>MU225852.1:1204979-1219723 GCA_018584345.1 Thuja plicata | reverse complement strand
GCACTTTATTTGTTGAAAAAGGAAATGAATTAAATTAAAAATTAAATAAAAATCCTTTTTTCTTCACATCTTTCTAAGTGGTGGGTTTTTGCCTCTTAATCATAGCCTTTGATTTTTGCCTCTTAATTTCAATCGTTCACTTTTCTTTAAAAGGGGACCTTTCCTTCTCATTTTCATATTAGAGTTTTTAGTATTGTTATGTTGCAGGTGTGGAGAACAATTTTGGAGGAGAGTTTGAGCACTCAATATCTCTTCTTGTTTTCTTTATTCTTGCATTCATATTTCCTTTCATAGATTAATATGCATTATTATCATATAGAGTAGATTTCATTTTTATGCATTTGAATCTCTCATTTCATGGTGTATTTGCAATAGTCACAACTAGGTCAATATGAGGGCCTTCATTTTACATTTTTACACATCCATGACTAGAGAGCTATGGATCGATATTTGAGGCCTCATTCTTGAGCAACCTTGAATGGAATGATTCATAGAAGTGTGACAACATTTATGCACACAATAGGGACTTGCAATTGCTAGGTTAGGGTGAGGTTCCATGGACAAGGGCTTCCTAAAAAAATTTAGCGGGTGTTGTTGAGATTTTTTAGGATTTTAAAGTGGGAGGTCCCATTAATGTTGTAGTGTAATTTATTCTTAAAAGTTTAAGCTCCCTAATTTATGGAAGTAGGTGGCCTCATGATTTTTTTTATATTTAACATATTCAATTAACTCGACTAAATTAAAAAAAAATAATTTTTTTTTGATAAAAATTAGAAATTTAAATATGATTGACAAGTGGCAGAAAAAAAAAACCTAAGTCGGTGGGGCAAATTTCTGGCCCGCCACCTTTTCCACTCGCTCAAATCTGCACCCTAAAAAGTAGGGGCTACTACTTTTAAGGAGAAGATTCTAATTAATCCTATAATTTTTATTTTTTTGACTTCATGGGACTGCCCACTCCATAAAATAGATCGTGAAGCCCCCCTCATGGGACCACACCCTTAGGTAGGGTCCCATGGAGGGGGCTTGAGCTCTATTTTTGAGGAACGAAAGGTCTTATGAACATTTTAGTTTTTGGCTACAAGGTTATTTATAATCTTTTGCTAAAAAATAGGAGCTTGTACTTTTTAGATTTAAAAAAATAAATATTTCCCTCCAAAAATTTCATAGGGAGATTGAAGTCAATTTTTTTTTCAGAAAGAAAATATTTTTTTTAGCTCATTTCTAATCACTATAAAATCCAGCTTCCTAAATGCATTATAAAATTCATGGGACCACTAAGCTTTAAATATTCCTATAACATCTCAGCAACCTCATCGCTATTTTTAAGGAAGCCCCCCTCCATGGGACCCCAACCTTATCTTGGCTAGCAACAACTACTCAAATTTAACATTATTAATTTTGTTCTTTATTTTGTAGATTAAATTTAGAGAAAAAAATAAGAGATAAATAAAAAAGGAGGGAAAATAATTTGTGAAGCCATGTGTCATTTGTTTTTGTAAACAATTGCTTGTTTCCAACCTCTTATTTCCAAAAATTATTTTCAATCTTTAAGAAGTCACTTGAGAAAGATTTCAATTTATTCAGTATTAAATATTTGCATGGACCTTAATACTTCACCTTAAAATTAAGTATAAATTGTAGTTAACCAATGCGACACAGGTTAGATATTTGACAAATGAAGGATAACATTTCATTGGACAATTTCTAGGCCCAATTCAAATATTAAAGCTAAAAAAGTAGAAACTCCTATTTAAGAAAAAAAGATTCCAACTTTTTTCTTTCATAATTAAGCCGATAGGCTTCTCCTACGGAGTGGACTTGCTACCGTACTTATATTAATTGTCTCACGCACCTGGTTTTGGGGGTGGTTTTGACAGTGGTTTTCACCATCAACCACCAAAGTCTTTCCTTCAACATTTTCTCCTTCCACGTTTTCCCATCTGCACGGTTCGGCTGCCACCTGCCACCTGTTACCTCTCCTATGTCTTTTATATATTTTTTTTTACATTTATTTAACTAGCTTTCCCTGTGTACTGGTCAAAGAATTCTTACTTTAAAGCAGGTGTGATAGAAAATAACGTTCTCCACATTTCTGCAGATATATATTAAAAAATAAAAAGACATTAGCCAAACGACAACCAAACTGATAAATCCTTACCATTCACATTTGAATTTCATTTTGGCAAATTTCCTCTTCATTTCAGGCCGCACCAAGCCTTCCCCACACTGCATTAAGTAGAGATTGAGACTCAGCCCAATCAAATTCTGCCACATGGCAGAATAGTCGTGAGCTGTTAAAGCACAATACTTACATTTTGATGATCTGGTGAGAAATACCAGAAGAAATAGTGTTGGTTACACTTTGAAGATTCAATGTCCCTATATTGAGAACCATCAACGTCAAACCATTTCCATTTTCATGTTGCATTTCACATTGCATCTTCCATCGTACACGGGGTTTGGTAAGCACTTAAGACGCTTCACAGTCACTTCAAGGCTGCTCAAATACATTCACACAAAACAATATATCCATTGGTGGTTCACATAGAGTGTTCTTCATATTCAGGGATCTATGTGTGAGAGAAGGCGCTCTTTATTGTATATGTATTTTTTAATTATTTGGATTACGGTAAACAATGGGAAAGAATGTGATATGAAGAAATTTCCAACAAATATTTTATATTATTCTTTACTCCTTTTTTTGTTATAGTTTATTTTTTCCACATTGTCAACATTTTTTATTTTTTGAATAGCTTCTAGGCTCTCTAAAATTATTCCTTACTCTTTTTTTTTTGTGATAGTAGTTATGTTATTTAGGTTTTTTTTTTCACATTGTCAACATTATTTATTTGTTGAATAGCTTCTATTCACATTGTACGCTCAAATATAGAGAACTACATAGCACGACAAGTATTGATCTCATCCGTAGGGTCAATCAATGATAAACTTTGTATATAATCAAAACTGTAGACTTTTGTAATATTATAATTAATACAACTGATTTTAGTAAATTTTTAACAATTTATACATTACACATCAAAATATTACAAAATCATTACAATTAATATTTTAGATTGTGATTCATTGTTTAAAATTTGTATTAGAATATTATTTTGATTTATAATATAAAAAAAAAATTACAAAAACATTTAAACAATGAAAATATAGAATGATAATGTACTTTACTAATTAATATTGTTTTATAGTTTCCTTTGCCAACCATATTTCTACATTCAAGCTACGGGAAGAAAGATGTCTAGATTTCTGAAATATAAGTATAGGGTTTCTCTAACAAAATCTGTGTATGATTAATGGAGTCACTCGATATATAGAATTTTTTAAAATCAATTCTACTTTTTACTTTTGTTATCTTATCTTATATGAGAAATTGAAGGTGTTTTAAAATCATGATTAATGTATTATATAAAATATGAATAAACACTAATAACTTATAACTTCTAAAGAATAACAATTTATAAATATAAAAATTATAAATCTTAATAGAGGATTTATAACTCATAAAGAATTGAAGCTTTATTTAAAAATTCTCAAAAGTACTATTTTACATTAATTAAAAGTTTAACAAATTCTTTAGTTTAATATTAAAAGCACCATGTCAATATGATAGACACTTCTCTCATAGATAGTATTCTACATTAGTTTGCTTAATTAGGTATTTAGAGTAAAATGTTAATTTTACATGAAATGAAGTTGTAAAATATTGTATAAAAAAATTTAGGAGAATTAATATTTAAAAAATGAATATACATATAGATATCTCATGTTATAAAAAAAATTGCTAAATTTATTTATTCTTTCATTAAGACATTCAAGTTTAAATAAATGTCAAGTAAATTTTAAGATGTTTAATAAATAATATTAATAACTATAAATATAACCTATTAAACCTTATTTAAATATGCTACAATTATATAAAACATGATACCTTTCTTTTATAAATTATAATTTAATATACATATTAAATATAATACATCTTCAACAATTTTGTTGAAGTAATATATTATATATTAATTGATCTTAAATGTTTATTTTTAAATCATTTTATATTTGTTTATAATGTATAAATAATAACTTATAAGAGTTAATAGTTTATATTTGATTTATTAAAAATGTAAGTTTATTTAATCTCTTGAAAACACTTTGAAATAAATAAATATATATTTTTTGAGAATAGTTCATTCTCTTTGGTTGAGAGCCACGATCCTGGCCTCATCCCTTATCAGATGTATTCACGAGATTTGATCCCTGGTGGGCTCAATGAGAACCATCGAACTTCACCAGTCGACCAATGCACAATTGACACTTTGAAATAAATATTACTTTTATATAAACCTAAAAAACAAAAATAATTTTGTAATAGAATAACAATATGATGCATAATTTATCAAATAGTATAATGCAATATAAATATGATAATATCAAGAGTAAACAATCTAATGATTTTAAAATGTATAGAGGGGACATGTTTGCAAAAGAAGAGGGAAAAATAGTGTTGATATAGAGCTCCATGGAAAGAACACAATCTCTACTCTACTATGTGAAGATGATGGGAAGAAAAAATATAAACTTGTAAGAAATTATGATAGGTTAAACATACACAACCCATAAATGCTTTTGATATGGAGAGCCAATATTGATTGTTAGCCCATTGTGTTAGCATTAAGTACTACAACAAGCATTAGGAGCACAATGGAAACTGCAACTAATGACAAAGAGATCGAAAAACAAGTATTTCTTTGTAGAGCTCAACGTATCATGCTCACAACGAAAATATGAACACAAGGAGGACTTGTTGATGGAGCTCTTGGTGAGGTACTTGAAACTATTTATATCCCTGGTTTGAAACCGCATGTTGTTCCAATATATGTTGTGGCATGGATTGATTATTACAATTGCCCTGCATGGAATGAAGAAGATTCCAAAAGTATTTCAATAATTCATGTATCTCTAGGGAGTTGAAGGAAGATACCACTCACAATGGCATAGGCTATAACCATGCACAAATCCCAAGGCATAACATTGCAGAAAGCAACAATCTATATTGACAGAATGGAAAGACATGACCCAACATTCACAACGATATCCATAGTCAAGTCGTTAAATGACCTTTGCATTCAGTCACTATTCTCCTTTTGGAGATAATTCATAATGAAAAACAATACCACATAAAATTATAAGAAGAAAAAGGAAGCTCACTTACAACAACTCTCTCTAGCAAATCAAGGTATGCAACTCTCAACTATATCTTTGTCACATTTCCCCTACTCATATATTGCACAATAGCGCTTGAAATGTTTTTTATTTTCTTGTTATAAAATTTTCCATTTCACCTTTTGCTTCTACCTATATGATTTAATTCAAATTTTAAAATTCTTTCTTTTGTAAAATTCTATTCAGATCAAGTTGTCTTATGTAGAAAACAACTAAAATGAGCCAATTTCAAGAGTCCAACATGTATATTAAACAACAAAATATTTTGCATTCAGTAGACAATATGCAAACATCATTTTGCTTTTGTTCTTTACATCTTTAAGGGAAGCATCATGTATTGCAAAAACTTCAGTAACAACTACCAACAAATGTACTTTCAATTTTTTTTCTCTCCACCCTTCAATATATTTCTCTTCAAGCTTAACGGATTTAGTTTTACCTACTAATTGTTTGCAGACTTCGTGTGCAAATCTGCAATATTTATAGAAAATATATTTTTGATCTCAGTGACACTCAGTTCCAGATTTCATCTCTTTCAAGTTTCAAACCGTTTTCTAGAAATCAAAGTAGTTTTAAAACAACAAACAATGAAGATTAAAGTGATAGCGTCCAAAAAAGTGCTCGTAAAAAAAGAAAGAAAAATCATAACATCCAGCAAATCCACAGATTCATCTTGCTGTTAAATTTGTTTGAGACAATGACACAATGACTGCAAAAAATAATAGTGTGACCATATTGTACAATGACACTTGTTTGTAGAACGACACTTAAATACATTTCTTATTAATATGTAAACTTCCAATTATGCTTTCACATCAAAAACCAACTTATCGTTGCACTTCTTTCCGTGCAAGTGCTAGTTACTCTCCTCAAAAACAATAGACGTTTAAACTCCCGTAGGACCAATAAAAAAAGACGAACCCTCATGATTCTTTGTAGCTGCAAACTTTCTTATTTTGATTTAAACCCCAATTAAAAAATATGAGGACGCTTGTGTTCCTATATTTATTATTTCTTGCACGTAAATCTTTCCTTTGCCAGCATCTCTTGATCTCAGAGACCGCACAGCTTTTTCTTTGCTTGAACACAAACCCTTGAAAGCAAATGTCCCCTTCGGCGGAATCTCCTGTATTCACAGCTTTGAGAATTAAATATGCCAAAGTCTAAGCGTAACAAATTTGGTACGTTCAAATTTCATTTCGCCGACTTTCCATTTTATTTGAATAGAAATTTCTGTCATTAGGGTCTCAGAGGTGCTTTCTCTTTCAATACATAAATTTGCTGATAATTTCTGTATATTTTGTCGTTACAACCATTATATTTGCTTTGAACCGTCTAGTCCATCCTTTTTAACTTACTAAATTTTCACTTTTTCTGTTTGGCGACATAAAAAAGCAAGGGCCTTTCCAATAGGCCGTGGAGAAGTTGAAAATACATTATGATATAGGAGGAAGGAAAACCTTTCATTGCCCCTCTGGCTTACTTATCAGCTTCTGCTCCAAAAAGGGACGGAGGGAATTTTTTTCTTAAAAATGGCGGATGAGATGGGCCAAGGTGCTACAGAAGTTGTAACAGCTGCAGATGGCGGAGGACCTTCTCCAACAATTGCTAGCGAGGGAGGTGAAAATAACTTAAATTCTGATTCAGTATTGCAGTTTGCACCGTGGCAGAGCACAGTGGAAGAGGGTTTCTGGAGAAAGTTAGCCGACCTAAAACTTGATGAACTCGGCATTTCTCAACACCCAATTGAAATCACAGGTACAAAAAATGTTCAGCATTAGTTATTTGCTAAATTAAAAAAAATGTAATTAGAAAGGGTTGTAATAGTTCAGATGCTAGCTAGCTACCCAAAAAATATATAATTTGTAATACACAATTTGCAGCACGCAATAAATTAACAGTTTAAATCCAATAGTTTTTTAAACTTAGTTTTAGTTTATAAATTTTGTAAACTTTCCCCTTGTGGGAACCCTTCCACTTGGTATCTAGTATTTTTGTTTGATTAATTCTCTTTTTTACTTTCGACTTAGTTGCCGATTTGGTGCAAACTCTGGCGAGCTTCCGTTGCGGAGTTTTCTTCTTCGCTCTTCTGATTTGTTTAAATTCCTTGTTGGGCTTACCTTGGAATTAGTTGCCATGACCGAGACGTATTAAATAAAGATAATTTCTCATTTGGGTAATCCTTCACTTAGTTGCCAGGAGGAAGGCATTATATCTGCCTGGTCTGTTGGTACATGCCGTTATTATTATCCAATCTTAATACATTAGCAAATTTCTATTGATTTGAATCTGGGTCCCCATTGTGGTATGCTGATGAATTACTTAATTTCAACTCCAAATCATGTTTTAGATTTTAGAATGATTTTTTAAGTCATACAATCACACAGTAGGATATGGGCTCTCTGGAAATTCATGTGATATTCAGTTTAATTCATACCTGATGATTGGTTTGTGTGCAGCCTTGATTTTGGGTTGGTTTGTTGTTTAATTTGAAAGAGACATTGACTGTTATTCTTTAACCCCTGAAATGCATATTAGACAATTTAATATTGCAGGAATATCTAGATAGCTCTTATCTTACATCATTATGTTTTTGGGTATTTGTCCTTTGAGATTTGAAACTGGGATTCTGCTATGGTATGCCAATAAATTGCCCACTTAAGATATTGTCATGTATTTTCATGGGGCTTGAACATGCGAGCCTTTGTTATGTTACACTAGTATTTTGCTTATTTGATCACTGTATTATTTTTCTTGTGATTTGGGATTTCAGTGTGTGGCTTTGGTACGGTTCAAGTTTCAACAACATTTTATCCAATTTTAACACTTTTTATTGGTATGTGCTGACTGATCATGCTGTTGGGCTTAAATTTTGGTGACTTTGTCAGCTGCATTTCCCCCCAAATCAGTGAACGGGGGGGGGGTGGGTTGTAGGGTAGGTATAGCCTCTCTTGTGGGGTTTGGGGAGACCATCCCTCCTTCGGGGGCCTGAGGGTGGCGCCCACGATAAGGGCCATGTGGGAACACCTCGGATGTAAAAATTTACCATTATTTAATAAAAGGGTCATGGGGGAACACCTCTGATGTAAAAATTTACCATTATTTAATAAAAGAGTCAACTATTGTTTTGACACGTATGCCAACCTTTGTAAACTGCCAAAAAGGGCTTGATAAATAAGTGGTAGTGTAATGTGAAATATCATTAGATTGTAATTTGCTCTTTGCTGGATAATAAAAGAAAATGGACAATTGTTTCTCTGTGGATGTAGCCCACATTGGGTGAATGACATTAAATTTGTGTGTTATTGTGAATTGTCATTTTTGCCTCTTTTATTCAGCATTATGTTTGATATTGTTTATTTGCTCCAGTCTACCTAAACACTAACAATTGGTATCAGATTTGTGTATTTTAGTCATTTAGCAAGATATTTTAGATTCTAGTGGGAGCTTTGGTAGAAGGCAAGATTAATGTTGAGAAGTTCAATGGCCAAAATATTAGCCATGGAAGATGCAAATGGAAGATTATCTATATGAGAACAATCTTGACATATTGTTGGGTGGAAAAACAAATAAGCCGACGACTATGATAAATCCACATTGGGAGGTTCTAAATAGAAAGGCGCTGGGAACAATACATTCGTGCTTGGTAGTATCGGTTACTTTAATATAGCAAAAGAAACAAAATAGTGGATTTGCTGGGGGCATTAGACAAACTGCATGAGAAACCCTCGACTTCCAATATTGTATTTCTTATGAAATGTTTGTTTAATATGAAGATGCTAGAAGGTGGGTCTATTGTTGATCATTTGAAAGAGTTTAACATGACCACTAGTCATCTAATTTTTGTAAAAGTAACTTTTGATGACGAGGTTAGCGCTAACGTGGAAATAAAACTACCAAATGGAAATCAATGGTTGTTGAAAGAGGTGAGAATGTTTCTAATTTGAGAAGAAATATAATTTCAGCAGGACAATTGGGAAGTGAAGGTTGCACAATTAAATTTATAGACAATTTGTGGAAAGTCACTAAAGTCTCATTGATAATAGTAGAAGGGGATAAGATAAGTACGCTGTATTCATGTACTCGTAATTCTGATTTCTTTATTTTTCTAGCTTCCACATGAACATATACAACATTATGCCATAAAAGGCTTTAGGCTTTGGCACACAAGTGAGAAGGAGATTAAGATTATCCATTCAAGGAATTTTGTTAGGTTTGAAGCAAGTTGATTTGGATTTCCATGAAAATTGTGTCTATGTAAAACAAAAGAGAGTTAGATTTCTCTTAGTTGGGAAGGAAAAGAAAAGCAAAAAGTTAGAGCTTGTGCATTTAGTTGTACGAGGACCAACATAGGTACATCTCTTGGTGACTCTTATTATTATGTTACTTTTGTTGATGATGCAACTAGAAAAAATTGGATTTATTTCATTTGCAGAAAATCTGATATATTTGATACGTTTAAGAAATGGAAAGTTTTGGTTGAAAATGAGACAAAAAATAAGTTGAAGTATCTTAGATCATATAATGGAGTTGAATATTGTAACAGAAAGTTCAATAGTTACTGTTCATACCATGGGATTTGTAGACAGAAGACCATTGTAGAAATACTATAAAAAAATGGCATGTTTGTAAGGATGAGTAGAACAACCAATGGAGCGGAGCCTATGAAGGGGTTTGGGGGGCAGTGCCACTAGCCAGGAGGGTTGGGGGCAGTGTCACCAAAGCAAAAATTGACCATTATTTAATAAAGGAGCTGGCTATTGTTTTGGCATGTAAAATGACCATTGTAAATTGCCAAAAAGGACTTGATAAATAAGTGGCTATGTAATGAGAAATATCATCAAACTGTAGTTTACTCTATGTTGGATAATAAATCAAAATGGATGTTTGTTTATTTGTGGATATAGCCCATATTCAATGAACCACGTTAAATCTATGTTGTGAATTGTTATTTTTGTCTCTTTTATTCTGCATTATATTTAATATTATTTATTTGCTCCGGTTTGTCTAAACCCTAACACTTTTGTTATGTTTTTTCACGAGGTGTGAAAGTGACATTGCTTTGAGATTATTTTATTTGATTTGGCTTAAAGATTCGTTTGACTCCTCCTAGCTTCAAATTATTATTATTTATTTGGTAATTAGCTTGTAATAATTTCACATAATACCTTTGGGAAAAATTGGTTTTTCTTGGTAAATCTAAAGTTGGCATATAGTCCACCTTTAATGTAGCATGGGGGTAAAGCTTAGATCACATTGAATCTATGTTCCACGGAGTTTCGGGGACGGGGACGATGAGATGTAATTCCAGTCAGAGGGTACTTTCAGTTTTTTTTGTTAGGGGACAATATGGGATGATTGTTAAAAAAATAGGGAAATTTTTAAAAACATAGAGAAATTTCAAATCTGCATATTATATAATTGATAAAACATTCATCATAGACATTGTAGAAGTTTAATACATAAAATTGGACTTGAATTGAGATTTCACATGAGAATTGACAAACAAATTAACAAAATTCCAATGCTTTTATTGTTAACTTGCCTACATATCATATTCAAAATATAACAAAAAAACCAAAGGCTACATTGAAGAGCACACACTAATATTGAGATGTGGCTTAATCAGTATTAGGACAAATTTGAACACTTATTTCTAACCTGCAAATATAACCTAAAAAACATAAAGTAAACAACACATGCAAGAACACAAGAATTACGTGGAAAACCCCCAAGGGAAAAAGCTACGGCAAAATATTGCTTTTAGTAACTTCTTACAAACTATAGGCAACAACCCACATAAGACACCTATCTTATGAACATGAGCTCAACCACAAACTTCTCCAATCATCTAGAAGTAAGGTGGTTCATCTTGACTGATTGGATGAAGTTATATGTGGACCAATTCCTCTTTGCATCAAAGGAATTGACAACCTGTGAAAGAAGATGAACGACAAGCACTCTTAACTCTACTGCATCGTTGTCATGTGTGATGCCCCTTGCTAGGGACTGCCTGTTTAACATGCATCATTATACATTATTATTCAATATTATGCCTTAATTAAATTATCAAAGCGAGAGATAATTATTGTTCATATAACAATCCACAATTATTATATTTAGACCTCATCCTTACTTCTTTCCTAACCCTAATGGAGGATGGGGATTTACTATCACAGGGTGCCTGACACTACCTCCACAATTAGGCCCAAGGGTTTCATGAACACCTGTCAGTACCACCACTTGGAAGTCCCCAAACTTGGGATGGAATTACTTCGCCTCTCCCTACACAAACCAACCTATCCTTCCAAAAGGCATTAGTGAGTGAATAAGGAATATATTAAGTACATACTACTATCTTATATATTACAAATATATATGGCGAAGTAATTCCATCCCAAGTTAGGCAATTCCCAAGTGGTGGTATTGACAGGTGTTCATGAAACCCTTGGGTCAAGTGGTTTTATTGACAAGTGTTCACGAAATCCTTGGGCCTAATTGTGGAGGTGGTGTCAGGCACCCTATGAGAGTAAATCCCCATCCTCCATTAAGGTTAGGAAAAAAGTAAGGATGAGGTCTAACTATAATAATTGTGGATTGTAATATGAACATTTAATTATCTCTAGCTTTGATAATTTAATTAAGGCATGATATTGAATAATAATGTATAATGATGCATGTTAAGAAGTTCGTCACATCATGCCATCACATCATGCAGGGGACATCACATCATGCCATGTCCATTGTCCAATAGGGTTGATTCGTGTTAATGTAGCTCAATCAAACCTCGCCTCGTGTCTGCTGAAGGTTGGACTACGAATAACGGTACATGCAAGCCACTGTGTGCGAAGTAGAGTAGATTGCTCTTTAGTATACATTTTTGTAAGGGCCTTAAAGAAGCCCTTCACCTCTTCATGACTAGATGGAGGCACTCTCCTGGGTCTTGGTTCATATTGTTTGGGATTGAGAGCATAGGCTGCCACATGAAGCTGTGTGTTCATAATGTTCCATTATTATGTCACAACGGGCCTAAGATGCTCCTCAAAAAATCCCAAAGTAGGGTCCTTGTTATGAATTGCTTACTTGATATGTCCAAGCATACTATCAAAGGTGTCATAAATCTCTAAGGTTAGGAGAGTTAGTATTAGTTCGCACAATAGGCTCATTGAAGGAGCAAACATATCTGCAAGTACAAACAAGTTACAAAAATTAAAATCATAAAAAAAATTGGACATGTTTCACAAGTTAGAAACATATATAAAATTCAAATTACTTGATTAAATTAACATTTTAAATATTAATAATAAAATCAGCAATGCCAATTTCCTTACCTCATTGTGGACCACGAATTATCATTGAGGATTTTTTGTTTCACACTTCTTCCCTTAGGTGTGTGTGGCTCATGCCATCTACCCCACTCTCCATTGACTACCATTGATTGTAGAGCCTCTTAGAACTCAAGCATCCTCTCTAATAAAGTGAAGTAGTTGGCATATCTAGTCTCTATGGATTGGAGCTCGAAAATGTCCTAATCAAAGCAAGTGAAGTGTTATGGTTGCAAATAAACATCTTGTAAAGTCCCCTACTAGGAGGCAGCTAACTTCCAGTGATTAACATACATTACTATGCATTTTAATTAGATTAAATTAAGAAACAATTTAATGATTCATAATACATTTGACAGTTAACATACACAAGTCCTAATTCCTTACTTCTCTCCTAATCATCAACCCTAAGGAGGATGGGGAATTACTTGTCGTAGGGCGCTTGGAAATCAATCTACAAGTAGGCTTCCTCAAGGTTTTTGGAACACATATTCACACCCATCTCAGGACTTCTCCCTCAAGGCTTCAGAAATACAGGTTCTCACCCCATCTTGGGATTCACCTACCTTGGGAGGAATAACTGTGCCTCTCCCTAACAAAACCAACCTATCCTCTTAAGGGGTAATTGCGAGTGATTAAGGAATAAACTAGGAGTGTATTAGAGCAGGTCAGATTCCAACCTACTCTCGGGCTCCATACATTGCCCAACTTACGAACCACTCTTTCTCCTTGCACTTTGAAAGATGATGCTTGTCATTCGACTGTAGAGAAGAGTGATAAAAACAGATCAAGACATGATGAAATTTAGTGACTTTCACCAAGGAATGTAGTGAATTGAACGACAAACATTTGTGTTTGGTCAAGGCATGAAGAGAATTGGTGCAAGTCAAATTGATGATGAAGGAAAGTGAGAAAATCAAGTTGAAATGCTGATCGAGAGAAGAAGAAATCAATGTGAAATCAGATTGATCTTGAAATTCTAAACCAACACGTAGCAAGTTTTTGGAGGACTCAACATGGGCGAGCCCAAGTAGAGGTCGGATTCTGATCCCTCTTGGGGCTCCATGCCCAATCATTCCCCTCATTTGCTCAAATAACATGCTCAAAAGCAGACCATAAATAAGTGAAATTGAGGTAAAACTTAGCAATTGCAGGGTGTTGAGAGGTGATTGAAGGGTTGGAAGGCCTAAAACTTTTAAGTTTGATGATGATTGATGTTAATGTTTTCAGATTATAGCAAGGAATATACAATCTATAGAGGTTTTTCAATTACTAAGACATAGGATATAATAAATATTCTCAAGTAAAGAAAGATAATACCCGGATTTGAAGGTCTGAATTTATTCTTTTGTTGGCTTCAAATCTGCACTTTTGTATTCTTCAATTCACTCTTCTAAGGCTGCTCCAATTTGCCCTAGTTCGCCCTTCTTGACCTGCCTTAATTCACCCTTATAGGGTGCTCTAATTCTGCCCTAATTCGACCTTTAGGGCTGCTTAAACTGTCCTTGAATTCTACCCTAGTTTTTTTGCTCGTAGTAGCCTCCAATTTGCTCTTTAATTCACTATCAAGGTCTGCTCCAGATTGGTATAGTTCACACTTCAATATCTACTCTAGTTTGCTCTATGGATCTGCTCTTCTTCCAATTCAAACCTTGAATTTCGCTTCTAAGTGATCTGAAATAAATCACTCAAATAGAGGATGAAAATGATTAAGAATATGCAATTGTAATTCTGCTCAAGTACTTATCACATTATGTTTTCGGTGAGTTCCTTGAGTAGATCTACTCTCTTTATTTATACATAATGATGACTCTCCAAGAGTCATAACTCTTTCCCTCAAGGATTGGCCGACTTGGTCCTTAATAATAATATATTCTTTTATATTATTTGCTCCATATTTAATTATTAAAATCAATCCTTAATAATAAATATAACCTTTTATATTTATTATTATTATCCAACTGATTTTATCATAATTAAATATAGCAATAATATATCCAATATATTAATTATTATTATTGCCACTTTGTCCAATGCGTTGATCTTTGCCGTAAAGGCAAAAACATTAACACTCCCTCTTGGACTTGAGGAAAAGATCAACCTATAGATCTCCCATCTATAGTAGGACTCAAAAACATAACCACAATGGATTCCTTATCCAATAGTGTCATAGATATCACATCT
>MU225852.1:1132038-1192560 GCA_018584345.1 Thuja plicata | reverse complement strand
GGGGTGTGAATGAGGGACCCATAGTTGTTATATCTTTGACCATTTGTTTGAAAAAAGTGGAACGGGCCACATGAAATGGGATACCATTAGCAAAAAAGAATCTACCAATGGATGACTCTGTGTTTTCTTTTGCCTGTGCATTAA
The DNA here is from genome assembly GCA_018584345.1 of Thuja plicata. Classification (NCBI taxonomy): domain Eukaryota; kingdom Viridiplantae; phylum Streptophyta; class Pinopsida; order Cupressales; family Cupressaceae; genus Thuja; species Thuja plicata. The sequence goes on along the minus strand of MU225852.1, from coordinate 1,192,416 downwards.
ACATACTTTCTACTGATCCCTTCTGACCACTATTAATCTTCCTCTTCCCTCTTGTCTCAATAGGGGCTGCTAGTAGTACCAATGGTGGATGTCATAGGCCTAGATGACTGTGAGTGTGCAGTTGCAGTAGATAAAAGTGATGTAATTGTCATACCTTGTGCCCCCATTTCAGCTTCTAAGTGCAATCTTTGACATTCTATTTTTTCTTGCTCGGTCAAACTAGGACAAGCTATAACTCCATGGCATGCAATACGTAAAAACTGTGACTTCACCCTTGTTTAGCTGCCCCTAAAATAATCTTCACAAATATGGCAATCCCATACCCTAGTCCCTCCTGCATTCTTTTTCTTTTCAGCCCTAGCTGTGACAAATTGGAGAAGAGGTTTTTTTTTGTTGAAGGGGCCCTTTGCATGTTTGCTCATAATTGTTGAAGGGCATTTGAATTTGTCACTTTGTTGTTCACTACTAGCTTCAACACTAAAAGTATCACCCCCCAAATGCTCTTCATCACTACTACTATCCCCACCGCTGCTCATTGTGCTTGGTTTTGAGATTTAAGAATGCAATGAACTGAAACAATGAAAAAAATAAAAAAAACAGGCTTTCAAGCTTTCATATTGGTAAAAAAAATGAAAAATAGAAGCATAAACTCACACTTACACTTGTTGCACAATGTAGAAAGTTAAAACCCTTGCACAATCAATGAAGAAAATCTCATTTGCAAACCTCCTTTGCTGCTATAAAACCAAAAAATCAGACTTCTGCCAAAACACAATGAAATAAAAAAAATGCTTATGTGCCCATATAGAGCCACGATTTTGGCATTTTAGGGCAAGTATGGTGGTGGGGCCCACAAAATGACCACACCTATGGAAGCCGTTTGGGCTTTTTTGTCTTTATTTTTTTTTGGGTGTCTTTTTGGATGCGCGGGGGACGGCAACGGCGTCCCCAGCCGTCCCCGGGACTTTTTCCCGTCCCCACTTTTTTGGGTTGCTGTCCCCAAGTCCCGGGGACGTTCCCCACATTTTCTCGAAAATTGGGGACGATGTGGGGACATCCCCAAGCCGTCCCCAAGTCCCCGGGACATCCCCGTTCTGGAAACTTGGGGTTTTAGGCTGGGGACGCGTCCCCGGGTAACCCTGTTTTATTTAGATTGCTGACATGATGTGTGTTTGGTGTAGTTATCTGAAATGGTGTTATTCGCATGAAAGGTAACCTTGAATCTGATTTTAGATCAAGGGTCATATGAAAGACATGTTTTTGTGACCCTTCAACTCTTTTCATGAATCTATGGCCTTTGACAGCTTGTGTACTTGTGTATGTTTGTTCTCTATAGAGCTATATGTTTTTGAAATGTTAATGTTCTACTGCATTGGGTGCATTTACAGTGCAAAGTGATAAGTTAATGGATTAAGGTGTTTTGCATTTTTCTTTTCCAATATTTCTAGTCTCACTAACAAATTTGTAATTAGGGAATAATGAGAAACTTATCTGAAAATGTTAATAGTGCACACATTTTTAGTCTGTGACTGAGTTGAAAATCTTCACAGATTCTTAGTGTTGATTCTTGTTGGGTATTTTTGACTCCACCAATTCTACCCTAGGTCCAAGTCATGTGACTATTGTTGCATAGATTATTTGCAAATTTTTCTCCTCTCAAAGGGTGGCAGCAAGAAATATTTCCATTTTTCAGGAGCCCAACTTATTATGTGATGTAATGAGACTCGCATTGTCACTTCAAGTATACTAGAGCAACTATCTATATTTCTCATGTAGGTTGTAGGGAAGGAGGTCAAAATGGTCAGAAAGACCACTGAAACAAGGATGCAACACATTGAACAAGGTAACCTTTGTTTGGATGGCAAGAAGAGTGTGGATAATGGTTGGACTGCTCTTCAATAGTATATGAAGGCACTACGTTACCGAGTTCTCCTAACCCCCCCACCCCCCAAGTACTTGTGTGGGTACATTTTTGGTTTCAGTCCTTTAATGGTTCCCCATTGGGTTCACCTAGGGTCCCTTCTGGGCACCTCGGCAGGGACCTTGGGGAACATGGGCTGAACCCAAGCAAAACTAGGAGGACCCAAGGGCTGCCCCAATAAAAAAACTGAAAGAAGTTATTTTTAAAATGACTTTATAAACAAAAAAAATGCATGCATACATAATTTCGCCCTTGAGCAATAAAACTGTGAAAATGTCATGCGTCATGAAGGTTTGTCACATAAGCAACTTGATTACAATTAGAGGGTGATGGCTAATCAGGATCTTACTTATGAGTGTGTTGACTTAAACATTATTGTTGACAACTTGCTGGAAAATATCTTAAGATGAGGTAGCTTGTATAGTACATGGTTAATGGAAGTGGCATTGTAGTTCAAGTTCAAGTGAAATTGAACCAAATATTTTGATGCTTTTGATGAAGAGTGAAATGAAGATTTTAAATATTGATTGTAATTTTCATTGTGTATTGACATTTGGCAAATCATTGAATTATGAATTTATAACATACACATATGCAAACATAGTCCTATACTTGTACCTAAGGGAAAGAATTGCTGTACTGCCATATCAGGTTTCAATACCGTAGCCACACTCATACCAAAATTGGTAACTTGGCATATTAAACCATGGAAAAAGCCAATTGTGGATTAATTTGTATGGATTCATTAATGAAGAATATTAGCATATCTGAATTATAAATATAGCACAAATTTGGGGTTTATGCTAAATAGTGAGAAAATTATGTAACAAAATGTTTTTGTATTAATGTGAACTTGAAGATGTAAAAAGGAAAAAGAAAACTTGGGTTTAAAAATGTTGGTAATGTTACAAGATGTGGACTTGGCTTGAACTTTGCAAGCTGATTTTTGATTCAGACTCAGACTTGGTGCCAAGACATAGCAAATACTCACCAAATTGAAAAAGTCTAGAAATTCAGAGATTGTTAAGGATTTAAAACTTCTTTCATGCACCCTTTAATAAGTAAACCTTAATGACACAATAATCTCATTAAGTGGAAGCTACTTTGATCAGATACACAGTATACATCGATCAAATAAGTATACACACAAATTTTAATTGAAGGAAATAACTTGTTAGATGTATAAATATTGTCCAATGTATACAAAACTCATGGAAAATGAAATCCATGGCATCAAAAGTTCCAAGTGAATATCAAAATAGAGGCTACAAGTCTATGACTCAGAGGGGCCTATATCATTCGATTGCCTGGTCCTCCTATGTGTGTGTCCAAGATAGGTCTTGGATGGTGCAGCCATGATTTTGCTTGTGACATAGATTCTTTAACACTCACACCAACATCCAAGGGGTCTCCTTGTGCCCTATCCTCCTCTGCCATAGCTACTACCTTTTCGTCTTAATCCACTTGATCAACCCATGCCAAGTCATTAGTGCTGAAGATCGATCATCAACTACAGTGATCCACTATGACTATGGACCAACCTCCTCTAAATTGATAGAAGACAATTCAATGCCAAAGATTTGTTTGTAATGGATGCAAAGGTTGTAATGAACATACACAAGATCATTTAACCTTTGCATTGACAACCTATTGCACTTTTTGGAGTGTATGTGCTTAAACACACTCCAATTGCGCTCATATCCTGAAGCACTAAGTGGCTGACTCAAGTCATGGATTGCAATCCTTTGAAGCTTTGACACCTTAGCACCAAACATCTCCCACCATGCATCTGAAATGAGAAAAAATAAAAATCAATATTATTCTGCAACTTTGAGTTTCATAGTTCACCTTCAATATTAAGTTAGTAATGTAAAATGGTAAAAGATTTAAATGATGCCTTCAATAGATTTTACCTTGCATATCTCTCATGCAAAGAGGTCTCTTTATGCAAACATGAAGACCATTATCTCACGAACCATCTTCATTCCAACTAATGAACTAGGTGCCATTCGCTCTACAACTGTGTAGAATCCTTAAAACACCTCCTAATCGGTCTTGAATTTTGGGTAAAATTAGAATGTTGGATTTGAGGAATCAGGCAATTGCATGTAAAGGCTTGTAAAGTTGAAGGTGCCATTGTTGATCAATGATCTCCCATATGGTATGGTACTTAGCCTCAACCCTTGAATAAACAAATCTAACCTAAGATACCGGGTTCGACCCCGGAACCCTGGACCCGGATAAATTCGAACCAGTTCGGGGTCCGGGTCCGGTCCGCTTGTGGGTCCGGGCAAGGTCCAAATTTTTAGGGCCAAGTTCGAACCCGGGTTGCGGACGGTCGAACCCAAGCGAACTTCAAACAAAAAAATGAATTTGCCACGAATTTGAAGCGAATTTCGTGCGTGAGTTCAGAAAAAATGTTTTTTATGACAAATTTAATAAAAATTTGGTATCCACAACCCTAAAAAGGTGATTTTAAAGGCTTTTTTTTACTTCTAATTCTCATTTGTGGTGTGCAAATAGGTTCCCACCCCAATTTTTTGACATCGCCAAACTTGGGCCCGATGAAAAATAACTCTCGATGCCTTTATAAAATAATTAAAGTCAGGGAGCGCACAAGGGGCGCTGCCCCTAGACCCCGCAAGGGGGCTTTGCCCCCAAACCCCCATTTAATAATTTGGGGTGGAAACTGCGCCAATAAAAGGGGAAAAATTAACCTTCGAGTCTTATTAGGCTCCATATAGAAGACGATGATGATGAAGAAGACTATCAATAAATTATTAATCCATTAGTTGAACTTCAAACAATGATACTTGAACTGATTTCTGATATAATTTTAATGTTTTGAATCTTTGATGTTGAACTTGAACTTGAAGTATATGATGGTATGATCATGGATTCATGATTCATGATGCTATGATTACAAATTTACAAGTGTTTTTATTGTTTAAATGTTTACTTTTTATGATACTATGTGACATTATAATCTTAACTCATGCTTCTAAGCTGCATAAATATCAAAATATGTATATATATATAAAAAAAATTACATATTTTTGTACTAACGAACCCGAACCCAAAAACACCTTTTTCAAAATTTTGCCGTACCGGCGAACTAGTTCTTCGAACTCGAACCCAAACCGACATCCTAGAATCTAACGACTTCCTTCCTCGTATCTCCTCATATATGTAGCCCATTGCGGTCTTCTCTCCATCAACAACTTGTATGAGAAAAACTAAAGGCTTTGTGAATTTTAGTCATTGTCAAAATTAACAATGAACATAAGTAAGCGTGGACAAAAAAAACAAATGAAATGGAACAAAAATATAATGGTGAGTTACCTCTACAATCTCCTTGGTCGATTGCGAAAAATTCTGCTCATCAAAAATCCAATCAACCACATCAACCTTTGCATTGGTCTTTGCATATGATTATGTAGACCACTCCTCACAAACATGCACCTCAAAGTGGTCTTGGATTGGAGCAAGGATTGCAACATACCTATCTATAAAAAGTCTACTTGCAACAACATAATTTTCTGCATTATCTATAACCATCTATACTACTTTCTCCTCACCCACCTTGGCCAAGACTCCTAGGCCTCACGAAAAAATTTGTCATTTTTTGTATTTTCGAAAGCATTGACTTCAAGAACACCGTGCCACTTGAGAAAGAAAAAAAACAGTGATTCAGTAAATTAAAAAGTACAAATCATAATCACTAAATCAATGGATTTTAAGAAGTACAATTATTTGAAGAAACAAGAAAAAATTCAACAATGTTCTACTTATATTAGTCCAACCATTAGTGATGATGGTGCAACCCTTCTTCCTTTACATGCAATGCTGCACATCAATTTTGGCTTTTGGATCTGCCACTTTTAAAGTCAAAATAGAGCCCTTTGTCTCCTCATCATTAGGGGCTTTGAACCCTGCACAACAGACAGTAATAGCATCTGCCATATTTTGCCAATAAGGGGACCTAAAACAATTTAAATAAGCAAAATAATATTAACTTCAAAGTCTTCAATGTTGCATACTCTTAAAAGCAAAAATAAATCAAGACATAGAAGTCAAACTATGTATTTTAAAACAAGAATAATAACAATTACCTGGCTGCATGGAATGCAATGGTGCAGTAGAAGTAGAAGTCTCCAATTGCCCTTTTTGCAGCTTCATGCTTGCCATTGTTCCAACCCACGCTCTCAAGCAATGGTTGGAAACCTGGAGTAGTGCGTACAACAAAATATGAATCTAGATTAGATGAAGATTTATGAATATGAGGCCTAATACTTACACCGACACTACTACTTCCACTACACATAGATACAAAAAATAGAGGAATTGAAGAACTCTCTCCACTAATGGCTGCCATTTCTTCCATTTGCCTCTTTTTTAATTAATTTTGCTGCTCAAAAGCCTCCAGTTGACTTCTCACTTAACGTAAAACTTCAGGGGGTGCTACTATGCATAGTTTAGCATTGTGTTATGTGTGCAAGGTGATACTTAAAGTGATACCTTCCCCGTTGTATTTCATTTTGCAAGGAGCACATGTTGCTTCACCTTTTTTTGTCCTAGGGTTGTCATGTTTCCAACAGTGATCCTTTCTAGTCGGGGTAGACATTATGCTTGAAAATTTAGATTAATTTATAAATGAATAGTAAGTAAGCTGCAATAAGTTGTAAATGAAAAAAACTAAACATTTACATTTTCTAATTAAATTAAAAAAGCTAAGAACAATTAGGGTTTGTAGTTAAAAATATAAGAAAAAATAAAAATTAGTTAGGGTTTGGTTATTTGATTGCTAGAGTTTCTTGTTTTTACCATTATCTAAAATGAAATAAATTAAAACAAATGCAAAATACGTTGGAAATTTGAAATAAAAAAACAAAAACAAAAAATGCACCTTTTCAAATTCGCTCCTAAATGAAGAAATGTAAGTCTAAATCAATAGTGGCCTCCTCCAAATCCTTCTTAAGCTTCTCTAGATATGTCAATGATAGCTACTAACCTGCCCAAATGAACTCCAATCACCATTTTGTCCTCATTCAATCTGCTGGTTTTCTCTTCAATCGCATACAATTTTTGCTCAAAGGTAGTTTTTTTCTCAATTAACTTTTTGGGGTGAATGATATGACTTTAAGTGTTTTTGTTATGAGTTTAATGTATTTTTTTGGTTTTTTTATTGCTTTTTATTGCAAGATTCACCTAGATGCAAGTCTTAGGTCCCTGGGACTCTTTTGCCCTAGCTCACCCCAGGGCTCGCTGAGTCTAGGTGAGTCTTGTAACATTAAACGTTGGCCATATTGTACTATGGAAGTTTGTAGTCAACAACCAAGGTTGAAATAAGAAATAGTTGGTATAACTCCTAAAGTCTATGTAGATAATTTGAGAACTTGGTAGCCTCAGCGACCTGTTAGAGTAGGCAGCATTGGAGAAAGGGTTAACATGACAAGAATTTCGTGAATCAGAATATCACATGGTGCATGGATTTTGATTACAATGCAAGTAATATATTTAGATAGAGAAAATTGAGATGCTCTACAGTTAGAGAATACTAGATCTCCAAAGAGACCATTTTAGAATATTGGAAGTTGATTACTCTCCATGCAACTTTGAACCCTTGATGAAGTAATAGTTTATAATATTAAAAAAGTTGTAGAATTATTCAATAGTTATGTGGGTGGGTACTTAATGCATTATATATATATATATATATATATATATATATATATTATAACACATAATAAGTGCTAAAATCTAGTTGGATTGAAAGAAAAAAGCAGCCTAATAATAGTTGAAATTTTCCTTAAAAGGGGATTTGTGATGTTGGGAAAGAAGATGTAGGACATCCAATTTTGGAGAAGAAAATATGCTTTAGATGTCAAATTTTGGAAGAAGAGTGTGTTTGAATGGGACAACTTGTTATGGGGCTAAAGAGTGTTTGTTGGGGCATCTCACAACAACAATAAAAACATAGTTGGAAAACTTGGACTCTGCAAAAACTCGCTAGGCCTATAAAACTCGACTTGGCAACTTAAAAATTGCTTAAATTTCTTTACAAACTCTTTTTTTTTGCAAAATTCAAATAGAAGATGCATCCAATGAGTCCATTAACGAGTTCAAAAGTGTTTTCTAGTAAATTTGATTGATTTGAATGCACATTAATGCAAAAAGACATTCTCATGTGGAATGCTGATGGCTGATAGACTGCAACAAAATGAAAATAGTAAACTGTATTTGTAGAACTAAAAGTATATACAACATTTTACATCTTCCTCTTCCTTGATCTATTGAAAACTACGGGATAGGTAGAACTGGAGGGTCTATTCCTTGGAGTCTGATGTGGCTCCTTTGTGGCATGATAGGTTGTGGCTTGACCTCCATCTTGGATGTAGATGTTGATGGCAATGACTCATCAGCCTCATTAATGTTATCCAATCCCAAATCTTCTGTTGCACCCACCTCAAATGCTCACCTCTCCAAATCATGGATCTCATCCATGGTAACAATGGAGACTGTTCATCTTACCCTATCCAATATCTGCAAGGATTTATCTCATCCAAATTAATTGCTTCATCTGATACATTGTGTGCAACCAAACATGGTATTGCACAAAGATAAGGTCATTGAGGCTTTTTTGAGCTATTTATTGCTCTTCTTTGTGTGGATGACCTCACATAAGCTCGAACTGCACTCACAGCTGGATGCACTACAAGGTTGGCATAAGATGTAGAAAGAAAATATTTGGAGATTTGGGGTATTTTCACCCCAACATTCTACCAAGACTCTACAAAATAAAATATTGAAGAGTTAGAAAGCAAAGTCAACATATTTTTATCAAATTATCAATATTTGTAAACTTGTAAATTTGAAATCTGTATCTTGTAAGATGCATGTGAAAGATTCCAAAGTTTATACCTAGTGTTTGCTGGTTCTTCCTCGCTTAGCTTAGCTCTGAAGAAAAGAGCCTAAGGGCCCTTACTTTCCTGTAATTATGCAATTCATTGACAATGAAGTTGAAGTACCCTACTGTATGAATGGGTTGGTGGAGTTGATTGTTCCACCTCTTATCAATAATTTCCCATGGGGATTAAATTTGAGGCAGTTCCCCACAATAATTTTTGATAGACTATTTTGTCCTGTCTATGTTCTCATAAATGTACCCCATTGGGTTTTGACCTCCATCTACCTAATGGAGAACTCTAATCAAGGGCTTCAACACCTATAATCTAAAAATACAAAAAGATTGAACTTACAAATTTATAATAAAAGACTTAAGTTAAAAAATAAAATATTCAATTCAAAGTTTTTAAGTGACTTTCACAATCTTTGCAACTCTTTGTGTAAAACGTTTGTCAAATACTATGCTTGCAATTCTCTCCCCTTTAGACTTCTTTGAATTAGTTGAGTCTAGCCATGCTTGACCCATAAACATTTGCATCAAAGTTGTCAATGAACCAGTAATGCTTTGCAATGTTAGGAAAATCGTTGAAAACCTTGTGATAGTCGATCTTACCAATTCTTTCCTTTGGGTGCGATCTCTTATCAAATGAAGAACCCAATGATGATCGTAGAATTTTTTTTTAATGCTCCTTGCATCATCTACAATCAATGTCATCCAATCAAGTTTCCCTATGTCCTCCAAATGAAGGTCAAGGCGATGTGTTGTACAAGGTGACCAAAAAAGTGTCCTATGTTTGTCTTGGAGAATTCTCCTAGCCACCACATATGTTGTTGCATTATTAGTTATGATTTGCACCTCATTTTCTATGCCTACCTCCGTGACAACTTCTTCCAACACTTGAGATAATGTTTTTGCAAATTTGACTTTGTTGGGGGCATCCACTCATTTCGCAAAAACAATCTCACCTTTTGAAGCTACCAAAAAATTAATAATGGTGTTGTTTTTCCCATCTACACACCCATTAGAAAGAATAGTGCAACCATATTTTTTTCATTTTTTGTTCTTCCAGCACTACCTTTTAGTTGCATTCGTGAGCAACCAAGATGTACGAAGTGAAATTAAGTAGGCAAATTAGTCTAAATTCAACATAAATTACTATAGATATAAATTAGCATAAAATTTAAATTAACCAACTCCCACTCAACTCTTTTTGAGAAGGGGCCTTGTGGCCTTTTCCTGCAACTGTTAGTGTAGAAACCAAATTGACTAGTCGCCACATTGAAATGAATGTTGTTAAAGTACCAAAATCAGCATATGCAATATCTGTATGTTCATGCATGTCCTTGTTCCACCTTCTAGCTTCTAATGATGGTTGTGCTCTAGTGTGTTTTTGGGCGCAAAAAAACTGTGTCATGCGTGTCAATGTAGGTCTAGTTGTTATTGTTGGCACTCTACTAGAAGTAGATGAAGTGGAGGTGGTGGTGGATTTATTTTGGACTTGTGGATCACGAAGAGAGCCCACTATGCCTAACATGTGTCTTCATTTGATTCTTGTTGGGTTGGAGCACCTTGGGTAGCAGCTACAGATGTTTCCATAACTGCCTTTGTCCTCTCCCTTTGCAATTTCTTCTGTGGTTGAAAGTAGGGTATTCATCTCATTTTGTATCTCTTCGGTGGTTCGAAAAAAAGGCTTGGCATCACAATGAGTAATTCTTGCAAGATGGCATTTCCTGCAATTTATGCCTCAATGATATATGTTTTGGCACCTAATGCAATAGATTGACCTTGGCTCCAATTCTTGATAAGCTTATTTGCAAGCAAGGTCTTTAGCTTCTGCAGGACGAGTGCCTACTATTAGTGGTGGTGGCGGCAGTAATTGGACGGAGTTCGAGGTTGAACTTGATGCAGAAACTTCTCTATTTGCCATTCTATGAAGTTGTCATGTCCCATTTTTATTAAAATTGGATTTTGGCAAACATTAATACATTTATTCTCCCATGGGTTAATTGGACAAGCTTAAGGAAAATAATTAATTTAATATTTAGAAATGTCCAAATATTCTATATACCAAAAGGACATTTAAATATTAAATTAAATTTTTAGAATCACTTAGTGGGGTGTTGGAATTTGTGTCATTTTGGGAAAGTTGTGGCATAATGAATTTTAGAAAGTTTCTGCTGTTACAAGTGGAGAAAAAGCTTTGAATTTGAATTTGTGCCATTTTTGGAAAGTTGCTACAGGATGAATTTTTGAAAGTTTCCGTTGTTACAATTGGAGGAGAATCTTTGATTACTCAATGACAACTTTTGGTAACTTTCATTATTAAATTAGAAGGAATTCCAAAGGAGGTAGTTTGAGTTTGGGCGCCAAAAGCTTGCATGCATGGTGGATACAAATTGGGATTTTGACATAGGTTGGGGATGTTGATTATCATTTTCTTCTTTGCATTTGCAGATTTGCAAGAAGCTTTTTCAGTGGACGAAACTCTGTTGAAGGAGAAAGCTTGTGGACGGAAATCCATGAGCGTTGTATGAGCAAATGACCGAAACCCTTCTTCATAGAGGGCATTCTCACTTAGAGGTTGCATTTAGGCTGAAGGAAGTTTGGTGGATTGTTGGTTGCTTCTTTTCCAGTTTCCAAATTCACTTTGGGTGTTGTTTGGAGTGCCTTTTAAGCACAGTTTTGTGATTTTTCGATTGTGTGAGGCTTATGAATGTGCTACAGCAGTATGCTGCTGTTATTGAGTCTGTAACCAGTCCTATGTATTATTATTTTCATTTGATGAACAAACTATGGAGAAGTTAGGAGTAGATCGGGTAGCATTGTTTTGGCATAGTTTGGTGATTTGGGTATAGAAGTTTGATGTGTGAAGCCATAGTCAGGTTTTCTGTTATGAATCTGATTTTCAGACCTGTTATTTGTTGTTCCATATCAGAAAATCAATGCAATTATGTTTGTGGAGAGTTCACTCAATGGTTGTCTATTTGCTACAAAGACTAGTTAGCTAGTTTGAATGTTTTCATTGCATGGCATAACTATTTTCAAATCAAATTTTTAGATCTGAATTATATTACTTGCTAGAAAACATAGGCAATACTTAGTTACAGCTTAAAATGATAACACTAACAAAAAACCATTTCATATGTTGGATATGCGCTGTATACTTGCATGTTTTACATACCTTACAGACTGAACCATAGTTGGAAAACTTGGCATTCTTGCTGTACCTGTGAGTTTCTTTGGCTGGTAACTTACTATTTGAGAACTCGTGGGTCAAATCGTACATGATAACTTGCGAGTCTCTTGGTGAAACTCGACAAGTTTCAGCATGTTTCAGAATTGGACATGGTTGCTTAAGAAAATGTGGTAGGGGTTTGAAAACCTTTTTTCTTCATTCTTTGTCTTTAGATTGTGCAAACCCGGTAGAGTGGATTGATTGTTTGTGTGATTGGAGTTCCAATATTGAATTGGCAAGTTTGTGAAGTCTTAACGATTTTTTTTTTGTGTAATTATGTTTTTACTGTGGACTGTTCGTCCCACCACAATTGGAGGGTTTGGGAATGGAAGCCCAGTTGCCCTCCATGAGGGGGGTACCACCCCTAAGTTTTTGTTTTGGGTTCTTAGAGGTGGTTTCCCAGCCCATGGTTTTATAAGCATTTTATTGGAATACTGCTTACTGTTTTCCTATATTGATGTGCCTATAAATACTTGCACATGGATTTGGTTTAAGCAAAAGTGAAATTCATTTTATTTTATTGTGGATGAGTGGATTAATACAGTGAATTTTGTTTTGTTGGGCTTTTTTCCGGAAGGGTTTACTAGTGTAGAATCTCTATTTTATACTGGGAGGGCCATTATTTCTTTATGCTGCATGAAAAATTATGTTATCATTATTTCTCTTGCATAGGTTTATCAGTGTTTCTTGTCTTCATGGTATTTTGTAGATTATCAGATCAATAAACGACCTTTGAACAACCTTTGCAAATTCCTTTTGACAAGGAAGAAATGTCTTGATTTAACAAAAATGATATCTACCTCCCCCTCAGCCCGATTTGTTTGTACTAGGAAAAATCTCATGAAGCCTCAATATTTCATAATATTTCTTATCTAAGTCAATCCCATCAAATGGCACAAATTTTAACATTGAGAACAATTAAATTATGTATTAGACTGTGTGAGCTGTGCATGTACTTCTAGGATAGGTAAGCACTCCAACTTTTTCTTTAAGAACCTTAGCAATGTTTGCCATGTCTCTTGTTGATAACTGGTGATCACAGTTCATTAACTCCATTACTATTTTCTACTGGGACATGCCTACACGCCTGAGTCCCTGTCAGTGTTGATATTAGAATTTAGAATAATTAATATCATTCACAGAACTTTGGGGCTTCTCAGCAACCCCCTCTTTATCATTTCCATTTTCCTGTCACCTTGGAAAAAGGACTCTGCGAAACATGGCTACATTGATAGAATTAGAGTTCTTCACCATTTGCTACTTCTTTTGGCTTCTATGACGTTGTTTAATTTTTGCTGGGTTGTGAGAACTGCTAAACTAGGGATGCTTGAAAAAAATGCCCTTTTAAACTATTCAATCTAGTTTCTTTGCAATGTTGCACTAAGCTCTGTTTTAGGTTGTGTGTGGTCTATATTCCATTTCAAAGTGCAATGCATCTGTGGTAAACACTATTCATTTTCTTGATGTTTAAAACATCTTACCCTCCAAATTTCAACTATCTACTGCCTTTATAATTACATATACAAGTAGCAAGCATTATGATTCTAGTCGATTAAACTCATCATCAAATTAAAAATCAGTGATATTCTTCAATCTGGTGGAACAAGCTTTTATGCTCCATCTTCTCATGGGCAAGTGTCAAATCATTTAAAGCTGCTTTCTGAATCATTATTGCCTGATAATGGTGAGGAAACATCAGCTTCTGTCAAATTTTTAGGGAACAGAAATCTTTGCCCTGTTCCAGGAATACTATACAATACAAATACACTGGAAAGCTTCAAGGCTCTTGATAGGCAGACACTATTGAATTTGGAAGCAGAGAAGGTACCTGCTGTGACTTTAATTAGGCCAGTACAATGAATACTTTATAGATGACATTATTTTGGATACGAATGATTTGGTGAAGTCAAGAGCTTTACTATAATCATCTGCAGGGAACAAAATAATTGATAAAAGTCTCATACGATGATTAATGATGATATATTTTGTGTTTTCAGATTTGGGAAGATATACATTCTGGAAGAGCAGAGGAGAACAGCAGTTTACTTTGTAGATTTTTGCTGATTTCATTTGCAGATTTAAAGAAATGGAACTTCTATTATTGGTTTGCTTTTCCAGCTTTAGTTCTTGATCCTCCTGCAACATTTTCCAAATTGCAACGGGCCTCAGATTTTTTTAACTTCGAAGAGGTAACAAAATTATTAGATTTTGATAAACTTTTTATCATTGATAAACTTATCATTTTGTTATTGATAGAAGATTAATCTTTTGGTTTTTTTCTTTGAAGAGAAATGCTTTATTAGCTGCTTGTAATGAATGGCGCCAATCCGAATCAACTACAGGTTATTGCAATCCCTGTTTGCTTTTAAAGTAACATTGGTTGTTCTTTTTATGGATGATTGATTCTTTGAGTTTTAGATTTCCTTTCATGGTTTGGATTTGGTCTTTTTTATTTGAGTGCTGACAATAACGAAAGGATTGGAAAATGCAGGCGTGCCTTTCTTTTTAGTGCACATTTTTTCTAATGTGGACGTTAGAATAAGGCCTTTAAAGGAATGGGAAACATGTCAAGAAGAAGGGGGAAAGGTCAGTTCATGGAGAGTTTCTATTCACTATTGTTGAGTTGCTATTAGATTATTGCAACATAGGTATCATGGTTTTACAATCAATTTATCACCATCAATGTTAGCTTTGGATATTATGAGATTACTTTACTGATGCTCAGAAATTTTATTCTGTGATTGTAACATTCCTCTTGCCAATTTATTCAAGTATTGGAGCTTTTGAACAGACTAAAGTTTTCAACCTTAAAATCTACATATTCTATTATATTCCTTGACCATTGTTATGTGATCTGACAGGTGCTTTTTGGTTTTTATGATCCGTGCCACCTCCCAAACAATCCAGGATGGCCTCTTCGTAACTTAATTGCTTTTGCTGCTGTTCGGTGGGGACTAGAAAGTGTTACGGTTCTATGCTATCGGGAAAAAGGAGGGTTAGGAGATTTACAGCAATCTCTTGTTGCTGATATCTCGGTTTCCTTTATACAAGGTGGGGGCAGACAATGTTTTACATGAAATTTGTATAACTATTATTCATTTTTGATTGTTATCATTCCCAACTAAGGTGTTGATTTTTTGTAAATGCTTAGGTTGGAGTGATCCTAAAAGTGTTCCCAAGACAGTGGGATGGGAACGGAATAACCAAGGCAAGATGGGACCTAGACGTATCAGTCTTGCATCTCAATTGGATCCAAAGAGGTAAGGATGATCTATAGAGTTTATTGTTGCAGGAATGTCAAGAACATTGCTGTTATTTTAGTGGCAAACTGTTTACAGGTTAGCTATATCAGCAGCAGATTTAAATTTGAAGCTTATGAGATGGCGTCTTCTACCATCCCTCAAATTGCCACTTTTATCGAGTACAAAATGTCTTCTTCTAGGAGCAGGTACACTTGGATGTCAGGTTGCCCGTAATCTTATGGTAAGTGCCTTCACTACACATGAGTGCATATTCTGGCGTTTATCTATCTTCCAGCTAAAAGTGTTTTCATTACTATTCAGGCTTGGGGCATTAGGCATATCACACTAGTTGATTATGGTCGTGTGGCCATGTCAAATCCTGTGCGGCAATCTTTATATACTTTGGATGATTGTCTGAATGGAGGCCAGCTGAAAGCTATAACAGCAGCAAAGAATTTGAAGTGCATTTTTCCTGGCGTGGTAATTTCTTCATCCCTTGGGAGTTTGATATCTTAATAAATTTCTCTAGTTTACAGGGATAGTGAGAGTTTATCACTACATTTTTTTCTGCTCTGCTGAGCAGGAGGCAGAGGGCATTTCCATGGCCATTCCGATGCCTGGACATCCAGTGGCACAAGATGAAACAGAAAATATTGTTAAAGATTGTTTGCATCTGAAGAATCTGATTGCCAGCCATGATTTTGTTTTCTTGCTCACTGATACAAGAGAAAGTCGTTGGCTTCCAACGCTTCTATGTGCTGATGCTAATAAGGTGCGATAAATATGGTTAAGAATATCTAAAATCAAAAGATAGAGTATGTATCTGTTTTGTCATTTTAATTTACAACGAGCATATACACTTTGACCGTTTTATCATAAAATGTTGACAGATTATCATTATATGTGGCATTGTTTGTAGGTGAATGAAAGTGTAAATATCATATGAGACAATATTATAAATTTCTGCAACATAGGTTTTGCACTATTTAATAGTATATAAGCATATCATGGCCTACCAGAGATATTTGTGTTTTAGACTACATATTGGTGTTTACTAGTTCATAGTGATGGCATCTTGATTGAATGCTTTCCTTTGCAGGTGGCAATCACAGCTGCTCTAGGATTTGATACCTTTCTTGTGATGCGACATGGTGCAGGCATAGCCTTACCTAGTACCAATTCCTCTCCTGCATCTTCTGATGATGAGACCAACTCCCCACAGATTGAACACGATGAACCTTCAGAACTAATGGACCTGTCAATTTTTGAGGAGACAGAACGAAGGAAACAACGATTAGGGTGCTACTATTGCAGCGATATTGTTGCTCCTGTAGATGTACTCTCTCTCTCTCTCTCTGTGCTTGTGTGTTTATATATATATATTTATAAATTGCAGAACCATTTTCCTTTCCCATTTTGATTTCTTGATGGAAGAGTAGCTGAGTATTTAGAAGAGAGAAAATTAATGCAGCTGGATGTCAAAACACCAACTTCTAATGTTTTGTCATATTATGTCTAATTATTTTTATAGGTCTTCAGAATGTTGAGCATGCTAATATTTTAGCCACTCTTGTGTTTTCATTTACATTTTCTGTAGTTAAATCTGAAAATCAATATGTATTTTTTATATTCAGAGAATGAAAGATCATTTTGCTGGGTGATGGGTTTTGTGAGATGTAACTGTTTTATTGTTTTTTTTTTTTATCTCAATCAGTCAACTAGGAACCTTACTTTGGATCAGCAGTGTACTGTAACACGTCCCGGGCTTGCTCCTATTGCTGCATCTCTTGCAGTAGAACTTACAATGGGCATTATTCATCATCCTCTTGGGTAAGTACTCAGAACTAGATTTGTTTTTGCAATAAATCCTGAAAATGAACAGTAACTACATTTTGTTACCCTTCTGATGTTAAATGCTTTTTTATTCCAGTATTAATGCCCCAGCAGATCAGACAGATTCAGAGGTTTCTAGTGTTGAACAGCCTCTTGGTATTTTGCCTCATCAAATCCGTGGTGATATTGCAAAATTTTCACAAATGATATTTAAGGGACGTGCATTTAACAGATGCACAGCTTGCTCTGAGATGGTAAGCCTGTGAGCTGCCTCGATGCTTTTGATCTCCATATGATATCTAATTTGATAACATTCTTTTTTATTTACCCGGTTGTTTTTGTGACTTGTTTATCCAGGAACTGATTCTTATGTTTTACAGGTAGTGTCAGAATATCGTAAAAGAGGAACGGACTTCATACTAGAGGCCTTAAATCAGCCTTCGTATTTGGAAGATCTTACAGGACTCACAACATTAATGGATCTGGCAAATTCCTTCAATTTAGACCTTGAAGACTCAGATGGAGATTTAGATGACAATGTTCAGACTGATGTAAAGCTCATTGTGTAGTGCATTTGTTTGAGAAGTTGTAATATCCATTCAGCCGAATTACTGTACATACAATACATAACCAAGCTTTTCATACAAGTGGGATATGCTAATATCCTTTTCAAAGGTTACGAACTCATGACTTATGGAGTAACTCCCGGGTTCTAATGTACTCAAATTTGTATAGATGACAATGTTCAGACCATAGTTGGAAAACTCGGGCTTGGCAAAAACTCGCCAAGGCCTGAATTTTTTTTTTTGGAAAAACTCGGTCAGTTTTTGAAAAAACTCAGCAAAAAATCTCCGGAACTTAAAAAATAGTTTAATTTTAATTAGAAATGTTTTTTTTTTTGCAAAATTCAATGAGCTAATTAATGAGAACACAAAAGAAACAAGTTGAATTTAGATATATATAAATGCAAAGTGGGTACAAAATCGCGTTCTTATGCGGAATGCTGATGAGTGGAAGCAAAATAGTAAATACATCATTACAATTATATCTTCTTCTTCCCAGCTCTACTAGCAAATACAAGAGAGGAACTAGAGGGTCTAGTCCTAGTAGTAGAACCTTGCACTGGGTGTGACTGTGCCTCGCTCAGTATCTCTGATGACGTGTGTGGCTCACTCTCCATCCTGGATGTAGCTCCTCTTGGCGCTGACAATGACTCATTTGACTCTTTCGCATCTGACTCCTCAATGTCATCCAATGTGAAACCAAATCCACCCTCCTCCATAGCCCGCCTCTCCAAATCCATGATGTCATCCTCTGTAAATAATGGAGGTTGCTCCTGTGTCGTCCAATCACTGTAAGGATTTATATCGTCCAAATCAATTGGACCAGTTGGTGCTTCCTACGCCTTTCTTATCCGCAACTTAAGATTATATTGCACATAGACAAGGTCATTGAGACGTTTTTGGGATAACTTGCTTTTGGGATAAGCTCTAATTGCGCTCACAATGAGATGAGCTACAAAGTTGACATAAGATTCTGAGAGCAAATTTCTTTAGATGTGGGTATTTCCACCCCAACTTTGCCACTAAGCCTCTGCAAAATAAAATATTGAGAAGTTACAAAGCAAACAAAAAAGCGAAAACATAATTTATCAAATGACAAAATTGCAAATGTTTTACTTGGGGTTTGAGAGCCTCTTGCTCTTTTTGCCAGCTCTGAAGAGAATAATTTACCCTTCGATTCCACATAGATTTGTTGTTTAGTCACAACAAGGTCTCTTCACAACATCGGGTATCATCCTCTGAATGCATAGAGAGGCTCTCCATGACCTCTCCATTAGGATATGAATAAGAATCATCGTACCTGAAACAAATGCAAAGTGAAATCAAGTCTTAGTTCACAACCTACAAAACCGAAGTGAAATCAAGTTTTAGTAAAATTTGAATAAGAATCATTGTATCTGAAACGAGGGTTGATGAAGTACCCTTGTTGCATGAATGGGTTGGTGGAGTTGATTGTTCCACCTCTTACAATAATTTTCCAATTGAAATCATATTTGAGTCTATCCCCCTTGTAGTAATTTTTAATAGACTCTTTGGCCCTATCTATGGCCTCATAAAGATACCCCATTGAGGTTTTATCCCCATCAACCAAGCACAAAACTCTAACTAGGGGCTCAAACACCTACAATTGAAATTTGAAAAATACAAATTAGTTTACAAAAAGATTAATTAATGAAGTTGCTAACTTAGTAAGTTACAAATTAATAAAGAGAGACTTGAATCAAAGAGTAATTAAAAATTCAAGTTTTGAAGATACTTTCACAATCTGAAAAGCTTTTTGCAAAATATTGTGGTCAAAGACTATGCGCGCGACAACCTCTCCTTCAACCTTCTTTGAATAATTTGAGTCAAGCCATTGTTGTCTTACAAACGTTTGTTTCAAAGAAGCCAATGTACTAAGAATGCTTTGCAACGTCAATAACATTGTTGCAAACCTTGTGACAACCGGTCTCACCAAATCTCTTCCATTAGTGTGCTCTCTCATCAAATTCAAAACCCAAGGGTGATTGTAGATTCTATTTTGTGGTCTGCCTTGCATCTTCCACAATTGGAATCACCCAATCAAGTTTTCTTATGTCCTCCAAAAGCCTTTCAAAGATTTGTTGCACAAGGTGTCCAAAAAAGAGTGGGTTGCCTCTCTTGGAGGATTTTACCTAGCATATTAGTAAAAATAATCAATAATTAGTTTCCATATTTCACCTCAAAACTAAATTAAATATCACTTATTAATATTTTTAATCATATGCAATATAAAATTATCTTTATATTATCTGCTGACACATGTTGTTGCATTATCTGTGATGATTTGCACCACATTCTCTATTCCCACCTCTATGATAACATTCTCCAACATTAATGCCAATGTTTGTGCATTTTTGATCTTGTTGGAGACATCAACCGATTTCCAAAACACCATATTGTCCTTGCAAGCAACCAAAAAATTAATAATGGTTCAGTTTTTCCATCTGTCCACCCATCAGAAAGAATGGTGCAACCAAATTTACTCTACTCTTTTTTTTGGTCCTCCACCACTGCTCTTGCCCTATCAACTGCATTTACGAGCAACCTACAAAATCAAAGTGAAATCAAGTCTTAGTACACAATTTTGATTTAATATACAAGAAAAAATAATTAAAATTTATAATCAAAATCAAGTGGATTTTGATTATTTACTAACCTCTCACTCAAATCCTTGTGAGAAGGGGCCTTGTACCCTTTTCCCGAAACTGTCATTGTGGTTACCCAATTTAGCTAATAGCGACTCAACCACACACAATGAGATGTTGAAATACCAAAAATCAGCAACAACAATGTCTGTTTTCTTATGTGCCTACTTGTTCCATATACTGGCCTCTAACGATGGTTGTGCTCCAGGTGTGTTCCTGTGCACAAAATAATTGCCTATCCCTGATGTTGATGGTGGTGAAGAAACATACACTCTATTAGAGGAAACATAAGCGGTAAAAGAGGAGGCACTCTGTTTGTGGATGCAGGGGCCATGGAGAGAGCCTACTATGCTCTCAAGTGCTTCTTCTTCTTCTTCAATGTCAATTGGAGCACCTTGAGTAACAACTATGATTGCCCTCATAGCTAATCTTCCTCTCTCCCTTTGCAATTTTTTCTCTTCCCCGACTGCAAGTATGACATTAACAAATCTTTGCATCTTTTTTTTATTTTTGTCACATGGATTTGTATCATGCTTCCTAATGCTTGCAAGGTAGTATTTGAGGCGGTTTATGCCTCCAGAAATTACTCTCTCATATCTTATGCAAATCACCTTCCCAGGCTCATCTAGTGTTTCATAGACATACCTCCATGTCTTATCTCTATCATTTTTAGGCCGGGTGCCTATATATCCAAAAGAGCATAGTGTTAGTGGCCGCACTTCTTGTGAATTTGTCATGTTGATTTTATGGCTAATTGATGCCCTACACAGAGAAATTAAAAACACAAAATAAATATTTTAGTTAAAAAATTAAACAAACTATCTAAATTAGTTTCAATATTTTTAGACATCATTCAAAGTAGAAAAAAAACCAAACAAACTACTTGAGTTTGATATTTTTAAAAAAATTAGATATTCTTAAAAAAATAGTGATAGATTCAACTTGTCAAAAATAGTGTTGAAACTTGTTCTAATGATTCAAAATCATTTCTAACTGCTTACAAATGATTTTGTATTCATTTAGATGCAACAAGAAATAAATAGAATGTTTTAAAAAAACATATAAACAAACTCAACAAACCTACTTATGAATGGGTCGAAATCCGCTTTAAATCCACTCGAATCTACTTGTAATTGTTAGCAATAATCTACGAAGGGCTTGGAAGCCTCAAACCCACGCTGCAAACCAAACAGAAATGTTGCAAACCAAAAAAAAATCAAACTGTGCCGTTTTTGGACTTTAAAAACAGGAAGCAACGTGTGGGAGTTTTTTTAAAAAACTTGCCAAGTTTTTCAGAAGTTTTTAAGAAAAAACTCGCCAATTAATCGGCAAGTAAACTCGCTGAGCTACAAAACTTCAGACTGATGTAAATCTCATTGTGTATTTTTTCATTTATTTGTAAGAAATTGTAATATCCATTTAACAGAATTAACATACATACAATACATTAGCAAGCTTTTCATGCAAGTGGGGATACGCTGACATTTTCTACTAAGGTCACAAACTCAACTTGTGGAGTACTTCCAGCTTTTAGTGTACTCAAATTTAAGATGTAATGATTTGTTTTGTCAAGTGATATGACATAGAAAGGGGATGGAAACTTGCGAATTGGATGCAAGTCAATTTTTCGATATGGGCATGTATTTAAATTCAGTATAATATCATTTGGTTTGATCAAACTATCAGGCGACTAATGTAATTTTGGTGTATTTTGTCAAATCTCAAAAAACTTGAATGACCAATGTATTCCTAATGCATTTACCCAGGTCTTCAGAACACTCGAAACCGTTAATTTGAATGCTGAGTCGAATCACCAAAAATCGCCCCTTTCCAAAACATCGTCATTCTACTTCATACAAGTTTCTGTTCGAAACAATTGGGCTTCAGAAGCAATATTGGATATAGAAAAATAATGTTCCCTATGATATGATAAATGGCTTTTTGCTAATGTTGCAGTACTGCCCAAGTAATGTTTGCTAATGCTAGTTCATTAGTTAATTATACAATGATCTTGGATGTGAGACACCTCTCAATAAGTATGGAAATCGGCAAACCAAAAAATTCAGGAAAAGGTGAAGATGTTGTGGTAGTGAAAGAGAGAGGTAATGCATAACTTTTTCCATTTTTATATTGAAAAAGAGAATGGATTGTCTGAAGGTGAAAATATTTTTCAAAAAGAATGTTGCAGTGACAATAGAGGAAGAGGTAAAACCCTACTTTCTTGAATGTATGCAAGTTGATTTGTATGTTGACAATAGAGGAAGAGGTAAAACCCTACTTTCTTGAATGTATGCAAGTTGATTTGTATGTTGACAATAGAGGAAGAGGTAAAACCCTACTTTCTTGAATGTATGCAAGTTGATTTGTATGTTGAGAAGCATGATGCAATGAATGTAGAGATGGAAAATTAAGTGAATGTAAAGTTGGATTTTGTTAGTGTTGATTTATGAGAAATAGATGTATGGTGTTGTAGAGAATAGTGCAAATACATGATGGCTGAGGTGGCCAAAACATTGTGGGTTGGTTCCCATGAGAGAAGATAAGAGTAAGAATTTCAATTGGCACAGGAGGTGACCATTATGTTGGAGTAGATTCTACGTTGAAGAAGATGAGTGAAGAGCAGATATGGCGGAGAAGGATGGTGAATGTTCCAACTAGATGTTGGAAAAGGCGAAGGAAGAAGTATTTTTATGATCCTAATATAATGATGGAGTTTTATCCAAGTTCACAACTTGAAAAGATAGTTTTACTATCGAAATTCATTTGCTAAGACTATGACTACAAACTTCTTACCTAGTGTGTTTAATGGAGGAGCATTTGGGATCACAAGCTATCTTGCATCACAAAATAAATAGTATTTCTATTGTTTAATTTTTGCATTCTTGGAATAGGTTGGGTTTCAAGAGGATATTGCAGAGTATTACAATTTTTCTATTCTTGTCTTATTCCTTCAATTTGGGTGCCAAAATGAAGGGTAAGCTAGTAAATTTTGGAAAAACAATTAACAACTCTTTAATTTTCCAAAGAGCACAATTTGGTTCTTGTTTTTATTATTTTTGAAAGACATTTATAACAAGTCGCCAAATATAGTTTAGGAGGCTTCAGTTCTATATTTGAAAGTATTTAATAAGGAATTTCAAGCATTTTAAAAGGAATTTTAAGTGACAATTGGAAGGAAATGAAAGGAAAAATTTGTGTGCCTCTTTGTGATGGCTCACATGGGTTCTAATATCTAAAATACAGCCTATAATGGTCTTAATCAACAACAATCAACAATAGTAAGGTTGGAGTAAGGACTTGCAAGTTGCTCTAGGGAATTGTATAAGAGTGTTGGCTATTGGTTTGCCAAGAGACGAAGAATAGAAGAAAGAGAAGAATGAATTTGTAGGTGTGTTAGTGGTGTTTAAGGCAGCCATGAGAGTTGTAGGATAAAGATAAAAAATAAATTTCCAAAGAGTACAACCAAGAAAGTTAAAGGCAAAAAGGTTTGAAGATTTGAAGGCATGATGTGCCTAGAACTCTTATAAAATTTCTGAATTATGTTTCTTGTTTGAATTCTCAATATATGTAATTGTTCTTGAAGTATTTTTTGGTATGAATATGCATATGAAAATTGCAACATTTTTTTTTTTGAAGATTTTGTCTCTATAAAATGGATTGGATGATATGTAAGGCTACAATATTGAGTAGCTTGATAAGACCCCCCAATCTGGACTACATCACCAATTTTTGCAATCTAGATATCAATGGAAAGTTGACTCTATCAACTTCACGGTGGTACAAGTATTTTTCAATGGTTTTGATGTTTGCTGTCGATTTTTTCCCTTTGAAGTTAGATCTCGGTTTCGACCTTCTTGTGAACAAAGGGGTTAATTATTTGTTTTGTGAGGGATCTCTCTCTCTCTCTCTCTCTCTCTCTCTCTCTCTCTCTCTCTCTCTCTCTCTCTCTCTCACACACACACACACACACACACACACACACACACACACACACACACACACACACACACACACACAGAGAATTTTCCTAAAGTAGAACTTCTAACTCCATACAATTATCATAAGTGAATCTAATATGGAGATTTTGTTGTTGAATTTACAATTGAAGAGATTGTGCTAGGCCAAGATCTTGAACCCAAAAGTGCTATGAAAAGAGAAATGGTTTGATAGAAGATCTACAAAGTCCTTGACACTTATTATGTCCATTCCTCCTAATCTTTGATACCATGTGCTATGTTGTACACATTCCAATGACATTTAGACTAGTCTAGAGGGTCTCTTTGCTAAGCAAGGTAAGATGAAATTTTATTTGGAGCCTGAACTAATGAGTATTTATCTTAGAAATTATGATAATATCCATGACTTCTAAACAAAGCTTAATTCTCTTAGATTGCAATTGGCATAATCTAGGGTCACTAAATGTTGCACATATGAATGTTATGTTTTCATTGATGAAAAAATTGTAGTTAGTCCTAGAAGATGGATACAATGTCCATGAGTTGTGTTTCGCAATGTCCCTATGTGTTTTGGAGCAGTATAGTATCAACAATGTATATAAATGACATGATAGATAACCAAAGATTGTTGGAGAAGCATGTATAAGGTATATTCAGAGGTCTTAGGGCTATTTCATAGTTTTGCAAATGTTTTTGGTTATCTACACATAGAAACTATTATGTGTGATTCTTTAGTGAACAATTTGACAAACTGAGTTTTAATTTTTGCTCTGTGTTTTGGTATATTGACATATTTTGTCTTGCAGTTGGAATATGGTGTGTTGGTGAGAAAGGATGCTACATCTCAATTCTCATGTTTTTATTTGCTCCACAACATAAGTCACAAAGTTTAGAGTATTAGTTTAATAGGAACATTGTATCTACTTGCAGGAATGCTTTGTGTTCCTTGCTTTCATTTGTTTTGTTGATGTGGTTGGTTGAAATGTTTTTGTGGAGGTTACACAATGCTATGTTGGGCATTCATAGCTGTTTTAGAGATCCACATTTCTTTTTGTAATTGTTTGGCTAGCTTGCATTTGTAACATCATTCTTTGTAGCCGACTCAATATGTTTTGATTCTTGCAGTGGTGTGTAGTGATTATGGCGAATATTATGGACCTTGTGGAGGATGTGTCGACTTAGCATGATTCTTTACACACTTCTTTCCTTTTTTGCATGCGTTGGAAATGATTTTTAGAGCCGACAGTTCATGGATTACATGCTACATCTTATTAGGCTAACTTAATGGATATTATTTTGAGTTGCACTGGATATATATAGGCATATATCCTTCAGAGATGAGGGAAATGGTAATGTATGATAGTGCATGGTGTATTTTGAAGTGCTAAAGTGAGAATGTCTAGGTATACAAAAATGAAATTAGTCATAGATGTTTGGACAATGAACTGTTATTAGTTTTACAGAGAATGGACTTGTAATCACTTCATATCGTATACTCCTTTGTAATCAGTAATATTGTATCTTTCCTTGAAGAGGTCAATCTTCAGTGGTTTGCAAGTCATTATGCTTTGCTCTAAGGTAGTGCACCTTAGCCTGCAAGTCCTATTTGGGAGTAATGAGCTCCTTGGCCTCTGGCCTAAAACTTTTGTAGTTAGTTTATCATATAGTGAGTCTTGTTCTCATTGTGGTTTTCCTTGCATTGGGTTTTTCACGTAAAATTTTGGTGTTATTTGTGTTGCACTTTTTGTTTTAGTTATTTATTTATACACATACAATAAATAAATGAATGATCAGTAATAAGAAAAATTGTATGTGTATTGATTCAACCCCCCTCTTAGCTTCCAAAAGTGCTCAATTGGTATGAGAGAAAGGTTTATGAAGAAATAGGCTAACAACCAAGGTAGATCTGGGATTCGAACACCATGTTTGAATCTGAAAGAGATTTGGATGTTATGGAGATAAATGAATGAGACATTGATGCATTAATGGACGTTGAAGGAGAATTAAGATGTGCACTTGATGAATTGGATGAATTTCAAGAAAAATGCAAGGATGAAGATAATATTATTTATCTAAAAAAGCATGTTGGAGAATGGAAATAAACCATTGACAATATTGAGACAAAGCTACAAATCAAACCCAAAGAATGCACAATGCTTGAAGACGATTCAATGCTAAAGAAGAAATTAAAGGAAGCAAAAAAACAAAGAAAAACTCCCGAATGCACTATACTTGAGAGTGAGATTGTAATGTTGAAACACGAATTGAAGGACACAAAGAACCGAATTGAAAAGAACCTAAAACTTCAAAGCGACAATGATTTTCTTGATGATATGCTGCATTTTCTGAAACCCCTCAAGGGACAAAGTTGGACTTGGTTTTGACAAAGGAGAAAGCTCAAACACTCCAAAAAAAGATGACAACGGAAAGCAAAATGTCAAGGAAGAATCCAAGAAGGATAATGAAGATCAAAAGAGTTTCACTCCTATTTAGAGCAAGAACTTTAGAAGACCTGCCATTGCTCTTGTTTAATCTAGATACCCCATATCTTTCAATGATAAATGTTTTTCTATGCAATAAATTTGGACACAAATCTAGTGAATGTAGAGGTCAGATCAGATCATAACCTTTTAATGGTCAATGTTATGCTTGCAATAACTTTAGGCATAAGGAAAATGAATGCAAATGTAGAATGATGAGGAATGGATTTGTGAATATAAACAATGCTAGAAATGTTTTATCTTTCAATGGATATTCTTATGCATGCAAAGAACATGGGCATAAGGTTGTTGAGTGTAGATATAATGATAGGATGAATGGAAGTGGCCCACAACACGGTGCTTCTTGTTTCAATTGCAATAATAAAGGGCATGTTGCTAGGTTTTGTAGAAGAAGGAATGAGAGGTCCTTTGTTCCAGAAAAGAAGCATATTAATATCAATGTGGAAAGAAAGAATATGAAGAAGACTTGGATAAATAAATTAGAGGAGAACATGGAAGAAAAATCAACAGACGTGTCTATACCCCTTGGTGGTGTAGATGTTTCCTTTGGAAACTAAATAAAGAAGCATGGTCAGAGGGGTAGATCTCAGGAACCCCTTGATAAGTTGGATATCATTTTTTTTTTCATCATAACAATTGTTTTGAAGGTATTAGCAGAGTAATTTAGGTCTTTGCATATACTTCCAGAGTTTTCTTTTCTCATTGGCCAAATAGAGAAACATCTTTAATTGGAATCCTAATGATCACAAATAATCAATGCACATCATTTTGTGGCATTTGAAGATCATATATTGGAGACTTTGGAATCATTTACATCACTTGCAACCTTTCTTTCTGAAATGCTCTCTTGTGCGATAAAGTATTTTATGTGCATTTCCTTCTGCCATCTCTTGTATCTATTTTCCAAAGGTGGTCCTTGACTCAATGTGATTTTCTTCTTGCGAGCACCTATGTTGTGGAGAAGAAGTCAACTGCAAAATATTTTGCATCAGAAACTATCTATGAAAACCCTAGTTGTGGGTTTTTAATACTTTATCAATATCTTCTTTCTTGTTGGAAAACCCTTATTTATTGAAGATATATTATGGTGATTCCTAGGATCATTTATGTGGTGGATGAATCTTGACTGATGTTCAAGAAGCGACCACACAAATTTTGCTTAGTTAATATTGTTGGTGCATTTCCTCGAGTACGTCTTGATGATTTTCACTCTAAGGATTTACATAGCTATTCTCTTGTTCAAATGGAAGAATATCATCACCTAAATATATTTGATTTCAAGGAAAAAAATCTTTTGGATGGTCAGACAGAGTTGAATCCAAAATATTCTACTTTGTGAGAGAAGAAAATAGATGTTTGGAGTGAATTTCCTTGGTCAGGAAATGAGGAGATAATTCAAATTATTTTGAGCCCCATCCATGATGAATTATTGTGGTTTGAAAAATATTACAATATCATGAAGGAGGTAATCAAAGATGTCTTGGGTTTGTGTGATGTTGGAGATGTTCCTATTTATAATTCTGCAAAAAATGATGCAGTCATGAGGATGAGTGAAGAAAAATTTGATAATAGGTCACTTACTCTTGATGATACCAGGGATCTAGATGTAGCATATGATACAATGATAATTACATACAAAACACATTTCACTAATAGAGAAGGTACTGCTATTGTGACTACTATGTAGACTTGCTATCAGATGGTAAAGGAGAGGAAAGATTGTGATTTATGTGAGGTATTGAGGCTACAACATTTTGAGAACCTAAAGAAGAAAAAGGAGTCAAGTTATCCTTTCCAATATGGTTTTCTCATTGTTTCTCTTATGTTTTATATTCTAAGAGAATTAGACATAATATTGTGTGGGAAAAGGATATGTCTATTGGATCACAAATGAGAAAACATATGTCAAGTTACACAACAGTAGAAGAATGTGATACAACATTTTAAAGTTTCATCACAAATTTTCAGAAGAAAATGAGTAATAGATACATGACATGTAGAGAAATTGTAGAATCCTACAAGGAAGTGATCATATTTATGGTAGATGAGGACAATACTTACATGGAAGTTGTTGAGCCCAAAACTAGTTGGGTTCCCAAGTTTCCATATGAGCTTCTCAGGCCTATGTGGACTACACATACATATGTATTATTGCAAAACCACTTGATCCAAGTGAGAGAAGGTTTGGAACTTATGAAAAAATTACTACTAAAAGGTCTTAGAAAAGAAAGGATGAATAAGTGGAGAAAATAGAAGTGATGTTGGAAGAAAAATTAGTTGAAGGTCTAGGAGATTTGATTCTAGTAAATGTCCCTTTGTCTCTAACATTAGCAGAAAAAGAGGTGGAACAAAATCTCACTGTCCTCATCAATGTCTCCTTCAACATCACGATTGGCAACATCTTCATCCAAACAGTTAGGATCGTAGGATTTGTAAATGGGATGAAAGGTAAAGAAATCTTGGCCTCTACTATTCTTAAAAATGGGAGTTGGATTCTTGATTTAGGTGCATCTCATCATATGACATTTCTATGAATATGTTCTCTTCTTTAGAGCCTTGACATTTTCTCAGTATTTTCTAGGTAACAATGCACTTATTAAGGTTTGTGGAAAATAATATATTTATATGGGAGAGGGATATTTTACTGATGTTCTTTGTGTTCAATCCTTTACCACTAATCTCCTTCAGTTTATCAAATTAATCGTAGGGGAAAAGATAAGATAGTTAAGTTTACTCTTGATTATGTATACATCAGAGATATGGAGACTGGAGATATCATTTCTATAGGTGTGGTGGATCAACATCTCGATTGTATTCCTTTTCTCATTATACTCAGGATGATGATGTTCCTTTCAATGACATTCACTTCCTTTCACCAAGGGAGAATCGTATTTGTCAAGACAAGTTTGGTCACTTGAATCTTGATGTTCTTGAGACTAATGTTGAGCTACCTACTCCACCACCTACTTCTTAAACTTTGAGCTCTTCTATTCCACATGTTGATCATAGTTTTTTAGATCTTTATTTGTTCAGTATTTGGCAAGTATTTCAAACCTTTTTTTAGAGTATCATCTTGCATATGTTTGGGAGAGATAATTGAGGGAATTTAGAATCAACATGAATGCTGTTTCATCTTCATTGTCTTTGAAGATTGACATTGATGAGTTTCCTCCTTCACTTGATTTTTCACATTTCTTGGTTGAGTTTGATTATGATTATGTGGTGGCTTATTCAAGCTTGGAGACTCCTATTCATTTTCCAAACATTTCTATATGGAGACTTCCTTACTCCTTTCAATTGGACATAGAGTGCCCTCTTCATCATTTAGTGGAATTGTTTGTTCTTAAGGGTAGATGTGTTTCTTTTTGAAATTGGATCATCTTTTGTTCTTAGGCATACTTCATCGACATTGGAGATTATTCATTATGGGGGGGGGGGGGGGGGGCATCATATCTCTCCCTTTCATTCCCATGGATATGAGGTTACTTGATTGCAAATAAATGATTTATGTAGTCTTTGGGGGTATCATTGAGTCCTCCATGCGTCATCTATTTTTGTTTCTTTTCTCTCTTTTGGAGAGGAGTTTCATTTCCACAAGATTTTTTTTTTCCTTTTCTCCATTTGTGAGAGATTTCATTGCATTGTGCATAGGTACCTCACATGGACTAGTTGTTGGGAATCATATTGCATGTAGTAATTTCACTCTCTAAGTTACACCTAAGGGGGGAGTGTTGGTGAATGTGGTCTTATTCCATTTACATAGGCTTAAGTTTTACTTAGGCAACCAACATAACACATTATTAACTATTAGTTATATATTATTTAATAATATTTATAATAAATTTAGTTTTTTGGTTGAGGTAGTTGGTAATTGCTTGTACCTCATCACACTTTAGTTATATATTTAGGGTATTTTTACATTTTATAATATCCCAATATAATTGTTGCTTACTGGCAAAATAACATTATTGGTTCTCTCATGCATTGTGAAGGTGGTTGTGTTTACAAACGGTTGTTCCTAGGTGGTTACACCAACATTAATAAAAAATGCTATATAATGGTAAATAAATTTTCAATTGAACAAACATCATTCAATATATTAATATATTTCCTTAGATTTTTCCATATTTATAAGGAAAATATAAAATCATTTCAAGGTAAATGGATTTTTTTTCTATTTCTAAAAGTCTTACAAATAGACTCAATATGAAATGATTTTTTTCACTATATTTCATTATTTATTTTACTTTCAATTTCATAGCAGTGTTGCATGTTTATTTATGTGAAAAAATAAAATGTACTAAAATTGTTTCAAGCGTGTATAAAATGTTTCATCTTTACAAAAATTAAAAATAAAATAAGATCTCATAGTAGTGTTTCATGTCTATGTACTAAGATTGTGACAAGTGTGATTGATATGTTTCATTTAAAAAAAATTAAAATAATAGAATTATGATAGAAAAACTTTAGTTGTAGCCAATATTGCATTCAGTGAAACATTACCTTTTTCTTATTCATTAGAAGTTGAGGATACAAAGTCTACTCCAATATATAAAATAATAATAAAAGTAAGAATCACATCATACCTCTAATAGGGGTGCATCCAAGAAATCCTCAATCATTCTAGGTCAAATCTAAAAAGTTAGGGTTGCCACTTATAGTAACAAAATATATGCTAAGCTACAGACTAGCAAAAATGCTTACCACTACTAAAATGATACCTTATAGCCTATACAATTGAACTAAAATCATTTAGTTTCCACATTTTTCTCTTTCTTGGAGGACCTCAAAGTCATATGATGTTGAGGATTATGTTTCCTCTTCTTCAGTTTTTCCCATCCAGGATATTTTGGATGTCATCTCTCAACTTATATACCTTCCTCACTTCTTGTTATAACTAAGTTTTCTAGTGGCTCCATAGGGCTCATTGCAACATAATCCAATAGGGTAGGAGTCTTCTCTATGATTTGGGAGCCTAATGCAAAGCTATTCTCAGGGTGGGCAATACATAGAGTTGAATGACACTTTATTGAGGGGATCAAACCTTAGTATCCTTTGAAAGTTGATTCAAGATTTGAGGGAATTGGGAGGAATGATGTGTGTTGAGACCCACCTCTATCCCATAAGGATAATTTTCTATAAGATGTTGGATTCCCCAAAACTTATTGTTTTTGGAAATGAAATGTGAAATAGTTTTTTGAGAAACATCTCCTTCATTT
The DNA here is from genome assembly GCA_018584345.1 of Thuja plicata. Classification (NCBI taxonomy): domain Eukaryota; kingdom Viridiplantae; phylum Streptophyta; class Pinopsida; order Cupressales; family Cupressaceae; genus Thuja; species Thuja plicata. The sequence continues at coordinate 1,160,373 of MU225852.1, read as the reverse complement.
GAAGGTAATTTTATCATAGTCAACGGATTGCCTCAAGCTCCTATCAACCACCTTCAACAATATCCCATATTCCATCTCAACCCACATTCAAGCACAAGTATAATTCCAATAATCGATTGATTCCTTGGAGGTGTAATAATACTTACACAGGCCATTCTCAATGGCCTGTAGGTACTCAAGTTCCTAGAATTGTAAAGAAAGATAGAGTAACTGAACCCAAAAATATGTTGTAGTGAAGATTTTTGTATGCAGTTGAAAAGTGGGAAACCAAAATTTAATACACAGGAAATCACCTTGAAAGATCCAAGGACTATTCTCCAACACCAGTTCCTTTTCCTTCCGAGAATCAAATTCTAGGATTAAAAAACCATTGGTATCGGGGTAAATTCAATATTCTCCTTCCATATATTATTTCCATTTATAAAAAGCCCATGAGTGAAAATCACATAGTTTTGGCCAAATGTTTGTGAAAATTTGACAAATTAGGGTGTGGTCTTGAAAACAATTTATCAATTCATGGTAGAATCATCCAATCCTACTTTAGGGGTTGTGGATAAGGTGCAAACATCATAGGAAAGACACTAATGAGTGACAATTTTGGAGTTGGGAGAGACCAACACACCAAAGGAATCCCTTTATCCCGCTAATATGATCCTTGCCAAGAAATGATATTGTTATTGGGGTGATTATGTGCTTTTAAAAAGTCCTCACAACCCTTGTTAGCCATCTTGCATCTAAGTCACAATACCTCCTTAAGATTTTTGCGAGTCAAAGAGTAATTTGCTTGTTGTAAGCTAGGGTACTGAAAATTGTCAGGCACCAAAGGTTTCATGCCCATCCCCATGTGAGATGCGTCCTTCTAGTGGTAAACCATCTTATTCTCCTTCTCACCCCTCTTATGGGGGAAAATCATTGCATTCTTCTTCTTCCTCCCCTTCTATTATTTTGCGGACAAAAGTGTTGGGAAATGAAGAGTATTTCTCTCATGTTTTTCTTATATGTAGGTTCAATGGTTTATGGTCTTCCATTCAAAAATTGAGAAAGTGGATTTTAGATTCTTGGAGGCCCATTATTGATGATAGGATTGAACTTTATCATTTTGCTTGACATTTTTGTGGTAGCATTTTTTAGAGGATGGTAGGGCTCGAGCGTTGGAAGATGATGTTTGGTTGTGGGGTTAGTATTCAGTTTCTATTAGGCCTTGGTTCCATTCCTTTTACCCTCTCTCAATCTATTAGCATTTTCCCACTTGATTTATGCTTCATAATCTTCCTCTCTAGTATTGGGATAAGTCTTGTTTTGAATCTATTAGAAATGCTATTGGTAGGCTCACTATGGGTAATGGTTCTTCTCTAATCAAAATATTTTCTTGGAGAGGTTATACTAATTTTTGGGATAGGCAATGGTCTTAGATTCCTGACTACGGGGGCCTCTCTTTACACTGCATGAGATGTTTCGCCACAAGTCACTTGGCTATGGATGATAAAAAATAACATTGTAATGATTCAATTTAGTGGAAAAAATCTCTTCATGAGCATTTTACCATGGAATAATTTTTTTAATCTTGAGGATTTTTCCACGGACAAGGATTTGGTTTTAAAGGCCATGGCTACTTCAAATATTCCTAATGGTCCAAAATTAGTTTAAATGGTTGTGATGACTTCAAAGATTTCTTATGGTGCTATTGAACAATGTGTGAATTTGATTTTGCCTCTAGAGCTTAATTTTGTTTGTTTGGCTGCATAATAATTTGGCTGTGGTTTCTGCTCCCATCTCTCTTCCTTCATAGCCTTTGGAAATTGGTCCTCCTACTTCCTTTTACTCTATACATTCAGAGGATGATCTTTCTTGGGTGGTTGTGTAGATAAGGAAGAGAGGTCTTCCTAAACATAAAAATGTCTCTTTATCTTTGGTTAAGGATGCTTTGTAGAACACAAGTTTACTACTAAGAGGGGGGGAGGGGGTGAATTAGTAGTAAATATAAATTAAACTTTTCGTCCAATTTACAACTTTATGCAGTTACTTCAGATTGTATTACATAAAACTAAAGCATCAAATGAAAGATATAAGAGAAGCACCATGAGACCAAGATACAACACACAAGAATATGACATGGAAACCTGGTGTGGGAAAAACCACGGTGAGTAATGTCGCTAGGATCTACTATCCCAATCTAGCCTCATGAATATGAAACTTGTTACAATGTTTAAGGGCTTCAATCCTAAGGAGAAACAACCCCTACTCTTAGAGCAAAGCTCCTTCAAAATCTGATCACCCACTCAACCACTATGAGCACCAACTCAATTACTACAAAAAACTGGTTTAAAGATTAAATTACATCTCAGTCCATGTTTCAAACATTTTAATACAACTTTACAATTATGTAATTGTCCTTGTACAAATATAAATGAAGTGAGATTCTGAAATTACTGTACAACTCTGATCAAGTCTCTGTGAAATATTTCCAGATTGAATTCATGTAACAAAAACTCAACATGTCTCTTTGCAAAAATAAGACTAAAAATGGATCAACTATGAATGTTCTGACCAACTCTGCTGACATAAACTATGAATTGTAAACTGAGAGATTAATTTTGCGAAGTAGCTTGATAAAATTTTAAATCTGATGCAAATTCAAAACTGAAGGTATTATTCATTATACCTGATTCACAAAACCTTAGTTTCTTATTAATATTCTAATCTTCTAGGCACTGTCACTGTTGTGCTTGATCTGTAGTCTTTGGAATGTCTGACTTTTACTGCTCCTTTCTAATTCATTTCTTCTAGGATAGGCCTTTCTGGATACAACACAAGCTTCAATGTCTCCACACACACTATCTCCAACACATGCTTATCAACAAAAATATTTGACTTCAATGTATACAAGCTATCACTTCTTTTCTGATATTATTTTTGAACCACTCAACACCCAATGCATCATATGTGTTTAACTTCTTTCACATTCTTCAAGAGATCATAACACCATTCAATTTCATTTGATTCTTCCAGTCAATACATAATTCACAGATGTATAAAACATAACACCTTTATGATTAGGGATCTTCACATACACAACTTCAATCTCCTTCATTCGAAAAGGACATATATATAACTATTCAAAACTGCAAGAAGAAGTTATAGTTGCTTGGTTATAAATAGTTCAACAAACTGTTTTGCAACTCCCTCCAACGTATAAACATTTCATGTGGAAAGGAAATTTATTCACCAATTAAAATCTATTTGAGTTTATCAAACCTGACAACCAATCACTCAGAAGGAGTTATTTTTTGGTTCCAATCGATCACGTAGTCATCTTATATCATAACATCTTTGCAGCGGCTGGGGCTGCCTTCAAAATTTGTCTTTGGTAAATATTTGATGTGTAAAAACAATTTTCTTATGAATATGATCCTTTGTTCCTCAGTAATAAAATCGTCTCTTTACAAACTTGTATACCAATTTATCGCTAAACATAAAGAAATGTCTCTAAAGGTTTTTCGTAGCACTTGTTATGATAAATACGATCCATCACATGTTAAACAAACATGTGTTTGTTGAATAAATTATCTTTCATCCTTATAGAAAACAAAATTTATTTTATTTTTTCCACCCGACTCCTATCGGTCGAGTAACCATGCAGACAACACTCCAAAATAGAGACAAACACGACATTTTTACGGTAATTTAAATCATCGGTTTATACTGAAAAATTATTTCATAATCTAAGTTATCTTCTCAGCCAGTACCATTCATCTATGTATTTTAGCAACAAACTTTTATACTGTTCATTTATGAAGATATCAAACAACAGTCCAAGGTGTCACATATTACTTTTATTACATTTTATTTGATTTGTTTGAATATGTAAATAGAAAACTTATCTCGACACCATTGAAACAAAATGACTAAAGTTTAACATGCTTGCGGTGGTCAAAATATTTCAAAAATGGTTTAGTTTTCATTTTTTAAATCCCTTTCTTACTACTTTTGGTTTGTCAGTGATATTTCCTTCTATTGTTTGTGGATATAATAATGCTTGCGGTGGTCAAAATATTTCAAAAATGGTTTAGTTTTCATTTTTTAAATCCCTTTCTTACTACTTTTGGTTTGTCAGTGATATTTCCTTCTATTGTTTGTGGATTTTTATTATATGTTGATGGTTGTTGTTGTAGTAGGGGGGAACCAAAAGCTTGCAACATGTTAATTACAAACAACTATTCTATTTTGTCATATGCTTTTTCGAAATCAAGAAGAACCATAATAGCATCCTCCCCTTGGTTATGAGCCCAATTCATTGCCTCCGACCTATTAATCAGATTTTCCAAGATATATCTGCCTTTAATGAATCCAGTTTGTGTATTTGAAATGATTTTGCGTAAAATATTGACAATTATTTTTGCAAGTACTTTAGCAATAATCTTGTATGACAGATTCATAAGTGTGATAAGTCTCCAATTCTTCATTTGAGTCTTATCTCCATTCTTAGGGAGAAATTTAATAATGCCTCTGTTAAAATTTTCCCCTAGTGTACCTCTATCAAAAGCTTCCTCATAGACACACAATAATTCCTGACAAATCCATTCACTATTCTCCTTATAAAATTCAATGGTAAGACCATCTACCACAAGAGATTTTCCATTAGCCATGGACCCAATGACTTCCTCAATTTCTTTAAGGCTATTTTTTTTTTCTCTAGCAACTTATATTCTTCCTTATTAATCTTTAGTTGCTCACTAAAGAAAGAAATGGGCTGCTCCAAATTCTATGAATTTAGTTGTGTCAAGAGAAATGATATGCTAGATTCTCCTCCAAGAGTATAGAGGATAAAATCTCTATCAAAATTAGGATTGAAAAGAGTAGGAGAAAATGCAGTTTCCATTTTAATCTCCTCAAAACTTGCCTTTTCTTCCTTGGTCCATCTGAATTCTATGTTCTTTTTCAACATACTTGTAAGAGGTTTAACCACAGTAGCAAGCTTAGGAATGAACCTTCTCATAAAATTGATTCTACCAAGAAAATGTTGTATCCCTTTATTATGACTAGGAAGTGGAAGAGAAATAATAACTTCCACTCTTTCGGGTCTATGGTCAAGCCATTTTTTGATACAATATTTCCTAAAAGTTTTCCCAGATCAGTAGTAAACACACATTTGCTTGGATTCAAGGATATACCATATTCTCTGTATTTGATGAATATCTGCCTCAAATGATCAAAGTGATCTGCTACATGCTTGGAGTACACAATTATATCATTGAGATATATTAGCACAAAATTTTCTAATACACCCTTAAAGGCCATTTCCACCGCCTTTTGGAATTTGGCACCTACTTTAGTTAGTTCAAATGACATTTTAAAATAAGCACACATGTCCCATTCAGTGGTGAATACTATCTTACATTGGTTTGATTCCTGGACTAGCATTTGGTTATAACTTGAATAGCCATCTAGAAAATAAAACCTCTCTATACCACTAAATTTGGACAAGATATGCTCCATGGAAGGAAGGGAATGCTGATATTTAAGAGAAACCCTATTAAGGTCTGTAAAATCTACACATAATCTAATATATCTATTCTTCTTTCTAACAGGAACAAGATTGGCAACCCATGAGGAATGCTTAATAGGAAAGATAATATTAGCCTCTATGAGTTTGGACAATTCTTTTCTCATTAAGGGCTCAATATTGGGATTGATCGGTCCCTATTTTTGTCTAACAGGATTTGCATCAACATTTAACTCTATAGTATGTTGGGCTAAGCTTGGGTCAAAACCCTTTAAATATTCATATGTCCAAGCAACAACATCACTAAATTCTTCACATAATGAAATGAAAACTTCCTTTTCAACATTAGAGCATACCTTTCCCAGATTAAGATTCTTCCCATAAACAATTGTAACAGGTCCGTAGTCATCTTTCTTTGCAGCCAGTTTCAGACCTTTGTTCCTTGCTTGACCGTCAAAGTTAAAAATACCCTCCAAGGTGACTAAACCTTTGGGTAGATCTTTGGAATTAACTTGCATAATCTTATCCCCATATTGGTTTTGCAGCATGGTCTAATTTTTGGCAGAGAATTCTGCTTCATTTTGCAAAAAAATGACAATTTGACAATCAGAATCAAAGACTTGCCAATTTGTGTAGTTGTCTGGGACAATAGGCCTTACAACTAGTATGATACTTTTTCCTTCATGTCTGCAACATGCTTTGGTATGTCATATTGAGCTCCCAGAGCTGCAAGTCTATCAACATGTTTATTCTGATTTCTTGGAACACTCTAAATTTTGAAAGCTTGAAAGGCCTCGAGTAGATCCCAAACTTTGTGTTTGTATGATTTGAGAATGTTGTTCTTTGTAACATTCTGATTTCTAATCTGATTAACAACCAAGTCACTATCTCCAAAGACTTGTAAGGATTTTATACCTCTTCTTTGTGCAAGTTGGAGACCTTGGATCAAGGCTTCATACTCGGATACATTATTAGTGAAATTGAATTGGAGTCTAAAAGAGAAACAATATTTCTCCATCATTGGAGAAACAATGATTACACCAACACCTGAACCATTCTTGTTCCTCGAGCCATCAAAAAACATATTCCAAAATCCATTAGTATCTTTTTTTAATGAGATTGGGAATATGAGCATTCTCCTCATGTATACAATAGGTTCCAAGGCCCATTTCTTCAGCCTCTTGTACTAGATCAAATTGGAGAGCATTATACCACTCATATAAGAGATAATCAGGAACCTCTGCCAAGAGAGTAGATGGTTCATGGTTTATGCATTCTTATTCTTCTTCATGGAGTGTACAATTCATGTTTATGGGGCTGGGTGTATAGGTCTCTATGTGATTGAGATCTAATGGCTTTGCTTTGATGGAAGCCTTTTTTCCATATCTGGTTATAAAGAATATACATAGGACCAATCAGATGCAATATAGCCACCTATCTTGGCAGTGAAATCTCTAGTAAGACAAATGGAAAAATGTGCAGGGAGGTCAATAACTGATATGTCTTATATGAGAGTACAACCAGGGTATGCATGCAAGGATAATGTGACATACTTTAACACTCCTAATATTTGGACAGAAGTGCCATCCTATTGAACAATCCCCTAGTAATAGACTCATACTTAATTCCTAGAAGATTAGCTATTGACTTAGGCATGACCGAGCTACTATCTCCCGAGTCTATCATACAATTGTGAACTAGTTTATCTCCTATAGTCAAAGAGAGATAAAATAGGGGAGGCTTATCTTTCTTACTTGTATTTTCCTCCTTTCTAGGTTGCATAAAGCTTGTTGCTTCATTTGATGCTCCACTTGCTGTAGCTCCAGTCCTTCTTTACTCTTTACGGTCTTCAACTCTTGCAACAATTCCAACTGTGGTGGAATTTTGAGGGCATCCCACATAGTAACAAATTTGTTGGTCTTTTTCATTTGTTCTACAATATTGAGAGGGATACTTGCTGATTTGGTAGGACCTTTAGCAACATCAGGGTTTGATTTATGTATTGGAGCAACCTGAGGCTCCTTTGGATTCATATTGTTCTGATTAATATTATAATTTTGTACTGAGGAAGCAATATCATTGTTGGAATTAATGGGAAGTAGTACTGAGAGGGGAGAGGTGAATCAATACCTCTAAAAATTTTAACACCTTTCTTAACTCATTATTAGTAATCATACATACTGCATTACCAACCATTACTGTTGTTCTTTCTTATGTATGTATTGTTCATTCGTAATCTTTAATGGTTTGAAATATTCATAGAAACATTCATGAAAATGATAAACACATAACACAAGATATGGTATCGCAGAAAACTCCTGTTAGGAAGTAAAAACTGTGGTGGGGATGGCACCCACAAAACTTCACTATCTGCAGAATGGAAGAGAGCCGGTTAAGACTTACAATTTGATCACTTCTGATGATCTACCCTGTTAGGAGTATTAAGGTGGAGACCTGTTAAGATCTACCCTATTAAGAACTTTAGCAACACTGATTTAAGTGTGCACTCAGTTATGAGATTTTACAATAGGACGGTTAAGCCCACCTTTCTTGAAAGGATTTCATTAGTGTACTACACTTGTTAGAATGAGTACAAATGTTGACTTGACTACATACAATCTATAATTGCTGATTACAGATCCATTAAAGCTCTTAGAAGTATAATATCACCTTAAGTGATTGATGAATACCTTTTCTCTACTTGTCGGTAGCCTCTGTTCTATTCTTGAAACTGACTTGATTCTTTTTCTGTCAAACTGCATGAATTCTCTGTCTGGTCTCTAGTTTCTCTCTGTGGCTACTATCTTCATTGAACAACAACTATTCTCAATGGATTGAGCACCTATTTATACAAGTATTTGACCTATCTTGGAATTCACGCATTACAATGTTAACTCTTAGATCCAAGGTTTACAACTTGACCTTGATCTTTAGTTTGCATGTTTTAAATCAGTAAAACTAATTAAAAAAATAATAAATACATTATTTCCTCCACACATAATGGATTTAAAAGTAAATCAAGAAGCTATAAATACAACTTCAGTGATTTATCTGACATGGAAAGTCAGATCCACTTTTTACGGGATGTAACCGACTGTCGGTTCTTGGTCGTCGGGTTGAACTTGAAGTCTGTTGGCGTTCCTTTGTTTGAACTGTTTATCAGGTTCCCTTTGTCCGTCGGGTTCCTCTCTGTGCTATTATTTCGGCTTGCACTGTTGTTACTCGTCATGTTTCCTTTAACCTTTTTGTCATCGAATAACACTTAACAGTGTTTATCGGGTAACCTTAGCGTCGAGTTGTGCTATGCCCTATCTTTCAATTTGGAGTAAACCGATGGTGAAGATCATATTTTTCCTTAAGTATACTAATGGAAAAATATAATGCCTTCAATCTCCCCCTTTGACATTAGTATCAAAAACTAATATGTGCATAATACTAAAGTGTTTAGTATGTACACCATATCTGTATCCTTGTCATCATACGACTCCCCCTAACTGTATGCATCGATATAGTATAAGTGTATGTACATGTAGACTATACATTCTGTTTCCTCCTTTGAATTGAGGTGAGTGAGTGAACATATCAATTTACCCCTTTCTTTGACACTTATGACAAAGATGTACAACTTATAATATGTCAAAATTGTGACAAAAATGTGTAACTTACAATGCGTCAAATAGATTTGAGTGGGTTGCCTTGATATTTTCGAGCATTTTCTCCCATTTTTCTTTCAGTATTGTCCAGAGCAATGTGCCGAGGACTTACATTTTCTGTTTCCTCCTCTCTATGAGGTGTGTTGGTGAGAAGTAATTGATTCTCACCACTTGTTGACTTTGTCGGTAGATCCAGAAGTTGTCTCCATTTAGTTTCAGTCATTTTGTCTAACTCTATGAATTTGTTCTCTAATACTTTGTATGCCCTTATTTTGGCCACAAATTTACTTGAATGCTTCTGGAGTATTTCTTTGATCTCTTCAACTTTGGATTCAGGAGGCGTTAGTGACAATAGTACCCTCTCCCTTGCTTCTCTTTCGGTTTGCAAAGCATATGACCATTGTTGATATACCCTTTTACCTAACGCATGAGGTATCTGATTGAAAAATTCTGCAGGTGCATATTTGTTCTTGATCATTGACTTTATAACTACCTCTTGTATCTTATTCCGATCCTCTGGGTTTAGTGTATCCCATTGTCTAATTTTCTTATCAGTCATTGTACCATGTGTAGCAATGGATTCGGCAACTTCATCAATTGTTTGATTCCTGTAGTTCTTCTTTGATACATCAGGCTCATCATCTTGAGTGTCTTCTATGTCAGCCTTTGTCCTAACCAACCTTTTCCTCTTCTTTGGTGGTGTGGTTTTCACAGTTTGTTACCTTGTTCTCTTAGTTGGCTGCTTCCTTATGTAGGTCCTTACTTGACCTTTCTTAAGGGGTGTTGTTTTGGTTGCAGCAGTTTGACTCCTTGTCCTTTGATTCTTTGCAGGAGGTGGAGGTGGAGGTGTATCAGATTTAGTCTCCTCAGAATCTGATTTCTTTTCTTCTTGTTCCTTATCGATGGTGCCTTGTTCATCGATAGTCTCTGGTTGTTCTTGTTCACCATCTATTACCGATAGAATCTTCTTGAGATTCTTAACCATTTTATCCTTTTTGTTTATAGTTTTCTTGATTTCTAGGCCTTGGTTTATCTTTGATTTGGCCTATTCATAAGTTCCAAACCTTGGTTGTTTGCTATCAATGGGCTCATTTATTAATGCCTCAATTGTACTTTTAGCTTGATTAATATTGATCTCATAGTCCATTGGTGCTAACCAAGCTGTCCTTGGTACAACTAGTTTGATATGGGTGAAATCTATGTCCGCCATAAAACATATTTCGTCTTTATGTTTTTCTACAAGTTGTTCGGGAATCATAGTCCTCTCCATCATCTTTTCCTTGAACTCAAGGAAGTAAGTAGACATAAAAGACTCAAAATTGTCTCCTAGTGACTTAATCAGTTCACTAATCTATTGGGTTACCGGTTTGGTAGAGTCCCATTTTACTTTTTCTACTGAAGGAAAGTATTCTTGAAAATAGAAAAAGATACACATGATAAGTGAGCCGAACTTACATGTGTTGGTCTTTGTATACCTGATTTTGATCATGTTCTCATCAAGTTGTTTTAATAGGATATCACACAGATCCATCTGAATTCCTTTAGTCACTATCTTGTAAGCTGTGCTTACTGTTGTTTCATAAATGCTATTCAGTCTGCTAGCTTTTATACCCAATAATACATGCACCAAATTTTAGTTCTTCGTCGGTGATTGTGTTCACTTTGAGACCTCTATTATCTCCTTCTGCATTGGCGAGTTTTTCATCTTATTTCATGGATGGATGCTTGTGTGCCCTAGGTTTGTCCGTTATTGGATAACTAGTGATAGCGTGAAGAACATCCTTGGTTATTTGCTTGGGTTGGTCTAGCCATAGCTTGTTGTCATGCATTATGCTCAAGACTAACCTTATCCATTCTGTTTTGAAATCCCTCAGGAAATGTAGGGAATTAATTAACCCTTTGAATTCCAAGTGTTTGTGCTCTTCCTTCAGTTTCCCTTTGGCATCACAAAGCTTCTTAAAAGCTTCATCCATTTCAAGATCACCTATCTCTACGATCTTGAAGTGAATATAAGACCTAACGTCTTCTATGAGCAAAACCCTAGGTAGGATTTTTGAAAATGTGCCAGTTTCATCGGGTTTCGATGCAATTTCCAGGCAGATCTTATACTTGGGTTCTACACATGTGATGTTCTTGATCAACTTAACCACATGCCTCTTATCATTCTTGATTTTAGTAGTTCTTGAGGTGGTTGCCATTGTTTTTTAGGTTTTAGGGTTTTCTAGAAATTTAGGGCTTTCTTGAAAAATAATGACAGAGATCTTTCGGTGCCTTTGATACTTACTTCAATTCACAATGGTGGCGAAAGATCTGTTTGCTATATTCTTAGATTGATCTTAGGACACTCTGCTTTCTGCTCATTAATCGCTCTATCTTTTGCTTTGCTTTCTCTTAAAATTGCGGGTGAAAAATGAAGTTGTTCTGTCGACTATTTATAGACTTTTTTCCCTAAGTCTTTGTAATAAATGCTCAACAACTCATCGGGATATGAAGACGGGTTTTGTCAGGAAGACTTTACAAAACATCATCAGTGAAGTTGAGTTGCCCAGGACAGTTGTTAATGTATGTTGATCGACAATCTCCGGTAAGTGTAGAACAACTTATCTTCTTTGTTCACCGATGATTTTTGGTATGTGTATACCGACGGGGTTGATTTCTCAAAATTGTAACAAGTAACATAATATGTATCTTTATTCATGCAGATTTTGACTTTTTATCAATTTTATAATGGAACTGATGCAAAATATGATTTGGAATAGTGCATTTCCATACTTACTTGTTCAGCTTAAGTGGTGGTGGTGGTGTCACCAAATCCATTAGATGGGGTGTCATCATTTTCATTGCTTGTCCCAGCTTCATCATTGCTTGAATCTTTTATCCACATTTTGTCTCTTGCCCTCCAGATATCTTCAACGGTGTTTCCATTGGGATAGGTGCTTGTTTCTGTCAATCGGTCCTTGCAATCTTTCTTGAGGTGACCAACTTTATGACAGTGCAACCATGCCATTCTGGGGTTTGACAAGCCTCTAGACCTTTTGGTCCATGCTCTCATGAAGTTTGCAACAATGTGACCATATCTACCACATGCTGTACAGTTTGTCCATGTATTGTAATCCCATGTATATTGATTTCCTATTCTTTTTGGTTGATAAGGAATCTTTTGACCTTTAGGCTTCCATGCTTGCTTTTTCTTTTTCCAGCATTCTTCAGATGTGCGCCCATTCATCTTGCATGTAGGACAATATTTGTCCATGTAGGTTTCCTTCTTTGGCTGTTCTATCTTGCTCTTGCATTCATAAGCCTCATGTCCTTTCTTGTTACATTTATAACAGAATCCTATGAATGTAGGTGTAGATTTGGGAATACCTTTCATTTTACCTCGACATACATTTGATGTGTGCCCTTTCTTTCCACAGTTCTTGTATGTTAGCTTTCTTGATCTTGGATTTTCATAGACATTCTTTGAGCTTGCTTGATTTGATGATTCTCCATTTTTGGTAAAGCCTATACCGTTGTTGTTGTTGACTCTTCGTTGTCCTTCAAAAAAGTCATCCATTCTTTTATTGCTCTCTTCAGGCTTTATGATAATCTCATTATGTTGTTGCTGAGTTCTAACCTCATGTTTTAGCTTTTCATTTTATTCTCTTAGTTCACTGATAATCTGTATTCTCTCAATGAGTTCCACATTTATTCTGTTTGCTTCTTGACTCATAAGAATAATCTAATTTGTGAGATCATGGTGATGCTCAACATGTCTTTGAATTTCCAATTCCTTTTCTTGTAGTTTCTCTGTAATATTCCTTCTGTCATCAATACCAAGTGTTCTTTCTGTTTTAGCTTGTCTAGCAGAACTCATCACATCAATCATTCTTACCATCTGGCTCTCTTGACCGATTTGCAACATCTTTATTTGCTCTCTCAGATTTTGATTGATCTCCTTTAGATTTGTGATGTTCTCTTTTGATGTATCTGATATATTACTTGTATTTGATCTTGAAGATTTAAATAAATCTGGAATCTCTTCTTTTGGATAATCTTTTTCATTGTTCCGAGTAGCCATACCTTTCCTCTCATCCAATAGCTCTCTCATCTTGATTCTAGCTTCTTTATACTGTTCATAGAACATTTGTATCTCAAGATTTTTGTTCTCAATGTTCTTAAGTTTGTACTTCTCCATTGTATGATCTTTGCTCTTAAGCCTTTAAGATTTCCAAGAAGAGACTTAGCTCTGATACCAATTGTTGGAATTAATGAGAAGTAGTACTGAGAGGGGAGGGGTGAATCAGTACCTCTAAAACTTTTAACACCTTTCTTAATTCATTATTAGTAATCATACATTACTGCATTACCAACCATTACTATTGTTCTTTCTTATGTATGTATTGTTCCTTCATAATCTTTAATGGTTTGCAATATTCATAGAAACATTCATGAAAATGATAAACACATAACACAAGATATGGTATCGCAGAAAACTCTTGTTAGGAAGTAAAAACTGCAGTGGGGATGGCACCCACAAAACTTCACTATCTTTAGAATGGAAGGGAGCCAGTTAAGGCTTACAATTTGATCACTTCTGATGATCTATCCTGTTAGGAGTATTAAGGTGGAGACCTATTAAGATCTACTCTGTTAAGATTTTTAGCAACACTGATTTAAGTGTACACTCAGTTATGAGATTTTACAATAGGATGGTTAAGCCCACCTTTCTTGGAAGGATTTCATTAGTGTACTACACTTGTTAGAATGAGTACAAATGTTGACCTGACTACATACAATCTATAATTGATGATTACAGATCCATTAAATCTCTCAGAAGTATAATATCACCTTAAGTGATTGATGAATACCTTTTCTCTGCTTGTCAGTAGCCTCTGTTCTGTTCTTGAAACCAACTTGATTCTTTTTCTGTCCTTCTGCATGAATTCTATGTCTAGTCTCTAGTTTCTCTCCATGGCTACTATCTTCATTGAACAACAACTATTTTCAATGGATTGAGCACCTATTTATACAAGTATTTGACCTATCTTGGAATTCACACATTACAATGTTAACTCTTAGATCCAAGGTTTACAACTTGACCTTGATCTTTAGTTTGCATGTTTTAAATCAGTAAAACTAATTAAAAAAATAATAAATAAATTTCTTCCTCTGCACATAATGGATTTAAAAGTAAATCAAGAAGCTATAAATACAACTTCAATGATTTATCTGACGTGGAAAGTCATATCCAATTTTTACAGGATGTAACTGACTATCGGTTCTTGGTCGTCAGGTTGAACTTGAAGTCTGTCGGAGTTCCTTTGTTTGAACTATTCTTCGGGTTCCCTTTGTCTGTTAGGTTCCTCTCTGTGCTATTCCATTGGGTTGCACTGTTGTTACTCGTCGGGTTTCCTTTAACCTTTTTTTCATCGGATAACACTTAACAATGTTTATTGAGTAACCTTAGCGTCGGGTTGTGCTGTGCCCTATCTGTCGGTGTGGAGTAAACCGATGGTGCAGATCATGTTTTTCCTTAAGTATACTAATGGAAAAATATAATGCCTTCAATTATATTGTATACATGCTGCTATAACAGGTGTAGATGCCTCTCAAGTTGAAGCTTGATTGGGTGAAGGGGGTGAAACACTCTCCACTGCTCTTCTTTTTCTTCTGGTAATAAGAGCTATGACATCATTGCCCCCATGATTAACAACATAATATTTTTCTTGTTGATAATTCATAAGAGTGTAGTCCCCTTGATGTTGGGATTGGAATCCAACATTGGGCGGATTAGCATCATATTGTTGCCCTACTGTTGTTGGTTGATCATGCAAGGTTAGAGCTTGAGAGAACTCTATCCTTTGACAAACATAGTGATCATGAGAAAGGTTGCAAGTATCACACCATTCTTTCCCTTGACAAAGATTGTTTTGTGTAGTGACAAGAGCTCTTGTGTTATTTGCATTTGTGCATGTAGAGGTAGCATTATCCAAAGGACTATTTTGGTTCCATGAACCTTTTAATATATTTGGTGGCCTTTTGAATGGAGAATTATGAGTGCAAGGTTGATAAGGCCTATTGCTTTAAGCTTGTTGTCTCTTTAGAGTCACCACCTCATTTCCCAAGTTCTGCAACCCAAGGTTGAACCTTGCATCTGCTGCATTATGGTTTAAAGATTCTTATCTGAAGATGTAGAAGTTGCTGGGGAAACAATAAGAGGCTGGCTTGTGTGTGTAGTAGGAATAAGAGTCACCATAGGTTTATGTGTAGGCATCTCAGGAAACAAAGGCATTGGTGGCCTTGGAACTAACTTTCCTACTTGATTTAGGCAATTTTCTGCCCTTATAGCTATCTCTTATACAGTTGGTAAAGTATCTCCACCCATTATTTGTAATGTGGTAGAAATGTCACTCTTAAAATCCCTTAGATAATGAAAGAAAGAATTACCAGGAGTAGGCTTTACTGAAGCAGGAATCCTATCCCATGTCTTTTGGAATCTATAGTTTAAATCTGTCATGAACTCATGGGGTGCTCTTTTAATTGTAGTTAGCTGTTCTAAAAGTGATAAATGATCACTTTTATCCTCAAAATGCTTGCATAGTCTTTATCCTAACTCATCCCTATTGTGGATGGAGTTGTGTGGTAATCCTCTATACCACTGCAAAAATTTTCCTCGGTGAAACTAAACCCATCGAAACACATCATTTTGGCTCATCCGATGGCTAAAGTTAGTCTGATGAATCCCATCGGTGGAACATGAGACCCGTCATTCCGAAATCTACATCCTCTTCCCGATGAAAAAATTATTGGGGATTTTGGGGAAACAACATACATGTCTCCCCAAAATCATGTTTTAGACTCCTCTAGAACACCTGCATGCTTATTTCGGTGAAACATGGAGTATTTTCAACCAAATTCCTTGATCTGAAGAATTCTACACTGGTTATCTCTTCAAGATCTGCTCAAATGGATCTAGGTGATAGAAATATGATTTAAGGATCTGATGGTGATAGAAAAGTCAACAATGATGAAGTGGGCCTCATCCTCATTCTCTATGATGTCATATCTATTCAAATCTCTAGCCACATCAACAAGGGAAAATCTCCTATCCCCTACTCCATCAGACTCTAGGTTCTTGATGGGGACAATGTCCTAACTATCTAATGCTCCAAGGAGGTCGTCTAAGGAGGATTCAATAACTTTATCTCTGTAAGGAGCATCGCCGGATAAAGAGAGCTCAAATTTCTTAGAAATACTAAAATACACAAGCTTCTCAACCCTTTTCCTAACAACCAAAAAGTTTTTCAGTTTCTCAAAATCAAGCTATTGAGCATTAGGTTTGTTGTTCATGGGGAGAGGGGGGGTGGCTGAATTCAGTGTAGAAATAGAGGAGGGAGAGCACACAACCTCAAGAGAGAAAATAGGGGCAACAAAAGGAGAGACATTCATGCAAAGGAAGGGTTTTGGGGCACAAGATGAAAAACATTTGAATGGGGAGAGGGTTGCGAACCAAAAATAAAAGGGGGAACTTTAGAAGGTGATGAGGGAGACAAGGGAAGCGAGGATTGGGGGGAGTGAAGAGAGTGCCAAAATTTCTCCATGATTTTCATTTGGGGACCAACCTAGAGCTCTAAAGCAACTATCCTTGATGGACCAATATTGTCTCTTAATGACTTCTTTCTGAATCAAAGGGTTTTCAAACAAAATGAGAAACAAAATTTTCTGTAACATTCTACAGAAGGTAAATCAAAACCCTAATTTTTTACCCCATGTGTTATGGATCCATTTGATCAAATAAAAAGTGGAAAGGCATCTTATTTACATCAAGTGCAACAAAAACATTACAATATCTTTTAATCTAGTCTTCTCTTATGAAATCAAACAAACCATTGGAAGGTTAGGCCTGAAAACAAGGGAAGGAGCAATGCACTTACCTCTTTCCTCATCCTCAATTACTGATGGGAGGAGGGGAGATTCCTGCAATTGCAATTCAAAAATAGATCCAACTGACATAATAGTCCTATTCACCACCGTGTCACAAAATGAATTGAAGTCATTGTAACACTAGGGTTAGGGTTGCCCTGTGAATGCCCATCGCCGTGTGAATGATCTCCCATAAAAAAATTGCATCCCAAACACCAAAGGTATGAGTTGCAGAGCTTGATGAATATAATATTATTTAATTAGATTATATAATTATAAATATAATACTTTTAAATTGTAAAATAATAATAATTAGGATATATTGAATGAGATTTGGGATAATAGTGAGATTTATTATTTACCATGTGGAAATGATAAGAAGTGATATCCCTATATTTTGTCTGTATAGATTGTGTTTTATTCCTTACATATTTTATTAATTGGTTATTTCATAAGTGATTTAGTTACTTCTAATTAAAAGAGAAAATTATATAGTTTTATGCAAATAATATAAGCTATATTTTATATTGATTTACATATTTATATATCAAGGAAGTATTGAAACTTTAGCTATTGCAACTATGAATCAATGAGGCTACAAACGAGGGACCTCATCCCCAACATAAATACTTGACAATAACACTTCAATAAGATTTTTACCTTGAGGACAAGAATCACAACACCATACTTTAATCATCACTTTCTATCAATAGTAATATTTTTTGAATTTTGATTCAATATATAATTATATGAAAGATAATACATTAGTCCACATAATAAAATAAGTAACACCTTTTTATCCCTTCCCTTTCAATTAAATTTTTAATATTCACTCTTTAGATTTAACTTAATAATATTAATAATATTCATTTTAAGTTTCAACTTATTGATGTTTTCTAGACTTAGGTATTGTTTGAAAGAGACCGTTAAAACTTGTTTCATTTCCTTGCAATTATATAGTTTTAAATTAAGATATTGTGTCTAAGTTTACCTTCCATATGCAGAAATGGAAGAATTATTTCTAATATAAATACCATCATCTTTTTAATAAATTAATAGCATAATGATCTTATCCCTTGGTAGCATGGCCAATATAGTGTTTGAATTTTTTATTTAGTTATTTATTGTTTTGGTCAAATGTACATCCAATGGGCAGAATGATCTCATAATAAACATAATAAGTTCAGGTTTAGAAAATAAAATAAAAATACAAAACAATGGTGAAGTATTCTTAATCCATAGAGCTTAGTTATCTTAAAAATCCTTTTATTTCCCATATTAAGGGAGCATTCTGGGAGCAAAATTTTGTGCTTCAATTAAGCTTTGCCCATTTGTTCTCTTTCAACTTATTTCTTCAACAAGATTTAATCATCTTTGAAGCACTTATGGCTCACTATTTTATTCATTGTTATTTCCCCTTATTCAATATTATGGATGGGGAAGGATGGGACTGATTCATGATATTGGATATGGGATTTGATTTATCTTGGACTCACATCTTAGGATCATTATATTTGTATTCATTATAAGGGACTGTGGTGAATTAAAAGGATGAGATTTAACCATGGCACATATTGGTGATGCTAATTTTTAAGTTCCACTTCTATCAATTCCTGAGGGTACCCGAAAATTCACTCTTTTGCACTTTATTTCTGCAACATCAACTACACAAATCTAACTCAGAGATTGAGTGCATAATATGTTCATACTTGTGGTATATGTTGATGTCCTATTTTTGCATGGACGATTAGAGTCGAGATGAAAATCTTTGCAGATTTGGCAGTAATGGTTGTCGAGGTTGATGGATTTCCAGATGGATGGCCTCTTGGGCTAGAAGCTATCAACATTAGAGTAAGAATAATGGAGACCATAAGAGAAGCAAAGCTAAACTCATTTCATCTTTCCACACCCAGTTTCTCTTTGTTGTCTTGATCAAATCTTGATACAGAGTCCACAAGATCATTTTTCCCAGATAAGAGCATCACTCTAGGTATTCTCATAGGTATCCGTCCTAATCATGCCACCATGCTTAATGACAGTTTTGGTCATTAACAAGTTTAGATGCAAGTCAGTCAAAACATATGTGCTCCAACAAGACCAAAGATTTGTCATAGGCTGAGAAAGTAGGAATCTTATTTGGGTTGTATTCATTCAAGTTCTAGAGCATAAAACAACATCCCTTCCCTTGGGCAGTTCTTGGAAGAACAGAGACGAGCATGAGTCTCTTTCATTGGTGCTTCTGGTGAAGAAAAGGTCTACGTCAGTGTAATGTCAGAAGAACCTGAGGTGGTTGTACCAAATATCGATCATTTTTTGTTAGATGGTCATTGGAATGTTTAGTCAAGGTCAAAATCTTCAAGGTTGTCTGCCTCAGAATTGCCAACCATTGAGGAGAATTCAGCTGGTGACTTTACAGACTGTAGTCCATTTCCATCTGATTAGCATTTCTAGTTGTGGATAGTATAGGGAAAGATAACGGTGATCTTTTGTCACCTTTTTTGAGAAGAGTAAGACTAATTCATCAAGATGAAAAATTGGTACAACTATCAAATTAAAAACCAAGGCTGTAATGTTACAATAATCATTTCAAGTGCCAGGTTAAAGACCAAGGAGTTCTACATCAGAGTTGGGACCCTTCATAAATGGTGCAGAAAGCAAGATGGACTATTTTCTTAGTTCACCAACCAAAGATAAGATGGATCATTTTAAATATATGCTTCAAGGGAGCATCCTGGGAGTATTTTTCTTCTACTCATATTCCTTTTTGGATCTTGCTCCAACATTTTATTATAATATATTAGATTTCTTTTACACATATCAAGGACACTAATGTTGATCTAGGTGGAATGTAGTGGATGTGTACATATGCAAGTATTCAGGATGGGCTTTCATTTGGATCGAAACACAAGAAATACTAAACACATAAAATCTAATTTTCGGAGCTGTGATATATGGCCTTTAGGCTCTTTTTTGTTCAGTATCTTCTGATGTTTGTATTTAATTAATTCTAAAATCAAAGGTATACATATGGAGTATGTAAAATGTAGTAAGTGGTGGACGTAAGGTTTTGGGGACTATCATTTCACAATTGTTCTTGGGATGACTTGTATCTTGGGTGAATTGGGTGCTTTTCGTGGTGGTCTTTTTGACGAGTCTTCATGTTCTTCTAACTCGATTCTGGGATTTTGTTTGTATCAGATTCAAAATCTGTTCTAGGGGGTCTGGTCTATTCTTGTAGATGATTTTGGATGTGGGGGGGGGATGTGTTAAATGTAAATCTCATTTGAGTATATGTTGTACTAGCTGGTACAGAGGTTTTGTTGCTCTTCTCCCGATTTATTTTGATTGGAGAAGTTGGTCTTCAGTTAGGACTTCATTGATTTGGGCAAGACCAGAGGTTTTCTTCATGTGGTTCTTTCCTACCGGTGCCCTTTGAACTAGGAAAATTGTAAAAAATATATTATAATTAATAAAATACTTTAGTCGAATATCCACTTTTGCCAAAAAAAAAATAAATCTTTCCTCCTGCTACTAAATCTACTATTTGGACACAATTTTTATTCTCCAATAAGTGGAACAATTGGTTTTCATTATTTAACTGTAGCTAAACATGGACAAGCTTTGAAAATTTGGAAACATCTCTCGTTGCCAATTTCATTGCTTGCTTTTTTTATCATCTTTATTACACAAAATTTGAATCAATTGATGAAATATGTTTTATCATGACTATAATCTATTAACAAATAAGGAACCGACCCTTATAACATATGGACAATGTTCAATGCTCTTTTTATAATGATATCTTATGTTATATTTTAGCATATAATGTCATTTCTGTATGCTTTCTCATATCATTTGGTTTCTCCATTAGAGGGAAATTCACAAATTTTGTTCTTTTGATCAAGGAGCTTGGTTTACATAATAATACATTTTATTTTCAACATTGTGACAATTGTTCATTGACAAATTACTTTGTGTATAGCTTTTGCCACATTTTTACACGATAACATAGTTATGACACTTTAAATGTGTAGCAGTTATTACATAATAATATTTATTCTATGACACAAATTTATATCGTTTGTAAAAGTAAACATTTTACTATTTTTATAAAAAAAATCTTCATATTTGGGGCAAAAAGTGGGGCAAGTTTTATATTTCCTCTAATTTTGAGCTATAATGATGGCATCCTTTTATTATACTTAGGCTCAACATTGCATATGTGATCATTGACACTCTCCTTTCCTCAAATTATATCCATTAGAATGAATGCATATGGTTTGAGTGGGGTATACACTATTATCTTATACATAGGTTTGTTCATGTCTAGATTGAGGGGGCAAACTTGATTAATATTAGACTTGACAACCTATGCACATGTGCCTATCACTTTTTATACTTTACTTAATCATGCCATGTATATCTAGGGGGCATATTGGTTACCACTTTACAAACCTATACAAAACTTCTCTATTTTCTTCTCATGTCTATATAAATCCTCCTAGATAAGCCTAACAATGTGATGTCGTTTCTTTTTATATTATCTAAACACAACTCATGGGAGTGAACTTGGTCATAACTTGGGGAACCCTTTCTTGCTCCTTTTAGTTTTTGTTTCATTAATATATATATATATATATATATATGTATTTCTAAGATGATTATGATAGTTTTTATAATTAGGCCTATGATTGAGATTACTAATGAATTGTTATGTATTTATGTGGGTTTGGAGATATGACTCAAATAGTATGAAGAAAAGAAATAGTGAATATTCAAAATTGTATCCTTTGAAACTTTCAAGATGATTCTTTAATTATATTAGCTTGTATGACTCACATAGATTTATATGCATACTAAAGTGGTAGTAAAAAGTAGAGGAGAAAAGTGAACACTCTGCGCTTTTTCTCAGTCAACTATACTCTTAATTTGGCCTTCCTTTAGCCTTGTCTTGAATTTTAGATATGATGATTTGGTACTTAATTTAGGTCATTTGGTTGCCAAAGCTATGAAAACACTTCTTCATCAACTCAAATTAGCTTCTACGCATAAATGCATTCGACATTCCATTCATCTAAATGTTTCAAATGTGATAATTGATTTGATCATGGCTCTTGAATGAGATTGCTATCATGATTACATCCACTTGGACTTAAATCCATTTCCATTTAGTTTTTGATGACCTAAGTCAATAATTTGACTATTCCTCATTATTTTGGAGACCAAACCATCCAAATTAGGGGGTCTAGGTTGCAATATTTAAAGACACATGCCCTAGGCCACTAGTTTCATAATCTATCAAGAATCAAACTATCGAATAAAATCATATTTGATCTAAGAGAAAATAATCAAAGAATTTATCAATCTTAGGTTTGCATAAATATTTGAGAATGCTTATTGCATTGATCTTCATTTGACATATCGAATCGCTATGTTTTTTTTTATCAATGAACAAGGGTACGACCGAGGCGTAAGGAAGTGTAAAAAATTCAACCCTTGCAAAGTAGTACCTAAAGGTATTCTTTGAGATCACACTCACCATTCAATTATCTGACAAGGTGAATTAGTTTTGCAAAAGTGAAAGATGTTGTTGAGATTGAAGAAGAAGATCATCAACATCAATTAAGATTATATACACGAGTTTGTCTAAAAACACATAAAAACTTAATCTAGTCTATCATGAAATTTTTCTAGATTCTATTTTAATACACAATCAATATCAGAAAAAGACACACTTAACATAGTAACATAATTATGAATCTTCTTATCCCTTCTCTTTCAATGGCCTATTTTTATATGTACATGTTGTAGCTCAACTCTTTATATTTTTGCATTTTCTTATCCCTTTTATTTTAATTATCTATTTTATATTTACATATTATAACTCAACTAATTATATTTAACCAAACATATTAATCATATATTTCATCTTAATAAAATTTTCTAAATTTAGATATTATATGAAAGGGACTATTGAAGCTCTTGTTACTTGCTTTCAATCATATAATTTAAAACCATGTTACATTCTCATTTATTCTCATTTACCTTTCATATGCAGAAATAGAAAGCTTATTTTAATAAAAATACTATCTTCTTTAAAATAGATTAATATCACAATTGTCTTATCCCTTGACAGCGTGACGCTTGGCTACTCTACATCCTGAATTCATATTTGACCAAATTAATAAAAACTTTAAAAAAACATATTGTGTAAAAAAATTAATCATTTATTATTTTTGTCAAATGTGCATCAGCCAACAGCATGCGAGTCCCATAACCACCGGAGTAAGCTCAGATTTGGGAAAAAAACAAAAAACAACAGGGAAGTATTCTTCTGCTAGTAAATCTGCTATTCACAGACACAATTTTTATCCTGCAATTAATTGAACAATTGTTATTCATTGTTTCTCTGTCTAAGATTAATCTATTATATTATTAAAATGTAGCTAAACATTATGGGTTAGCTAATCTTATTAAATTTCTGCCATTCATAAGATTACTGTTGTTATTTTATTTCTTAAGCTCTTTAATATTCTGATGATAAAATAGGAGTGTGATCTGAAATATCGATATTCAAAAAATGCATACAATCAAATTCTGAAATAAATAGCATTAAACGGCATCAACCATTGGCTAATTCTAAACAGACAAGCAATATCATAGATGTATTTTTCATACAAGATTTAGAAACATAAAAATATCATAAATATAATACAATACAAATGCAGCTTTCTTTTTTTTTTTTTGTATTTCACAATAGATTATAAAATTTGTTCTGAATTTGATAAGTAAATTCAAGTTTGACAAATTTAATAAAAAAAAAAAATGACTAAGTAAATCCACAGAGCTCGACTCCTACAGTAATCCATGCATTTCCCATATGATAAGATTTCTTTTCTTTTGCTAGTAAATCTTCTATTTACAGATACAATTTTTATTTTGCAATAGGTTGAAAACTTGTTATTTATTATTTGTTTTTCATATATATATATATATAATGGGCTAATTAATTTCATTAAAATTTTACAATTTTCAGTTTTCTATTATTCTGATGATAAATCACTTGTGAATTCAAACATTGATGTTTGAAAAACTTACACAATCAAATTTAGAAACAAACAACACTAATCATGGGCTAATTTTAGACAGATGAACAGAATCATAAATGATGCTTTTTACACAAGATTTATAGACATGATTACTACATAAGCATGATATAAACATAATACAATACAAATGCAGCCTTTATCATTGTATTTTACAATTCTCAGTTTTCTATTATTCTGATGATGAATCACTTGTGATTTCAAACATTAATGTTTGAAAAACTCGAACAATCAAATCCATAAACAAACAACACTAATCATGGGCTAATTTTAGGCCAATGAGCAGTATCATAGGCTTTTTACACAAGATTTATAGACATGATAATTACATAAGCATGATATAAATATAATACAATACAAATGCAGCTTTTATTTCTTGTTTTTCTAATATTTTATGACGTATCATAGAATTTGATCTAGAACGTTGAAGAAAAATACACAACCAAAATTAAAAACCATACAAGATAACATAATAAGATTAAAATTGAAGTACACTTAAATTCAAGTAAACCCAACTCCTGGTACATGAAAGAATTCATCCTTGGAGTTTGAGGAGAAAATCAGGACCTCCTTTAGCCACAGCTATTTTCAAATATTCAACATACTCCTGCTGCATATCAGCAATCCCACTGTGGTTACTGCCATGCCCTGTGGTGCTCAAGTTTGATGCAGTTCTCATCAAACTAATGTATGAATCTCTTAGTCTTCTCATCACAGATGTTCCAGACCCATGTAAACCCAAAGGAAGCTTGGAAGCTAATTTCCTTGTAAGACTCTTGTTATTATCCTTCATTGTTTCTGAAGTCTTTTCACCTTTATTTAGTTTCCTGTAGTATTTCCCATTTCCTACCTTGATAACCAATTCTCTATGCATAACAAAGGCTGAAGACTTCCTACCCATTGTAAGAACTTAGAATTCAGGGAAACCAAATAAATCTTTTTTCTCAAAATCAAATTTGGTTCTCTGTGTAAAGACCCAAATTATATATAGAAGATTGAGAAACAGTCAAGAGACAAATGTAAGGAATGCATAGAGAAAAGAGGAACACCTCTGTCATGGAAATTGTAATCAATAGTAGAGTGGTTACAGGTAGCTATCTAAGGCCCCCACACCCTTTATCATTCTATTGACCTGGACTTGGTGTTAACTGTAATTTGAAGGTTTCTATTTCTCTATTTTTTTTATTCTCTGGAGATTAGAACATGTGGCTGCCATGGCGGCTTCCCCTAGTTAACTTCATTGGTTTTACAATAATATTTTTTATGTTGAGTACTGACGCATCTTACATATCCAAGCTCTGGATAGTTAGGTATAACAAGACTCAAGGAGGATTTGAGTTTTTCCAGATGTAGCAATTGTATGGAATACAAAGGATTTCTGTTTTTTTTTATGTGGACGGCCTCTTACTTATTTATAACTAAGGTTTGGTGGTAGGATTCACATATTTTTCCACCTCTATTTAAAATTTGACTTTTTAAAAGTTTATCATATTTTTATTTGAAATGTAAGTAAAACAAGTTTCAGGTATCTTATATATCACATTTTTAAGGAGGAATTGTTTTATGGAAGTGGAATCTTAGGCTAAAATCTTTTGGATATATTCTATAAATTTTTCTTAGGACATTGGCCTAGTCTCTTATGATATGGAGACTTTGTACTCAATAAGACTTGATTTTCATGAGTTCATTTAGAACCATTCAACTTCATTATCAACCAAAAATCCATTGTTACAAAGGCTAACTTTTTTTTTAAGATAAATTTCTCTTGAAAGGGTTATGTTGGAATAGTATTTTGATCAAATATTGATCCTTGATATGTTTGCGTAATGTGTGAACTTGCGGCTTTGCTTCTTAGTAGTGTTGTTGCATGTATGTCTCATGCAATCATAAATAATAGATTTTATAAAATAACAATAAAAAATGTAGAGTACTGGTTTCTTAGAAAAAAATATCTCAACCCCAAATAGCAAAGGGATTCTAAGAGTTTGCAACAGCTCTAGATAACTTAATGAATTAACTTATTTTCTAAAATATAAGTGTAGTAATTGAATTTCCTATAAAATTGTTGCATGTACTCTATGAGACCACAAGGATTACCTTAGTTTCTTTAGCATATCTTGATACGTTAAGTGGGCATATTATTTTTATAAAATTTTAATTTTTTTTTATTACGAGTCTTTTTGGTCTTATTTTTAAATCTTTGATATATTTGTATCTCAACTTAGAAAGGTTCATCTTATCCTTGAAAGTGAGCAACTATGGGTATATGTAAGAAAACCACAAGGATTACCTTAGCTTCTTTAGCATATCTTGATAGTAGGCATATTATTTTTATAAAATTTTAATTTTTTTTTATTAGGAGTCTTTTTGGTCTTATTTTTAAATCTTTGATATATTTGTATCTCAACTTAGAGGTTCATCTTATCCTTGAAAGTGAGTAACTATGGGTATATGTAAGAAAACCACAATGATTACCTTAGCTTCTTTAGCATATCTTGATACGTTAAATGGGCATATTATTTTTATTAAATTTTTAAAAAAATTATTATGAATCTTTTTGGTCTTATTTTTAAATCTTTGATATATTTGTATCTCAACTTAGAGGTTCATCTTATCCTTGAAAGTGAGTAACAATGGGTATATGTAAGAAAACTTATAAATAATGAGTTTTTGTATTACTTGTTCATTTTTTATAAGGAAAACAAAAATTATAAGAGATTTTTTAAAGATTGAAGTTGTTAATCTTAATTTGAAGTGGCTACTAGCGTTGTTGATTATTTTAAATTTCTTATTGTTTTCATCACGTGTCAAATAAAGATAATCATAATAGTATGTTTGAAGTTAATATGGTTTATTTTACACTTGTGGCCTCTAATCTATTGGGACAATTATGTTTATTCCTATGATATTTACGAACTTTTAGTATCAATTTTAGTTCAAGAAAGATTTTAGGATGTATATATAACTTTATGATAGCATGGTGAGGTGACTTGTTAAAATGCCAAATTCTTTTAAGATGCTATTTGATCATTATGGGCAAGTTCAATAGAGTAATTAAGGGCCCATGTAAATGTTATTTTTAAAATATGAGCTTGTCTATCTATTTTTATTGTTACCTTTGTTGGGTATAAGGGGCCACTTTTTTTTTTGAAATCAGGTAAACCTAAAATTGAAAGAGAAATTTGAGAGACAAACACTCAAAATTAGAAGATGTGAAAGGAACAAGAATTGTAATACTTTGAATCTAGTTTCTAAACTACTATTTTTTTTAAAAAATAGATAAGATTAAGAGGGTCAAATTCTTTGCACACCAAAATTGGTTCCTGATTTTTTCAGAAAAAATATAATAGTGTCGCGTACGCATAAAAAAAGTCATAGTAAATTTAGTATTTTAAAAAATCCATTGGTAGGAAGATAGTTAAGAGTGAGAGCCAAAAGTTGTCTATTTTTTGTCAAGTATTTTTTAAATGATTTTTTGAATTGGGCACATCCTAAAAATCAAGTGCATGTTCATGCGCAAAACATAACTTGCATCAAAATAATTGAAAATAATTTTTTTTTATGTGGAAGTGTAAAGATTCAAGTGCACAAAATTTAATTTTTTAAAAAATTGGTCAAGCAGATCAAAAGTTAAAAAAAAAATGGTACACGTATGTCTCTGAGAACTATAGAGACACTGGTAAAAAAATACTTAACTTTAATATGATAATGTTGTCCAAAAATAGAAAATATTATATGCTTAGAAAGATCAAAATTCGTGTAAAATTATGGAGGCAAGTTTGCAAATACCCAACGGATGACATATAAACTTGATGACAAGGAAGTTGAGAAACTAGTTTGGAAGAACAAATGGCGTGAAAAAGTAGGGAAATGGAGGGAAATGAAGTGCCCAAGTCCCAACCTTGTTATTGAAGCCTATTATCTAGGCATAACAGATCAAGTTTTTAAACATTTAAAAATCTGACTGGGTTTATAAACACTAAAAAGCCCGATTGAATTTTTAAATATTAAAAACATAAAGTGCAGATATGAACATATATGTAAATTTAATGTGTATACATATGTATATATGTACATATATAATGTGTATGCACACACACACACACATATATAAACACACACACACACACATATATACATATATATCTATATATATATATATGTATAT
>MU225852.1:1105899-1121614 GCA_018584345.1 Thuja plicata | reverse complement strand
TTTGGAATTAACCTTAAAGTATAATTGAAATTGCATAAATAAACAAAGAAAATAAACCAATTCACCTTGCTTGTATAGAAACCCTTGTGGCAGATTCAAATCCTTGGATCCACAAGTATGTATGCACCAAATGAATGTAGAATATAGAATGTATGATGTCTCAAATCAATCTCTTGTAGATATTTAACACCAATATTGAATGAATCTTGGAATAGGAAGAGACTTGCATGGATGTGGATGGAGAAATCTTCAACAAGAGAGCTCCATAGAGCTTGAATCCTTCAATGGATACCAATGGATCTCCTTGATGAATTGAATGCTTGAATGTCTTTGAATGCTTGAATGCTTGAGATTAGATGCTTTCTTCAATAGATCATGCATAGAGTTGTATTTTTCAAGTCTTAGATGGTTCTTGCTTATGCTTGGTTTTTGGTTAGAGAAAATGAGAGGAGAAGGCTTCCTTACATACCTATCTAGGGTACAATCTTATAGAGAGGCCTACATAGGAGAATTAAATTACAATTATACCTATACCATTAGAAGTGGACCTATATTAAATATAATTTCAAGGGTCGTTGCCTCGAAGACCAAAATAGTCGACCCGAAAGGGGGAATTAAATCTTTCCGAAGCCCGACATCCGAAAACCCCAGAAACATAAAATTTGGACCCTAGGTCAGGGTTAAGGTCGACTCTAAACTAGTTCAAGGTTGAGGTCGATCTTAACCTAGGTCAAGTTTGAGGTCGACCTTGACCCAGAAGGTCAATCTTGACCATGAGGTCAAGGAACTCAGAATTGCAGATCAGGGTGCCAGAAATAGGCCAGAGAGACGTGGAAAAGGGGGCAGGACAGGGGTAAAATCTAGATCCAAGCCAAAGATCCATTCAAGGTGCTTGAAATTGTTAGAGTAGTCATAGTATAGCTAATAATTAAATCATTTAATTATTAGTCTATTTACTCTATGCTTAAGTTATACTTAGGCAGCTTTCTAATTCTTTAGGGTTTTTCCCTTTAGGGTTTCGGTATCCTTTTATAAGGACTCACCGCTTTGTATTTTTGATTATTGAGATTGTATTGTATTCATTAGTTGATAATATAGAAGCTCTTTTCTGTCAACATGGATATCTTGTCTCTGGCTTTTTGGCCACCATAGCTTCTTCTCTCTTCTTCTGTCTTTGCTTCTACTCTGTGACAGTCTTGCATGCAGGTGTTCTTGGGTGGATTTGTTTTTCCCAAATCTAACATGGTATCAGATCCATCTTGCAGCTGGCTGTTCATTCTTTGTTGAAGCAAGCTCATCGTAGTTCAGGGGTTTGAAGATCGCCAGTCTTTTCTGGTATTTTTTATTGGTTCTGGGGGGTCTTTGTTTTTTTGGGCACTTTGGACCAAAACTGACCTCACGGTTGCGTCCAGAATGCCCAAAAACCCCAGAATCCATATAAAGCTCATCCGATTTGGACACCGGAGCTTCTGGGTGCAATTTCTTGGCCTTCCAGGGGCCGTACGGACACGATTTAAAAAAAAACAAAAAAAAACACATGTTTTATGTGTTTTGGCGTTTGAAAACACCGCGCGTAGTGCAAAGGCAAAGGCGCCACCGACGCGCCACCGGCACACCACCACCGCCGGCCAGCGCCCGATCGCCGCCCTGCCAACTCCACCCCTGCGGCCACCCTCCACCCCTGCTCTGGCCTTCGCCGCCCTCCGCGGCCCCGCGCCGCTCAGCTTCCTCTGCGCCCCCTCCTCCTCTGCGCTCCGCGCCATTCAGCTTACGGCCGCGCACCGCTCGGGATCCGCCCGGCGGGCGTTAAGCCCCCTGGTTGCTGCCGGTGGTCATATGGGCGACCGGGGGCTTTGGCCAAGTCCCTTGCATGCGCCATGCGCCCGGGGGCCCAAATTTTTTTAGCCCTAGGGGCTTAAACTCATTTTTGGAGCACTTTTGACCCCCTGGGACTGTTTTCGCTCTATCTTGAGCATCCGGGGGTCTTTTTCTGACTTCCATATACCACCGAAAATCTCTTTTCAAGAACTTTCTGATGATGGTAGTTAGAGTTTTGAGTTATACCATTTTGATAGCATTTTTTATTGTTGAAGTCCAATATTTGTTTTTGCCTTCCAGGAGTCATATCTGGCTCATCCGGACTCCATTTTTGGCAAACCAGATATCGTCGAAAAGCTAGTTCACTGAACTATTCAGTTGTAGAGGTATTTTTTCCAGATTCTTCTCTAGGTTTTCTCTCCTCTGAGTTTGGCAGTTTATGCACTCTGGTGGATTGCTTGGGTCTACAGGTCCTGGGATCTCTTCTTCTGATATTCAAGCTCACTCTTCTTTCTGACTTCTGAGCTTGTATGCTTCTTCTGATGCATCTTTGTTCTGTAAATGCACTAAGATAAAGTGTCTTCTTCTGTATATCTGGGATCTTGTACACCTTGTATGGTTTTTGTACTCGCACTCTATTATAAAGTGCCATGGGGGGTTATGATGATTATGCCATTTTAGGCGCATCCACCTTTGTCAAGTGAGCATACCTTCCATGACATTAGCCCATGCTGTGTGTCAGTGACACCGCCCTTTATCCTGTGTTTGTACTTCTATTGCACTGTGGTGTTCCTGGTTCTTTCTTCTGCAGATGTTTTTGGCATTGCATTTCAGTGTTCCTGTCACCTCTCCCTGTTCAGCATTATGGGGGGTTCACCTGTTGGTTCTATTGCTTCCTGGTTTGATTGATCAGCTCTTCAAACATTGTCTTCTCTACCTGATCATGCACTTCAGTGGGGGTTCCATTAGTCTCTTCTGACAGAGTTTTGAGCTACATGCTTCGGAGATATTTCTTGCTCTTTCTTGTTCCTCTCTTTGGGACTTTCCCTAGATTGAAGGCTTAGTTTCCTTCATCTAGTTTATTTCTTGTACTTGGGTACCTGATCAGGCCTTGTTGCCGGGACCCATATTTCCTGCTTTCTGCAGTAGTTTTAGCTATTTTGCTTCTCCCTAAGTTAAACTTAAGGGGGGGTGTTAGAGTAGTCATAGTATAGCTAATAATTAAATCATTTAATTATTAGTCTATTTACTCTATGCTTAAGTTATACTTAGCCAGCTTTCTAATTCTTTAGGGTTTTCCCCTTTAGGGTTTTGATATCCTTTTATAAGGACTCACCGCTTTGTATTTTTGATTATCGAGATTGTATTGTATTCATTAGTTGATAATATAGAAGCTCTTTTCTGTCAACATGGATATCTCGTCTCTGGCTTTTTGGCCACCATAGCTTCTTCTCTCTTCTTCTATTTTTGCTTCTACTCTGTGACAGTCTTGCATGCAGGTGTTCTTGGGTGGATTTGTTTTTCCCAAATCTAACAAAAATGACCCCAAAACACTTACTCAGAGGGATAAACTAGTCTAAAATGGAAGTGCTTCCATTTTCCGACTATACAAAATTATTTGTAGAAAGCTGACATTTCTAATTGACATTGATGATAATATTTTAAAGCCAATGCCCAATAAAATTTCCAAACGAAATTGTAGAAGAATGGTTAAAATAACATGGAAAAAATATTTTGAAATATTAAATCAAACTAGAAGATACCAATTAATTATTGAAATGGTTAAAAATCTGAAATTTAGAGAGACAAATGAAATTCTTAGCTTAAGATCATCCAAAAATAATAGTGAAAGAACTGTTGTGAGAAAACTATTTAATGCATATCAAGAAATTGGTTCAACATCACATACTAAAGATTCTAATGTTACTCGACATGTTATCACTTCAACCATAATGGGAAATGAAATAAAAAAGCTCATCTTAAAAAAAATGAGTTAAAGATAAGTAAACAACATTACAAAATTCCTTAGGGAGGCGAGAGAAAATTGAGGATACAAATAGCAATTGTCTTTGGGCCTTGTGAGGCAGAATTCCACACAAAGACATTTGAAGTTGTTGTTGATGCACTAAAAAAATTAATTGAAATTTTTTGGCATGACAACACAAGGGTTTGGCCCAACCAAAGAGATGATATAAGAATGAGAATTGGATCTACAAATCATGAGCCACATCCAAAACACTTTTAATAGATGACTCAAACACAATTTTATGAAAGATTTTTTCTAAGGTTTCCTCAAATAAGAATTAGTCAAAGATTTTTTGAAATGAAAAAACCCTTTTATGTTAATATTAATCATGTACGTACCACCTATTTTTGAGGATGCATATTGAATTTTCTATTCATTGTGATATTTATCGTCATATATGTTTTACTTTTCACACTAACAATGTTTTGCAAGAATGTGGTATACAAGCACCTCCGAGGTCACCAAGAGAATTTATTTCAGATGTACTATGCAAATAAGATGATGACTTCATTTATTGTAAGATGATGTGGTTGGAAGGTTATTGTGCTACATGTGGTTATTTGAAACATTTGCAAGGATGTCAATATCTAGAGAGAACACATGAAATTGGTAAGAAACTAGTTTCTTTTGGAAAATACAAGTCGATCACATATGAGGTTAAAGATGGATAAGAATTGAAGAGATGTGAGTTAGTGAAAAATGATATATGTGTACTTGAATTTATGAAGATTTTTCAAGAGAAACTAGTTTATGATTACATAGCTCATACACATAGATCTTAGTGGCTAGATGAGAAATTCAAGTTATGTAAGGATAATTTTTCCCTTGGTACCATTATCTCTATCATTGATTTTGCTGAGAATTATACACTACTAGATCAAAATAAAGTGAAACCCATTTATGACCATTATAAACAAGTTACTTTTTTGGTATAAATAGAATTCATGCATGCACATAATAACATAGAGGGGGATAGAAAGGTTTAAGAGACTTATCACATCAAGATATCAGTGACAATTATTTTTATTTTTTAGCATTTGTGCAAGGATGATTTAAAGTTTTCTATGATAGTTTAAGGGAAAGAAATATAAAATATAACCAACACATAATCTGATCGCATAATTGCACCTTGCAATTCAAGAATGAAAACTAATTGACTAGGATGATCACCACTTGGTGTATCAATTCTAACCCTCTTTGTTTGTGGTTCTTGAACAATAGAGGGTCCAACACTAGAGGCCTCATCAGAATCATAATCATTTTCCGCACTAGAGAAATCACGCTGTGCAGAAAATTTCTAAACGAGGTCTGCATACCCCTTTGGTAATCTTATAATGAGAGTATCATACTCTTTCAACAATCATTCTATTCTTCCATAATGAGAAAAATTAGGATAAAAACAAGTACAGTTATGGTCAAGCTCTCTCAACTAGTCTTCACACATTATCAAATAATTCCACTTATCTCTATGATCCTATATTTCATATTCCAACCTAAGAATCCTCATTATATACTCATCATCAAGTGGTTTATGTGAAGGAATTTGTACCCAAATGATCATTTTTCCAAAGGTTGTTGTGAGAAATGATTCTGGATCATAGAATCTTGCAGGGTTTGCATCCATTCTATATTATTTAAGGAAAATTTTAAGCTCTTCAAGAGCTTTCTTCCCCACTGAAAAATCTAAAAAATTCCACAACCTAACCAAGAATGTACCTCTTCTATTCTGGTTCAAGTATTCCTTCTTAACTAAGAAAAATTGCCATATGAATTCAATCACAACTATTCTGGGAGGCAAAAAAATAGGGAGGAAGTGAGGTGGATGAGGACAACCATAGACCTTGAATATTGTAAACTCATCAAAGAAGAAAAAAATCTCCCCAATTATGAGATATAGGCCATTTTGGAATAGTTTAATAGGGCTTGAA
Source organism: Thuja plicata (assembly GCA_018584345.1). Classification (NCBI taxonomy): domain Eukaryota; kingdom Viridiplantae; phylum Streptophyta; class Pinopsida; order Cupressales; family Cupressaceae; genus Thuja; species Thuja plicata. The sequence continues at coordinate 1,115,842 of MU225852.1, read as the reverse complement.
TAATATCCTAACTGTGACATCCAATATTTCCCTCTCTACACATAGTAAATCCATAATTCTCAAAGGAGAGAAAATAAGAAGAAGCATAACTCATATCATAAACCCTATTCCATAATTGCATAGGCTGTAGTTCACCAAAATTATTCCCCTTTATTAAAACAAGTCTTTTATTTACATATTCAACATTGTAAAAGAGAATAAGATGAAATAAAATTTAATATAAATTAAAGTCTATTACTTTGGGAATCTTCTAAGTTTCCACTAATCCCTCATGCAGAGCCTTAACTAGATATCCCACAAAATCATAATTAGTGTTAACCTCAGGGTTTGGAATTGCCATGGCCATCATCAAAAGGTCTTCTGGAACCATAGTATCACAATCAAAACCTAAAACCTTACACAACCCATATACCATGTGGTGAAGGATCACCCAATGCTACAACATGAATACTTCATCAAGATGAGACTCCTAGGGGGTCTTCAAGATGCCTAAGTCCTTAGGGTATCAATTTTAGTTCATTGACCCAATTGTAAGGCCTGATTCCAAGTTTGGCATCCATCAGCCACTTGGTCAACCATTGGTCAAAGGGTCCCTAAAACCTAGGATTTGGGAATTTAATGTTCTTAGGATTTTTTTAGGATGTTAGGAACATTAGGTTCAAATTCTACAATAAGATTGCATCTTTTATGCAACTTTTCAAAATGTTGTCAAAAGTTGTCAAGCAACTTTGACAACATTTTTGCATCTTTTAGTTTCGAAGTCTAAATGACTTCCCCAATGGTTATATAGTTTGAAATATGGTTTTAACCATTGGGTAAATATTTTATAGCCATTTCAGGCAGGTGGAAAGCCGACATGATGTAATTTTTCTTTTCAAATCAATAAAATAACTAATTTTCTTGCATATAGTCAACTTGCAGACTCAGGTACGACCATGTACGGACATACCAGGGGGATGAAACCAATTGGAAAGTAAGAAGGAGTGAAACATATTTATTTTTCATTTGGTTTTGGGACTTGATGATCCATGGATTGTAAGTTAGAGCATTTTGTTTGTTCACTCGTCTGAAACCCTCCAAAACTAGGGTTTACTTACTAAATTCCATTTTCCTCTCATGTCCACCCTTGGAAAATTCTGATCCTTGGTGGAATGAGAGGCTTGTATTTTGTCTACATGATTTCTAGGTTGATTTGTAGGGAAATCAAGTTTGGAGCATGTTTTGAATAGATAATGGTGGACATCTCTATGTGGTGACCAACAGACAAAATGTTGTAGAAGTGACTTCCATGGGATTGGGGTTGATTCAGACCTTGTCTTTTGGATTGAAGGTGTTTGGGACCATCCTAAGTGCATTCCAGGTCTTATTTTCATCTTCCCTTAAGTATTTGGGGTACTTCCTTTGTTAATGGAGACCTAATTGTCAATTAGGCTTGCCTAGTTTTGTGATATCCAAGCCACTTCCCTTTCACTTAAGAACCCTTGGTTTTAGGGATTGTTAGTAATAAATAGAGGGTAATCAAAAATATGATTATTTCCTTGGGTTCAGTGGGAAGTATTGAAGTTAAGTCCAAAAAACCCTCTGTGCAGGGCTACAAGGAAATGAAGGCTTGATTGTGGATCTCACATCCCAAGGTATCCCTAGACTTTCTAAATGGAAAGAACATGTTTTGTTAGGCTCAATGAGACCCTCGTAACCTTGGATTAACCCCTAAAACTCTGGTTTTCACTTAGGGTCTTATGAATCAGTATTTGGATGTTGATTGCATAAGTAGGGATTGTTGAACTACATTGCACATCTTGAATCAAGTAGTGAACCTTTGTCAAGATGTTGTAAAGAGTTATGTGATTGTGTTGTGGAATTTTACAAAGGTGTAAGACCTAGGTGGAGAGGGTTGTGTTTTGTGAAGACCCCTTTGGGAGAGTGGGAAAGACATAGTGTCTAACTTTCCTTATTTATATCCTAGATCTTGTATCAAGTGGTATCAGAGCAGCTTAAGGATCTTTGGATTGATTCAAGTTGCAACCAAGTCAGATGGTGGTGGAGAAAGTGAACTTCCAAATAGGATGAATAATACAGAACTAATGAGAGTAGTAAAGGATCATGATGCAGAGATAAAATGGATGAGGTAGGAGATGGAAAGGCTTAAGGAACAAGTCAGGAACAATGGTGGTAACTCTGGAATGGAAGAGGAGGGGAGTGATGAAGAAGCCCCTTTGCAGGAGGAAGAGGAGATCCCTGTAGATCAGAGGCTGCTGGTGAAGAATTTGAAGTCTATGGAGAGGAGAACCATGGATACTAAGCTTTATCTACTTGTCTACAATGGAAAGATGGATGCAGAAGAAGTCATGGACTGGATGGATGCACTCACTAGTTTCTTTGATTGTGAGGAGATACCAGAACACCAGAAGGTGAAAATTGCAAAGTCCAAGTTAAAGGGGTCCGCCTTAACTTGGTGGAACTTCACTCAAGAAGAGAGGGTGAAGATAGATAAGAATCTAGTGGACACATGTAGGAATATGATGGCCTTAATGAAGGAGGCTTATGTGCCAAAATATTATGAAGTGCAACTTTATAAAAAAAGATAGAGTTTGAGGCAAAAATAAATGGATGTCTCAGGGTACACTGAAGAATTTTGAAAGCTCTCCATGAAATCCAAATTGGTAGAGCCAAAAAGTTTCAAGCTTGCAAGATACATGCAAGGATTGAGGATAAATATCTAGGATGAGTTGAGTTTGTGCTCTCCAATCATAGTCCAATAGTGCTTCCAATTAGCACTAAAATTTGAAGACAAATTTACGAGAAGACAAGATCAAATTTCTAGGGGTAGAGGTAACAACAACCCCAACAAAAACTCCAGAGGAAGAGGAAACACATGAGGTAGAGGAAAGTCAAGCAATGACAGATCCATGGAGTAGAATCACGGAGGAAGAGACCAAGGAGAGTCAACTAATAGAGGAGGCTACAAAGGCAGAGACCTTTTGGCAAAGGTAGGGGAAGAAAAAATGAACCCCTAAGGTGTTACAACTGCAGTTAGTTAGGCCACCATGCAAGGAGATTCCCTAAGAGGAGGAATAATAACCAAGGTGAGAGAAGAGAACAGTTGGTCCAAGAAGACAACCAAGAACTTGAAGCTGAAGAAGGGATAATCCTAATGATGGGAAAAGCCTTCTTGCAAGTACCACACACTCAAGAGCCACCCCAAAGGAAGAAATTTTTTAGAACAAGGGTCAGATGCCAAGGAAAGGTATGTAACTTGTTAATAGACTCTTGTTCAACATAGAATTTGATTTCTAAGTAAATGGTACAGAAGTTAGAATTAAGGAAAACATCACATCCTTTCCCTTATAATGTTTCTTGGCTCACTAAAAGACAACAAACACTAGTCACTAAACAGGCTATGGTAGAATTTTCTCTAGGAGATTTCAAGGATAAGGTTTTGTGTGATGTTGTAGAGATGGATGCTTTCCATCTTCTACTTGGGAGACTATGGAAATATGACATGGATGCCACCTATAGCTGTAGGAAAAACACCTACACTATCATTAGGGATGGAAAAACCTTTACTATGAAACCACTGCCCGATCAAAAATTAGAGAAGGAAACCACTGTAATTGTGATAGGGGAAAAAGAAATGGTAAAAAAATTGAAAGAATCAGAGGAGGAAAGTTTCATGCTGATCATGAAGCCTAAGGAGAAGGAAGAATTTGATAAGATAGAACCCATACCAGTAGAGGTCAAGGAGTTGCTAAACAAATACAACAATGTTATAACAAATGATCTACCCTCTTCCCTCTCACCCCTTAGAGATATCACTCATCAAATTGATTTCATACCAGGATCCTCATTACCAAACAAGGAACCATATAAGATGACTCCAAATTAGAATGCAGAGATTTCTAGACAAGTCCAAGAAATGCTAGACAAAGGCCTAATACAGAAAAGTCTTAGTCCTTGTGCAGTTCCTTCTGTTTTGGCACCTAAAAAGGATGAATCATGGAGGTTATACACTGATAGAAGGGCTATAAACAAGATAAAAATCAAGTATAGATTCCCCATCCCAATAATTGAAGATCTTCTTGATCAACTTGGGACTGATTCCTAATTTTCCAAAATAGACTTAAAGTCAGGTTACCATCAGGTAAGAATCAGGCCAGGAGACGAATGAAAAATTGCATTTAAGGCCACTAAGGGGTTATTTGAATGGCTTGTAATGCCATTTGGGCTAATAAATTCCCCAAGAACATTCATGAGGCTCATGAATGAAATTCTCATTGATTATATTGACAAATTTGTTGTTATCTACCTTGATGATATATTGATTTTTAGCAGCAGCAAGGAAGAACACCTAAACCATTTGGATCAAGTGATAAAGAGAATTCATGACCACAAGATCATCATCAACTTGGAGAAATGTACCTTCATGCAAAGGGAACTTACCTTTTTGGGGTTTGTTATCTCAAAAGGATCATTACAGATGGATCCTAGTAAGGTGGAGGCCACTGTCAATTGGCCCACTCCAAGAAATCAAGGTAAGGTAAGGAGCTTTCATGGTCTTGCTACCTTTTACAGAAATTTTATCAAGAACTTTAGTCATTTATGTGCCCCTATGCTAGCTACCGTCAAGGGTGGTAAGAAAACTAAGTTTGCTTGGACAAATGATGCTAACAATGTTTTTGACTACTTGAAGAACATGGTTTCTCAATATCCTATCTTGACCTTACCTAATTTTATGAAGGTGTTTACTATGGAGATAGATGCTAGTAACCTAGCCATTGGTGGTTTCCTAAGCCAAGAGGGGAAACCTATAGATTTCTTCTCTAAAAAGATAAATGAGGCTAAAAAAAGATACTCAACATATGACCTTGAAATGTATGCAGTAGTGTAGGCCCTTAAAAAATGGAGACACTACCTTTTACCAAAAGAATTTGTTGTCTATACTGACAACCATGCATTAAGTTTTCTAAATTCTTAGGAAAAACTAAGTGTAAAGCATATAAAGTGGATGGAACAATTGCATGCATACACATTCACATTGAAGCACAAGAAAGGTCAAGCAAACAAGGTTGCTGATGCTCTGAACAGAAGAGTTGTTTTGATTGAAGAGGTGCAACTACAAAGCATTATGATTGATGCTCTGAAGCATCTATATGAAGGTGATCCAGACTTTGGAGATTCATTGAAGGTGTGTTCTAAACTTGTAGGAAAATATCACACTGAGTTCTCTAAATTTCTCATTCAGAATGATCTTTTGTTCAAAGGTTCCCAACTTTGCATACCTAGGTGTTATATGAGACTGAAAATCATCAAAGAAAAACATTGTGGTGGCATGGGTGGTCACTTTGACATAGATAAAGCCAAAGACCAGATCAAGAGGAGTTTCTTTTGGCCTAAGATGGATAATGATATCGAGAAATTTGTGGAAGCATGCACTATTTGTCAGCAAGCTAAGGGTGTATCCATTAATCATGGATTATACCAGCCTTTTCCAATTCCTAATAGGCCTTGGGAGTCAATCTCCATGGATATTGTAATGGGCCTTCCTAGGAGAAAACATGGTTTTGATAGTGTCTTTGTGATTGCAGACAGATTCAATAAGATGGTGCATTTTGTCCCTTGCAAAATCACAAATGATGCCTCCCACATTGCTCAACTCTTCTTCAAAGAAGTTGTTAGGATCCATGGACTACCAAATACAATAGTATTAGACAAGGATGTTAAGTTCCAAGGAAATTTTTGGTGAACAATCCACAAGAAATTGGGAACAAACTTAACTTATAGCTCTACCTATCACCCACAAACTGATGGCCAAACATAAGTGGTGAATAGGTCATTAGGGAACCTTCTCAGATGTTTAACCAAGCAGCATAATCAGAGTTGGGATATCATCCTCCCACAAGTAGAGTTTGCATTTAATGATTCTATAAATAGATCCACTAGTAAAACACCCTTCCATATAGTTTATGGGTTGAACCCAAGAGGCACATTGGATCTAATTGATCTACCTTCAAAATTTAAGATCAGTGGTTGGGGAGAAGAACTTACAGAACTCATTGCACAAGTTCAACATGAAGTAAAAACCAAACTACTACAGACAACTCAAAAGTATAAAGAGAAGGCAGATAAAAGAAGAAAATAAGTCTATTTTTGGATTGGGGACAAGGTTTGGGCATACCTCAGGAAAGAGAGGTTACCAAAATACAGATATTCCAAACTCCACATGAAGAGAGTTGGCCCATGCAACATTTTGCACAAAATGGGAGAAAATGCTTATGAAATAACCCTTCCCCCTACTTTTTTTATTTATCCAATTTTTAACATTGCTGATCTAACCTCTTATAAAGGTGATGTAGATTGTGATGATGCAGGTACTTCTAACAATGTGAGTCCTCCAGATACTTCAGATGTTGTGCCCAATCTACCTCCTAGCCAGCCAGTGCAATTGGAGAGAATCTTAGAATCTAAAGTCCTTAGACAAACCAGATTGAAAACATATATGTAGTACCTTGTTAAATGGAAAGGGATCCCTAATGTTGATGCCACATGGATGACTGAAGACCAGATTAAACAACATGACACTTCCATTGATCAACTTAACTCAAGTGGGAACTTGAGTTCTAAAAATAATGGAGAGTATGGTGCAGGAGCACCCACTGCTACAACATGAATACTTCATCAATATGAGACTCCTAGGGGGTCTTGAGGATGCCTAAGTCCATAGGGTATCAATTTTAGTTCATTGACCCAATCGTAAGGCCTGGTTCCAAGTTTGGCATCCATAAGCCACTTAGTCAACCATTGGTCAAAGGGTCCCTAGAACCTAGGATTTGGGAATTTTATGTTCTTAGGATTTTTTTAGGATGTTAGGAACATTAGGTTCAAATTATACAATAATATTGCATCTTTTATGCAACTTTTCAAAGTGTTGTCAAAAGTTGTCAAGCAACTTTGACAATATTTTTGCATCTTTTAGTTTCGAAGTCTAAATGACTTCCCCAATGGTCATATAGTTTGAAATATGGTTGTAACCATTGGGGAAAGCTTTCATATCCCTTTCAGGCGGGTGGAAAGCAGAGATGATGTAATTTTTCTTTTTAAATCAATAAAATAATTATTTTCTTGCATAGAGTTGACTTGCAGACTCGAGTACGGTCCTGTACAGACAAACCAAGGGGATGAAACCAATTGGAAATTAAGGAGTGAAACACCTTTCTTTTGAATTTGGTTTGGAGTATTGATGATCGATGGATTGTAAGTTAGAGAATTTTGTTTGTTCACTGGTCTGAAACCCTCCAAAACTAGGGTTTACTTATTAAATTCCATTTTCCTCTCATGTCCACTCTTGGAAAATTCTGATCGTAGGTGGAATGAGAGGCTTGTATGTTGTCTACATGATTTCTAGGTTGATGTTTAGGGAAATCAAGTTTGCAACACGTTTGAATAGAGAATGGTCGACATCTCTATGTGGCGACCAACATGTTGGTTGTATTTCCTGTTTTTGCTAGTTCTCTTGGTTCCTTATCTTGCTCTCTGAGTTCTGATGTGCTCAATTCAGCTATCTCTCATTCATCATGCCCTTACCTCTGTCAAGTTTCAGGTTTTCAAGTCTAAACTTTGCTCATTATGCAAAAACCTTGAAAAACCCTAGTCATTTCCAAGTGTTAAACGATGAAATGAAACCCTAAGTCATGTCTTATGTTTTAGCGTTACTTTTTCATTCACTTAAGGCATGTGTTTTAAGTTAAGTTGTCTCATCGCGTTACCCAGAATGAATATTCCATTTTTCTTCCCAACTTTGCTTTTTCCTTGTGTCGCGTAGTCTCGTTTAAAATCAGAATATTCCTTCAGTGTTCTGAGACTTAGCGATTTCCTTCAGTCGGGTAGTCGCAAGATCTTCATATTATAAAGCTTTGTAAAAGATGGGACCCACTGTTAGTCAGGTGATTACGAGAGAAATTAAATAGTTATGAAAATGTTCTCAGACTTTGCGATTACTTCATGTCGCATTATTGCCAAATCAAGCTAAAGCTAACAGTTAAGTTTTCCTTCAGTCGCGTGGTCTCAGAATAGAACAGCGTTTAAGAGATTTTTCTTCAGACTACGTGACTAACCGTTTAAATTTTGCAGTATTGCTTAGTCGGGATGTCGCCAGAACAAGATAATGCTTCAGTTTTCTATTATGCAGCAAGTAAACCAATGATTGAGTGACATCTGTCATAAAGCAAGTGGGTTATCGCATGGTCGCTAGAAAGGAGAAGTGGATTCAACAACTTCGAGACTAAGGTGCTTTGCTTTCAGTCGCAGTGTCTGAGAAACATTTAAGGGTATGTAAAAACATTGAGAAATTATGCGACAGCCATCAGATGAAAGAATCAGAAGATCCAATGGTGGTCGCGAAGTCTGAGAAGAAAAGTGCCCCAGGGAAAAAGTCCTTCCGACTTGGCGATTAGGGTATGTCGTGCAGTCGTCAGAAGTGAAAAGGGGGGCGCATATAACCTATTAAGGTAAAGTTGAATATATCTTCCGACTGGGCGACTAAAGGTTTTCGCATAGTCTTGAAACAAAAACTAAACACTCAGCGACAGGGAGACAACCGTAAAGGTTAATGGTAACGGCTAGTCGCCAAGTCTCAGAAAGAATGGTGAGTTAAGGTTAACTGTGCGCGACTTTGATTTCAGTTATGTCGCGTGATCGCTAGATGATCACTTGGGTCAGCCAAGGTTAAGAAAACACATTGTTGCTAGGTCTTGAGATGGAACCATGGTTAATAACAGAGGCCTGCGACAAAGAGACCTTATGCAGTCGCAAGGTCGCCTGATTACGAGATCTAAGAAACGGCGGCAGTTTTATGATGTGACAGAGTAAATCTCTCGACAACCAATCACAGGCTCATATTTTGATTACTGTGCATAAGAGTAGCTGAGATGTGAGACAGACAACGAATTAGAATGTGACATGTCAGTTCTCTTAAACATTATATAATTGCTCCGAGGATTCATTTTTGAAAATTTGATTTCCTGTCAACTTTAGCAACTACGACTAGGTTTTTCAAGTTCACAGCATGGCAAATTAATGGCAGAACTGATGTTTTTGAATTACGAGCTGTGTACTCTAAATGACGACTATAAGGAGTTGATGGTGCATTCATTCTCATTTACCGTGCTTTCAGTTTTCAGAGCCAAGTTGCTAATTTTTAGGAGAGTGATATTTTGCTCAGTTTGCAGTGTATTCAAAGTTGATCAGAGAGTTCTAAATTGCAGAAGATATAAATCAGAGACAAATCAGATTTTTTTCTAGATGCATGAGTTAAGTTTCATCTGTGAATCAGATGGGGAATAAGATTGGATTTCCTTCCAGAAGCATAATAATTTTGACTAAAGGAACAAGCAATGTCTGCAAACATTAAAAAGCATTGATGACAATTCAATGGAAAGATCAGATATTTTTTAAGGGAAATGTGACAGATTTTCAGAGATATTTTGCAAGTGAGATCAGATTGGAAACTTCTCAATGGGAGAATGAAGGAGATTTGCAAAGGGATACTATCAAATATTTTGGAAAGATAAATGTAAATCATATTTGAGGGGAGACATGTGTCAATTGCTCAGAAGTTTTAGGGTTTCTCCTTCTTCTATATCTTTCTTTCTTTTCTCAGTTGTAAGGGTTCCTTTCCTCTGCTCTGTTTTGGTTTTTCCTGCAGATGTCCAGAGCAAGTAACCATTTGTTTGGAGATTTTATTTGTAAAGCTTACTTCTTTTTCATGTTTACTTCTTGTGTTTATTGTCTGGATATCTGGAAACAACTTGGATTAATGAGATACAGTGCAGTTCCTATTCATTATTGTCTTGTCTCTTTTGACTGTGGTTTGTGCTCTAGTATAGTTCATTTGTAAGGCATCTGGAATATACCTACTACAAGGTAGTGTGTCTAATCATTTGTGAGT
>MU225852.1:1044551-1100620 GCA_018584345.1 Thuja plicata | reverse complement strand
ATCTCCTTATGAAATACAAAGCGGTCAATCCTTATAAAGGATACCGAAACCCTAAAAGGGAAACAACAAGAAAATAGAAACTTCCTAAGTCTAACTTAAGCTAAGAGTAGATAACTAATAATTAACTGATTTAATTATTAGCAATACTTGAATACTCTAATAGCCACGCCCATCATGAGTAATCTTTCTGTCCCAAATCCATTTGGAGCGAAAAATCTAGCCTCGGCCACTCACATGCCTATTCTAAATCCTATTCTGATGCAACCATGTGCGACCCTGCCCCCATCTATCACTTACCCAGGTTACGAAGCTCATAAAAATGACATTTGTAGAGTAGAGGGTTATACCCCAAGCTGAGCTTGATACTCTCATGGCCTCTGAGCTAGATTCTATGAAGAAAAAATTGTCACAAATCACCAACAAGCTCACTAGGATGAAGTTAAATCCATCTCAAAGGTGGATACCAATGAAAATCTGCTGGTCCGAATACATACCCCCAGAATCCAAACCGAGGTTTCAATACTTACAACAAAAACAATACACAAGAGAAGCAGTTTAAGAAATAAAGGCCAAGCCAACCATGGAACACTAGACCCAATAACAACAGCATCCCAGCAGACAATGCCAATGCTTATGAGGCTTCAGAGGCTAATTTTTTTGGGGCTCCAAATTCACACCAAGGAAATGATGGATATGGGAACAACTCCTATGATCAATACATCCAAAATCCAGAGGATTCACCAGTGTAATTTAATGCTATGGTGCTTGATTCCTATGAGTCTAGAAAGGAGGAAGGCTCAGATGCTTTTGTAGGAGAAGATGAGTTCATGTTTCCCTTCCAGAGAGAGAATTAGCTTGAGTATTCTAAAGTACATGCCTTCCATAATGATCAATGAAACTCATACAACCTTCAGAGTAGAAATGAACCTCTCATCGATGGTATTCCCCCAAGCAAACAACCAAGCCCATTAGATTCTCAGGCTAGTAACAATCCCATGCCTCCTAAAGGCATGACTGGTCCCACACCCCCTACAACAAGTACATATGCTAGCTACAGAGGTGCAGCCTGGTAAAGTGAAAAATATAGCGCGGTTGATGAAATAAAGAAATTTTAAGTGAACATATCTATGTTCAAATTACTGCAAGGCTACCCATCTCAGAAGGAGACTCTTCTAAGATCTCTGGACCACTCAAAACCCAGCTCATCAACCAAAAATACAAGGACACCTACATCTAGTATCAAAACATCTGAGGCTTTCCCCACAATGTTCAAGGATAAGATGAAGGTCCCACTATTCTTACTCAGTTTACAGATGTTTGGAAAGAACCTACACAATTGCTTGATTGATTCAGGATCTTCGTGGAATGTCATGCCCCTGTCAATTTGCCAGAATTTAGTGATAGTGCCCCAATTAACAAACCAAGTGGTCATACAATTGGATAAAACTGAGGTCAAGGTGATTGGTATGCTCAAAGATGTACACATTCAATTGGTTGTAGATCCCAGAATACAAGAATGCATTGATGTGCATATAGTGGACATACCTGAAACTTATGGGATGTTGTTAAGTCAAGAATGGACCAAGTGCTTGAGAGGGTGGATTTCCATAGACTTTACCCAGTTATGCTACCATGTAGAGGTTTGAACAACCAAATCAAGATAGACACAAAGTCTAAACTGAAAAGAATGATCACTGAGTACAATGCCCAGAATGAAGTTCTATTCACCCAAATTGATCTGGGCACTTATTGGATGGCCAACGTCTTCATGTTTTAGATCTAAGAAGGAGAAGAGTTGGACCACAGTCCCATCCAAGGTATCCTAGAGCTAAATATTGGTGACAAAATTCTCCAGAGTTTCATCAACAACATGACAACTATTTTACAACATCCAGGCCAAGATGCAGACCCCAACATCTTATTACTACCAGGATATTGCCGACTACATCAGGCTAGCCACTCAGAGTTCACATGCCCCAATTCCTAGGAAGCACTATCACGAGTGTTGGCTCGGATCTCCTTACCAAGTAAGATGTTAGGAACACTGGTGGTAAAAGAGGATATCCCTAGAATAGAAGACAAGAGTAACCACCTTCCAGAGGTAGACAACCCAGTCCCTACAAACAATTCACATCAAAACCAGGACAGTGGGTCAGATTAAGATGAAAAAAGTCCTTCTTTGAACATACTTAGTGACTGGATTACCTTTGATGATGGAGCATGTCCCCATTACAAAGGAATTCTAGAAGACAAAGGTAGTGAAAGTACTGAAACCCCCAAACCCAAACATACCCAAAATACGGGAGAATTAACCTCTTCTGACAGTGATGGAGAAAGGGGGGGAAACTCAAAACCAAGGGCTCTCCCAAGAGAAAATTTTCCAAGTCTAAGCCTACTAAGCAACCCCAGATATTGAAATTATGCTTCGACAATTCCAAATGTAAACAGGGAGCAGGTGTGGGGATCGAATTGATAAAACCAAGAGGTAAGTCTTTCTACGCCTCTTATAGGTTACAATTTCTGTGCACTAAAAATGTTGTAGAATATGAAGCGCTGGTCCATGAACTTCTCCTAGCCCATGAAAAGGGAATTAAAATCCTAATGGTGGAACGGGACTCACAATTGGTTTTCAAAAAGATCCATATTCATTATACTTGCAATGATAAGAGGCTCTCAACCTACTAAAATAGAGCATGGGACCTGATCAATGACTTTGACGCTTTCAACATCAAAACCATCCCAAGAAGGAAAAATGTTGTCGCCAGTGCCCTAGCCATATCGGCCAGTTCATTACATCCAATGGAGAAATCCAAGTTAAAGAAATTCTCAGTTGAACTTGTTGCAGCTCCGACCATTCTAGACAATGTCACTAATTTTCAAGTCTTCCAAGATGATCAACACATCTTGGAGTTTATCATGTGTGGCGGTGTGTTCAAAAAATAGATCATAGACAAGGAAAAGGAAGGTGAAGAAGTAGTTAAAACCGAAGACCCTGATGATCAAGGTATCATAAATCTAAGGACCAATGCCATACCCAAAGGGATGGCGGAACTAGAGAGGATTTTTGACAGTGATAAGACTGCAGTAAAGAGGCATCCTGACGTAATACCTGATGGTAAAGAATGTGATACATAAAAACATTGCATGGAGGAAGAACCAAGAGAGGTTCACATTGGCAAGGTAGGGACCAAAGAAGAAAAGGAGAGAATGGTCCAGCTTCTCACCAAATATCAGGATGTCATAGCCTAGAGCTATAAAGAATTAAAAATATATGACACCTCGGTCATAGCACACAACATCCCCTTGAAGCCAGATTCCAAGCCTTTTAGGCAATGACAAAGGCCCGTAAAACCTACTATGGAATCCCTGATCCAAAAAGAAGTCCAAAACTCTCTCAATGCCAGGATCATATTCCCAATTTGACGTTCTACCTGGGTTGCGAACCTGGTGCCAGTAAGAAATAAAATTGGAGAGATTAGATTGTGCGTGGATTTTTGGAACCTTAACAAATCTTCTCAAAAGGATGATTATCCACTCCAATCTCTCAACGAAGTGCTGCAAAAGGTCAATGGGTCTCAAATGATCTCATTTCTGGATGGTTACTCAGGTTACAACCAAGTGATGGTGCAGGAAGAGGATAGGATGAAAATGACATTCACAACTAAATGGGGAACCTTCACCTACCACTGGATGCCTTTCGGAATGATTAACGCCAGGGCCACTTTTTAGAGGGCAATGGACATAGATTTCAAGGGACTATTTGGGATGTGCATTATCATCTACATGGGTGATCTCACATTTTTCTCAGAAAATGCCTTCAAAGATGCTGGGAATTTGGGATTTCTCTCAATCCCAAGAAGTGTGTGTTTGGGGTAACTGAAGGAAAACTCTTGGGACATATCATCTCTGAAAAGGGGATAGCCACAGATCCCAAAAGGGTAGTGGCCATTCTAAATTTGACATTGCCACATAGCCATAAAGAGATGAAATATTTCTTTGGGAAGATCAAATTTATGAGGAAGTTCATCAGTGGCTTTGCAGAGATAGTAAAATTGTTAAACGACATGCTCAAGATAGACGTCAAGATTGAATGGACCCTCCTGGAAAAGAAATCTTTTGAGGAGATCAAAATTTCCATTTCTATGGAACCAGTCCTTGTCAACTCTGACTACACCATCCCTTTTACGGTTTACTCTTTTGCATTAGAACACTCATGCGCAGGCATCCTCACACAGAAGAAGAACAGTGAAGACAAAATACCCATAGCCTTCATGAGTTTCCCTTTCAAAGATGCTGAACTTAGGTACCCAAACTTGGATAAACACTCATTTTCTCTCATCAAAGTGGTAAAGAAGTTTTGATATTACATCTTGAGGAGAAAAGTCATTGGGATAGTTCCTGACATAGCCGTAAAGTCTCTTTTGATGCAGAATGAGCTGGGAGAGCGGAGAGGAAAATGGATGGAAATCCTCCAAGAGTTTGACCATTAAATCCAACCAATGAAACTAGTAAGTGGCCAAGGCTCGAAGAAGCTGATCTCTTAGGTTGAAGAAGGTCTGGTCTGCCAAACCTACACCAATCAAGGTGTGATCACTGATGTATGGTATCAAGACATAGTGTACTATTTATCACATAATTGTTTCCTAGAAGAGATGAATGGTTCCCAGAGGAGAGCTTTGAGGATCAAAAAAAGCTCCTACATGTTGAAAATGGGTAACTATACAAATGCAATTATGAGGGTTTGTACCTTAGGTTCCTGCAAAGACTTGAGGCGAAGCAAATCCTAGAGGAATTTCATGACAAATATGGAACGGGACATGGGTCAGCTTAAGAAACAACTCACCAAATCTTGAGGGAAGGATATTTTTGGCTTACAATATTCAAAGACACAAGCAAGCATGTGAGATCTTGCCACACTTGCCAAACTAGCGCAACTCAAGAGAGAAATCTTGCAATTCCCTTACAGCTAGTATATGAGGTATGCCCGTTCGCCCAATGGGGCTTAGATTTTATTAGAGTGATTAACCCCCCTTCATCTGCAGGACACAAGTTCATTTCAAAAGCTACTAATTACTCCACACACTAGACGAAGGCTCAAGCACTAAAGAATTGTACTACAGAGGTCCTGACCAAATTCTTGGAGGATCACATCATAACTATGTTTGGGATGCCGTTCTATCTGGTATGTGACAATGCTCCCTATTTCTCTTCTACCTTGATCACACAATGGGCCTTCGAAAACTAGGTAATCCTCAAGTTCTCTTCAAATTATTATCTACAAGGCAATGGTGTAGCAAAGTCTATAAACAAGAACTTAACAACAATGATCAAATACCTCCTGGATGAAAATCCCAGGGATTGGCACACGCAACTAAAATACGCATTGTGGACTGATTGTGTAAGGATCAAAAATGCCCTGGGGACATATCCATACCAAATGGTCTATGGATTACAACCGGTCTTCCCCATGAACTTAAAAATCCCAATCTTGAGATTCATGGACCAATATGTGGGAGGAGAAGATCGAGTACAAGTCAGGCTCATGGATCTCCATAACCTAGAGAAGAAATGAACATTGGATTTGGAGCATGTATCAAAGCATCAAGCCACAGTCAAGAGGTGGTTCAAAAAGATAGCTACCATTAAATACTTCAGGATCTTTGACCTTGTCCTCATGTGGGATAAGGCAAAAGAAAAGTTGAGCAGCCACACCAAGTTCCAAAGATTGTGGGTAGGCCCTTATCAGATATTAGAGATCTTGAAGGAAAACACTTTTAGGATCAACACATTGAATGGAGAGTTGAACCCATTTCCAATGGAAAATTCCTCAAACACTACTTTGGATCCTAAGTGGGACTGCATTTCATCCCTTGTACCATAGTCCCTTTTTGGTTCTTTTCTTTTCTTTTCTTTTTCTTTTTTTTTGCCGCCCTCGCCGTCAGTCCTTTCTTCCTTTCTTTTGTTGGGGCTTGTTTTGTTGTTTTGGGTCAGTGTGTTCTTGGATCCATTCCAAGGTAGTCTGTAGATCAGAGCAAAGGTATTTCTTAGTCAATTTCTCCAAAGAGACGTGCAACGCAAAGAACATTGTCCAAAAAATTAAGTGGTGAGAGGTATCAGTGACGGACAAGAAGAAGTTCAAAACTCAGTCATCCTAATCATGAAACACACTAAAAAAGCAACACTAAAGAGTGATGGTTTATTGAGTGTTTGTCAGTTGTGACCAGCACTAGTGTGTAGATTTGAGTACCCACCAATTCCAGAACCTGATTCTGAATGAATGCAAAGGCAATAGCAAAAAAAGGAAATAACTGAAGAGAGAGGAAGATAAACACAAAAAAATAAAAGTGTCCCAAAGAGGCCACAAGTGTGAGATCCGGGTGGCATAGCCTAATCATTGCTTGAATCAGATTAAATATGAAAAAGAGAATTTCATTGTTATGGACCTGAACACATGGAGTACACGAACATCCAGGGCTTGATACATTTCAAAAGCATACAAAAGAAATAAAATGACTATCCAAAAGACAGAACTCTCAAAAGCAAGAAAGCTATAGCCTAGCAGACAGAATGGACTTGGGTGACTATGACAACCTCTACCGAGGCTATGAACACTTGACTGGTAGAAGAGAAAGGTTATACTTGGGATTTGGGGAAAACTTTGTCGGGGCTATGAATGCCTGACTGGCAGCAAAGCTCTTTTCGGGAAACCTTGGTCTACTTAGTGAAGGTCGGGAGCAGCTGGAAAACATTTTGGTTACCACAATCAAAGGTCAAGGAATGAATACACATGAACACACACTGGGAAACCAGTGGAAAACCTTAGATTGGAGGTCATTGAAATATTTGTCGACACCAACACCTCTTGGCTTTGTTCTACGACAAAGCTACAACTCGAAAGAGTAATGATGATAAAGAAATTCCTTGGTCATTCCTCCTTTTGTCAGGGTTATTTGTTGTGGATCCACAACACACACCCCATTTTTGGTCCTCTAACCATGGGGACCCCCCCTTTTTTTTGGTCTTTTGCATTTTTTTAGGTCTGCCCCCCTCCAGTCCCCACTAGGTCAGTCTTGAAAAAGTGTTGTAAGGATTCATATAGAAGAAGACACCCTTTTTTGGCCTTTCAGAGAACCAAAATTCCCTAGAAATACTAAAATTACTGAAAGGCTGAAATTCATCCCTTTCAATGTTTCGGCCTCCAAAAGCACTGAAAGACCGAAGATGTTTAGCATTGGGTTTTTGATGTTTCAAACACCGAAACACTGAAAGTGCTGACGTACACCACGGGTTATAAATAGGCTAAAGAGACCTAATCTAAACTCTTCACTCTTTTTTGATCTCCAAAATTTTGAGAGCTCGCACCTTCGAGATTCTTTCTCTTGCTCATTGTGCCTGCTCACCTCGCATCTTCAAGGTTTGTCGTGTCGTCCTCCTCCACTCCTAGCTCCTTTGAGGTAGGTTCTTTCTTCATCATTTAGTAGTTTTTTCCTCGCTTCTTAGTCTAGGTTTGGGGTTTTTTCATGCCTGGTGCTTATCCAGCCTAGGCACATCTGCTTCCTCCTCCCCTGGTCCCTTTCTGGCCTTTTTGCACCTTCATGTTTGGCAGGGAAGTCCCTCCTTGTCGGGTCTGGTCTTTCTAGGGTTTTTAGGTAAGTTTTTTTTCGGTTTCTTGGTCGTGGCCTTTGTCGCAGGTTTTTAGCCCCTAAAAGGCCAAAAACCAGGTCGGTTTGTAGTCTGTGTCATTTTGGAGATTCAGCCTTTTCGGCCTTTTGGACCTCTGAAAGGTTTGAAATGCTGACAAGTCTGAATCCCTGAAAGCTCTATCTCCCTCATCAAGATTTCAAACTTGCGGAGTCCACAAACTAGTTCGGATTTTTGGCATCCACAGAAACCTTCAGACTTTCAGATGCCAAAAAGTCTGATGAAGCTTGCTCGCCAATAGTGGTTTTTTTGCACTTTCGGCCTCCAAACCTATTTTCGGTGCCTGAAACCCTGAAAGGGTCGAAAGTGCAAAAATCTGCATTCCTGGCTACTTAGAGAGATTTTACTTCTATTTCCTTAGATTAGTCAGCTTTCTTTTGGTTTTTCTTCAATTAAAATACTGATACTTGCATGTTTTACTGCAGAAATGCCTGAGAAAAAGACTGCGTCACCCATGGAGTACCTATACAAGGGGAACACTCCCCCTTTGAAAATTGGTAACAAGCACATTGAATTCGTTGATACTAATATCAGGAATGTAGATTGGGCTGACTTCTTAACAAGGTGTGCCCAACCAGTCGGGAGATCAGAGGATTGTACCTCACTGGTATTAGCAGGACTAGTCAACACGGTAGCCCACCCAGTGGGCATGACCTCACCTGAACTGATCATGACCTTGGTGAACCATTATGATTCTGACAAAAGGGTGGTTCAGAATACAAAGGGCCAAGTAGTATTAGATATTCGGCCAGAGGTCATAGAGGATGTCTTGCACCTTCACAAAGGCATAGAAAAGTTCTATGACTTTTTCATAGAGAAGGGAAACTTGTGGTTCAGAAACAAAGGGGAAGAGGCCTATGATATAGTCAATAACAATTACCTCGAGAAACCTCTCCCTAAAAATAATCTGGAAAAGATAGACTTAAGGAGGGGATACATGAAGGATGATATCAAGGCAACCATAACAATGCTAAGCCGAGTATATGGATTGCCACAATCCTCCCAACTAGAGAATTGGATGATTCTCCTGATAGAAAGACTCAGAGGCTACAAGTCTAGGTTCGATTGGGGGACCATCATCAGTGAAAAGTTGGATGAACAACTAGTGGTAGTGAAACACAACCCCAAATTTTATATGAGTACCTACGTGGTGTACCTATTGGCAGCACGGGCAAACTACCCAGGACTCATCAATAGGGGAAACCTAAATGATCCCAATGCATGACCTCACATCATGTACCCCCAGTTACAGAAAAGGGAAAAATGTTAGAGGATAGCCCAGACTACAAGATAGTCAATGACACCTTCATTTTTACAATCATCTGATCCATTGAGGGTGATTTTGCAAAAATGATGTCAGAAGAAGCATCCGCCAAGGTAAGGGCCATAGGGGCCTATTACATACAATTTAGAACCTTCACTTACATTTGGATAGTGGGAAAAACTTTGAAACCAAAGAAGTTTCCCATGTATCCATCTGAATGGATAATCATTTTGGAGATGGCCAGGAAACTCGCAGATGCATATGAACACATAAAGCACAAGAAGAAGCATTGTTGGGATTTTCCCATTTTACTGGGACCATATACCCTACAGGATATGAAGGTCTATAAACCTTTGGCCTTTGAATAGGATGACTATCCCCTATAGATTTACAAGACAGTGTGGACTTTTTTTGACCCTATAGGCACTTACAACCATATTATTGGCAAGTTCTACATTCACGGACCATACTTGGAGGATCACTGGATGAACTGTGTAGATGATCACGAGGTCAGAATCTAGGATTATTGTAGAATGACTCTTACCTTGGAAAAAGAAGTCATAAAGACTCTTATTCCCCCAAAATTTTTGGAGTATGATTTAGATGAGGTCTTCGAGGCCATTTATACAAATGACAAGATATATGACAGCCCCATCATGAATGCAGAGGTTGATAAGGATGAAAATGATGATATTTATTTTTAGGAAAGGCATGTGATGAGAACAATGGAGGAATAGATTAAGAGGCCCTATAAGATGAGCCCAATACCTGTGAAAACATTGATGGATCCACCCAAGAAGGCGGATAAACAACGTAGAGAGAAAAGTATAGTGTCGTAATACAAGAAGGCACCACCACAGAAGCCAAGCACGGTATATGGCCATGAACATGCAGTGGAGTATGGGTCAAACCAAAGGCACAAGGCTCCTAAGACAAGAATGACTAGGTAGATAGATCCTCCCATGGGGCCAGCACATGTTTCACCAGATGAAGGACCCTCCACTTCTCGACAATGTTCTCCTGCCATCGGAAAGGGAAAGAAGACATATAAGAGGAAGAAAGCTTCCTTGTCTCCACAATTAGAAACCATACAAGAGGAGCCACAAGAAGAAGAAGAGAGAGATCCCTCTAGTCAAAAGGAAAAGGTCTCAGAAAAGGAGAGAAAAGGAGACTAGTAGGAAACACCAAGAGGATCCTAAAGAGAAAGATAACACCTTGGATGATCTAGGATCAGATGAGTTCCAAATGTTAGACTTTGAGGGTCTAGAAGGTTTTTTGGACCCAGGCCAGGACACGCCAGGTTATGCAATTGGGTATGAGGCAGGTGGTCCTTCTCTTTTTCAACCATAGGTAACCCTAACTCCACCTCCCACTCAATTTACCAATCCAAAGCCAGATATACCTATTGTGGGAAAGAGCTCTAAAGTAGATCAAGGGCTCGGGAATCAAGAGTCCCCAATTGCCTAAAAGGTGACTAGAAGTGAGCCCACAAAAGAAACCATTATAGTTACAACACCCCCTCACATTCTTGCTCCACCAACTACTCTTCCACCTCTTATTCCTACTCCACCACCATTTCTCCTAACTCCAACTGCTCTTCCAATTCCAAATCTCCCAACACCTACTCCACCATCATCAAGCACTTTGCCTTGCCACATCTTGACCCCTGGAGGATTAGTAACCAAAGAGGCTGTGTCACCTTTCAAAACCACATTAAAGGTCATGACTAGTCTCAATACCAAAATGTTGGTTATCTCCTTAGGAGATGAAGACAAAGGCCAGGAAAAACAAGATGAGGCAATGGAAGAAGAAGACAAGGCTGAAGAGGAAAGAGAAAATTAAGAAGAACACCAAGGAGAAATGACTAAAGGGGAACAAAGACATGAACAATAGGAAGGGCCAGGTAAAGATGTAGCTCCAGGGTCACAAAATTTGGATTCAATTCTTCAGGTTACCCCATATGAGCCAGTCACCGCATCTAGTAAGCCTACATGGTTTACTTAAGAAATCTAGTTAAGGAGAAGAAATTATACAAATGAGGATGAAGGGGAAAATATAGATATAGCATCCTTAGGGAAAGATTTTCATCAAACAAAGATCATATTAACAACGCATAAAATGTCCTATGTCAGTCAAGACACTAGGGGGTGTTGGAAGGCATAGGTTGCAGTCCCATCCGCTAGCACCTCTCAAACACAAGAAACTCTAGAAGAATATACATTTGAGGAGGTAGATTTAGGGGAACCCACTAGGGAAGGGAGCAAGACACTAGAAACCTTAGGGCTTAAACATGCTCTGGGTTTCATGAGTAAGGATGAGGAGACCATAAAAAACTTGACAGAACAAAATCAAGCCTTGAAGAAGTTCATTCACAAAATGGTTGGCCCTATAGACCCCAACTGCCCAGAGGCCTCATTATAGGTAGTATTAGATAAGAGAAACACCCCAGACCTATCGGTAGGGCTAACACCATCCTTCATCAAAGCAAGTGAAGATTGGAAGGAAGATTTTGAGCAGTACGGGGAAGGTGCCATCAAACGGGTATTCAAACCTTATAGGGTTATTCTAATAGAAGCTACAAATTTGATTGATTTGATGAAAAACGAGGGTGGCCTGGAGTCTAAGACAAGCAAATGGTGATCCACCCTCCAAGATATTCAAATCACTAAGAAACAATGCTTCCAAATTCTGGTAAAGACATATGAGGGTGAGGAGCTAGACAATTTTGAGACTTGGATCAAGCACATAATCAAGATAATTAGCGTTTATGAAAAATGTCAAGCCTCCATATTGGAGAAGTAGAAAGCAGTCTTGGAATGGGTGGAAGAAATAGATGTTTTGTTCACAAGGATTGACCTTGATTTGTACCAGGATGAAGCTAAGCATATCTTACAACCATCTAAAGAAGTTGTCCAACAATTTAGGGACATTATGGCAAGCATAGAGACCAAGGAAGCCTTGCAACCATTATTTTATTTAAAAGAAGAGATGAAAAAGATGACAAACCATGAAGAGGAGATCCAGTTCTTTTCTTTCGAGCTAACCACCTTCAAAGAAAAGAAAGAATGAAAGGTCAACAAGGTGAAAAGAAAGAAGATAAACTACGAGGAAGTTCAGGAGGTCATACAGAGGCTCCAGGCTACACACCCAGAAGTATTCCCAAACTGACCCCTTGGACCACTGAGTGTTTTGAAGAAGCAATCTCCAACACTTAACAGAATTCCCTCAGGCAAGTTTCAGTTTTTTGACCTTTCCGCCCCTTCAAGACATGGAAGTTACAGTCTTTCGGCCTTTCGGCCCCACAAGAAAGATAGTTTTTCGGCCTTTTGGCCTTACAAGTTTTTGGCCTTTCAGCCTTCCAAGTTTTTGGCCTTCTAGGTTTTTTGGCCTTTTCAGCCCTCCAAGTATTTCAGCATTTTGGCCTGCGACAAGTCTGAAATGTCTGAATCCTCTAAAGTTTGGGTTTTAAACACTTAAGAATTTTTGGGGAAATAAAAGTTTCGGAGTTGAGGTTAGGGTCCAAAAATCTGGGTGTTTTGAGCGAGATCACATTTTTGCACACCAGTTGAACTCTAGATCAGATTGATGGTTAACTTGAGTTTGTTTTGAAGGGACTAAGGGTCTCTTACCAGTCTCCACCACTAGAAGAGCCTCCAGATGAAGAATCCAAGGAAAAATCCAAGAATGAAGAAGAAGACTCCAAGTTCTCGGAAGAAACCATCCTTCTTTTTTCTTTCTCTTCTGGGTGAGTTTGACCCTTCTTGCATGAGAAAAATGATTATAAATGGATTTAAGAATCCATGCAAGATTTCTAGTATCAGTTAGCAGTAGTTCCCTTCAACAAAGTTCTAGTTTATGTTTATTAATTTAGACTCTCTGATGCCCTAATTTTGGCATTTAGAGTTGTAGATCCAAAACTCTATATATTGTAATCACAAATCAATGTAAAGGGTTGAATTCTGAATACAATAAAAATCTACATTTTGTGCTTCATTCATGGTGTGTGAATTTATGCTACCCATGCAAAATTATTCCATGTATGCTTGAATTATTCATTATTTTCAAAGAGCCTCTTGTTTATTGTGCGTCGGATTCGCGTTCCTTTTAGTTGGAGTTTGTTGTTGTTTATTTACCTTGCTATGATGAATGCATGGAAGTGATCATCTTTGGGCTTTACGATAAATCTGTCTTGTGGGTGCGCACACCTTGGTGGCTTCACGATTTGATAGATTTTGAATATCTTGCACGAGTGAATTCATCTTCTCTCCAAATGCTTGCATCTGTGGGGTATTGAATTGTGACTTGGTCTGATTTATGCTTCGTGGGTTTGTTCCAAATCTCTTGACCATTCAATTCACAAGGAAGGATTTAAAACAGTTTATGTCTGTAGGATTTCATTTTTAGCACTTTGTTTTATTCCTCGTTACTTTAATCTCTTCAAATTTTGTCTTTGATTCTGAAAAATCCACATCTTGAAAATACAAAATTGCATTTTATTTACAACACCCATATATGTTAAAGTGGAAAATACTAAAAAAAACTGAAGTGTTTTGCAGTTTGATGTCTTGAACATATCAGCAAAGGCCTCCTCGTGAAAAATCACATTTATCTTCAACTGAGTAACCAAGCAGGTTGTGACCCGACCTTAGAGAACCTTGGTAATAACTTCATTTTCTTTCAAGAGAGGAAATCAAATCTTGAGTTCCTAGCAAGTTGGCTTGTGTCAAAACAACGCTTAACAGGAAGTATTGAAGTTAAGTCCAAAAAACCCTCTGTGTAGGGCTACAAGGAAATGAAGGCTTGATTGTGGATGTCACATCCCAAGGTATCCCTAGACTTTTTAAATGGAAGGGACATGTTTTTTTAGGCTCAAGGAGACCCTTGTAACCTTAGCTTAACCCCTATAACTTTGGTTGTCACTTAGGGTCTTATGAATCAATATTTGGATGTTGATTGCATAAGTAGGGATTGTTGAACTACATTGCACATCTTGAATCAAGTAGTGAACCTTTGTCAAGATGTTGTAAAGAGTTGTGTGATTGTTTTGTGGAATTTTACAAAGGTGTAAGACCTAGGTGGAGAGGGTTTTGTTTTGTGAAGACCCCTTTGGGAGAGTGGGAAAGACATACTATCTAACTTTCCTTATTTATACCCTAGATCTTGCATCACCATATAGGCCATATAATTATAAAAACCTTTAAGATCAAATGACTATTTCACATTCTTTGGTATAGGAATGATTTTCCTATTAGGTCCTCTAGGCATGTACCTTGTAATTACAGTAATTTTCAGTACTCCTTGTGAATGTGATAATTTTTTTTTTCTTTGTCAAAATCCATGTCAGTGCGTGTGGCTCCTGAAATTTGAAATGCTTCGGCCAAACTCCTTATGGTTATTGCAACTAAGGATATTTTGTCTAATTTATTGATTATTGTAGTGATAGGACAACATGCTTTGGCCAATTCCCTGAGGAATTCGACATCTACAAATATGTGTGGTACAATAAACCTAGCTAAATTTAACTCCAAAGGATTAGACATAGGAAATACATTAACCCTATTTTTGAAGAAATAATTGAACAACAACCAACTAGAAGAAGGTGTTCGAGGGATTCTACACATACTACATGAATCCCTCCATTCAAATTCATCTGTAGAATGACTATTTATTGACCCCAGTAATAAGTCTACAAATTCCTGCCAATATAATTTAGATGGGGCTTTTGCAGAAGTACTAGAACTTGTAGAAGCTCCTAACTCATGACTTAACAATGCATAGAAATAGAAGTAGTGAAAGAATATTTTTCTTAGAACATAGTAGAATTATACCACTTACAACTTTATTTGAAAATGATCAAAATAATTCCTTCACAACTTCCTGCACAATCGCCAGCTCTGCACATTTTCTTTTTGAATGCAATTGGGTGAAAAAAATGATTTAAGCTATGCATTGATGTAGACAATATCGCAATTACCAAAGCTATCTCTTCAACATTAATTCACATGCTTCAACTATTACTCGCAAATACCTGTGCATTTTCTTGTTTTCCTTTTCATTTGGGTCATCGATTTAATTTTGCATCATATACCACAGGGAATGAATTCCACATCAGTAAACCCTATATGTTCACACTCCAACTGGCACAATATTACTCATGCAACCCCTTTAACTTACCTCTAAGTACCCTTAAATATTTTAGATGACACATGTCACACACTCGCGCACTCGCGACCACCTTCCTCTAACCTCTCTTAACACTGCAAGGCAGCAAAATATACCTTGGTTAAGTTCCTTTATCATCAGTCGCAACCCCACAACTCTCAACATCAAAACATGCTCAACTGTCACATGGTAGTGAAAACAAGCATGTTAACCCCTGTAGTCACTTGTGGAAAATAACACATGGCATAGCCTTGTGCGCTTGTGACCGTAACAATTTCTTTTTACTAACCATGGCGAGGACGCGGGGAAACCTTTCACTAACCATTATGGTGTTCACTGCAACAATGTGACCACCAGACCCTTCTGATTGTTGACCATTGTGAGGCCATGAGAAACATAAAACATAGCATCGTTAATATTTACCGCAACCTTGTGACCTTAAACTGCCAAACCTCCAAATTGGTGCAAGGCAGTGAGAGATAAAAAATTAACCGCCACTGCTCCCATCACTTCCTGACAACCTCAAAGATAAAGATACGCTTTACCACTGTGGGGCCATGAGAAACATAAAGTATGAGGCTCTAGACATTATAATCACCACTTAGAGACCAATGAGAAGATAACAACTAACATAATGACTTGGAACATAAAAAGACAGTCGAAATGACTAAATCCACATAGACTAAAACATTTGCTAACAGAAGCTGACCCTCATGAAAAGATAGAAAAGAAAATGTGGGAAAACCCTAGAGGCAAACCAGAAGCCAATAAATTTGAAAATCTAGGAAATCAAGGACAGAGGAAAATCATTAGGGTAAACAAAATTTCCATGCTCTAATAGTGGCTCTATCTGGGGATTGTTGAAAGTATGTTAAATGAAAGAATCTAAAAAACTCTGGAGGAGAAGACCCAACACTAAGCACACAAAAAAATGAAAGAAATCACATTCAAAATATATACAAATTTACAAACTACTATGCACAGATAATGAATTTTTTTATACAAAAAAATTGTTTCAAGAATTGTCCATGCACTGACAATTCTTGAATTTCACCATTCATTCCCTGAAGGAAAAATGAATAATTTCCATGTGTATCACATATAAAATAAGGCCCTAACCATAGAGACTCAAATTTTCCATTTTTTCCCTTCTCTTGAGCTCTTGCATTTCTCATCAAAACCATGTCATTCACTTGGAATTTCCTCTCAGTATCTCTCTTATCAAACAAATACTTTTTTTGTTGTTGTAACTTTATGTTTGTCTTTTGAGCTTCACTCCTATTTTCATCCAATTTGAAAAGTTTCAATATTCTATTTTCTATAGGTTCAGACACATCAATCTCTTCCTATTGAATAAATT
Organism: Thuja plicata; assembly: GCA_018584345.1. Classification (NCBI taxonomy): domain Eukaryota; kingdom Viridiplantae; phylum Streptophyta; class Pinopsida; order Cupressales; family Cupressaceae; genus Thuja; species Thuja plicata. The sequence continues at coordinate 1,084,133 of MU225852.1, read as the reverse complement.
TATACACATGGAGTAAATTATTCATAGGTAATCTTGCCTGTGACCCATATACCAACTCAAAAGGAGACATACCAATAGCCTTTTTCATTGTAACCCTATCAGCCCATAATGCAAATTTTGACCTTGAATCCCAAAACCTTTTCTTTTTCTCCAAAATCATTTTAATAATCTTCATTAAACTTTTATCATTGGACTCAGTCAATCCATTCCCTTGTGGATGATATGGAGAATAATAGAAAATCATAATATCATAGCCCTCACAAAAATCCTTGAATTCCTCAGACCTAACGCACATGGCATTATCCATTACAATCTTTGCAGACACATTGTACCTTGTTAAAATATTATCCATCAGGAAACTAATAACCACTTTACTTGTAGCCAATTTGGTAGGAATGACTTCAATCCACTTGGTGAAATAATCTGTAGCTACCAATACCCACCTATGACTACCACTAGATTTTTCAATATTTTCACCAATAAAATCAATTCCCCATTGAGAGAATAGACCTTCAACTTGAACTGGATTAAGGGATAATTATCCATTATATTTCATCTTACCTAAAAACTATTGACATGGATCACATCTGGCTACAAACTTGTGATTATCTGCAAACAAAGTAGGCCAATAATATCCTGCCCTAATTATCTTATGGGAAGTAGTTTTAGGTGAATAATCCCCACCACAAACTCCAGCATGCATATCCTTTAACACCCTTTTTAGATTGTGTCTCATCTAGGCAAAACAATAAAACACCATCCATATTTTTCCAAATAAATCACCTTGAATAAGGACATACCTTTGAGCTTGCAACCTCAAGTTTATTTTTTGGTTATCAATCATTCCATCTGGGCATTTCATGTGCTTCACAAAGTAAACAATATCAGTATACCAAGGTTGTCTTTCAATACTTATCTGGATATTATTCACTTGGGATGCCTCAAGATTTGTTTTAGTGATCACTTTTTCTAACTCGAGGCCTCTTATCAATTTAATAATTTGAATTTCTAGATTGTACTCTTGGATGTGATTAATCCATTTGTATCTGCAACCAGTAACCTCTGAATGAGATAATATGTCCTTCACAATAGCATTTGGGACATAGCTACAAATTTTGCACCCACAAGATAGGGTCTAGAAGATTTTACTTCTTTCACCAAGGTATATGTTTTCTTTTTCCATTATCTGATACTTGAGTTCTACAGCCTGCAAGGACTTACTGAAAAATACAATTGGATCTCATACTCCTCATCGTCCTTTTGTGTCAGAACTGTTGCTATTGTATGAAAGGAAGAAAATGAAAACAATTGAAAATGTTTCTCATAATCTGAAGACTTTAACTACAGTGCTTCTTGAATTGATTTTTTTATATTAGTAAAAGCTTCCAATTCTTCATTATCCCATTCAATTTTAACACCTCTCTTCAACATCTTAACAACTGGTTTAAAAATCTCACCAAAATTTGCAATAAATCTCTCAAAAAAATTTATCTTACCCAAAAATGATTGCAAAACTTTGATGGTCTTTGGTAAGGGAACTGTCATGCCCAAATTTTACAACAAAAAATACACTAACAATTTTTTTTGAACATATTAAATTAACTAAGGTTGCATGTTGCGAAGGGTCAAGTGTTTTCTCTATAGGCTTTACACCTTCGATGAAATTAATAAATTCCTAAAGGTATCCAGGTAAAACAGATTGAGGTCTAGGGGAATCATGACAAATGTCAACATCCCTCGACATGGTTACATGATGAAGTTCAACTAAGTGACAACACTTAATTAGTTTTAATTATCTAAATCAGATTCATTACTATTAAATAAATTTATTAGTGAGATATAAATTTTATTACGATTTCAATTACATTAATTAAACCACCCCTTTTCTAAGGTTTAATGACACTTTAATAGAAATGGTTAATATTTTCATACTTAAATATCTCCATTAAAAGTATAGCTTTAATTCCTTAATTAATAGAGTTTGATGGAAATTAATAAACTTACCATACTTAATTATAGTCAAGTCGAACCCTTAGGTTGAAACACCTTTAAACCTAACTTACATATATTTTATTCATTTTAATCAACCATATTATTTAATTTTCAATATAATTAAATTTAACCTAATTAAAATAATATTGTAATTCTTTAATTACCATCTCATTATACATCATTAACTTATTACGTATAAGTCAACTAGTTATTACAAACTGGTATAATAATCCGATAATATTTGTTCTAATGTAAGAATTTAATATTATTATCAATCCTATTACAATTACTAAACATTTCCATCAATTTAATTAATTAAAAGAATTCTTCTAAACAACCCCAAATAATTATTCGATTAATTTGACCTAAACTTTGAATCAATTAAACCACTATATAATTTGCCTTTAATTAACTTTATCAATTTAACTCACTATTATATTTCCTACTTAAAGCTCTTTATTTCAAACAATAAACCTCACCCCTATATACCCTCCATTTCTGATGAAAACTAATAATGATATATTAATATTTGAATCCACATAAAAACCTATATTCAAATTATTATTGTGTGCTGAAAATGTGACACACTTCTATGAGTCATTGTATTCAAGATTGCTCAAGAATGAGGTCTCAAATGATGACTCATAGCTCCCTATTCATGGAGTGCAAGGGTTTGTGATGAAGGCCCTCAGTTTAGACCTAGTTATGCCCATGCAAGTACACCATGAAATGAGAGATTCAAAGAGTAAGAGCAAGAATGCTAGTCTCCATGATCACCAAATATGCATGCAAATGAGAATGAAAGCTAATCTATATGATAACAATGCATGAAAACAAACTAATCTATATGATAACAATGCATGAAAGGAAATATAGAAATTAATTTATGAAGAAATATGCAAGCTTAATCTATTGAAAGGAAATATGCATCTAAATTAACATGAATCTACTCTAAATGGATTACCATGAATGCGTGAAAGAAGAAGACAAGAAGAAGAAGTTGCATGGTTCAAGCTCAAATGCTCAAACTCTCCTCCAAAATTGCTCTCCAAACCTGCAGCATAACAATAACATAAAAACTCTATATCCCTAAAATGAGAAGGAGAGGGCTCCTTATAAAGGAAAGTGGGGAGAGGAAAGCATCCTCAAGAGCAATGTGAGATAAATCCCTAAAAGGCAAGTAAGTGAGAAAAGCCCACCACTTAGGAATATGTGTGAAGAAAAATGAGCTTTATTTATTGTTATTTAATTTATTTCTTTTTTTCCTCACAAAGAGGGATTTAAGTGAGGATTTTATTTATTTAATTAAAAGAGGGATTTTCTTTTAATTAAATAAGATTATTTTATTTAATTAAAAGGGAGATTTTAATTAAATAAGATAAGATTATTTAATTAAGATAGATTTTAATTAAATAAGATAAAATTATTTAATTAAAAAGGGATTTTAATTAAATAATATTATTTTATTTAATAAAAAGGGATTTTATTTTAATTAAATAAGATTATTAATGAAATGATCAAACCTTAGGAAATATTGAAATAATTGAATTAATTACGATTTGATCAAGGAAATTCATTTGAATTAAAATGTTGCAAGGCATTGATTCAGGAATTTGATAAATTGATTCCATCATTTGATATATTAATTTCATCATTTGATAAATTGAAGAATTGGGGCCCATACTCTAGGTGACCATTTTAGGGTGCATACAATTATAACACAATTATTGGATTAAACATATTATTTAATTGTCCCTTTTATTAAATTGGTGGACGCGATCTAAGTACAATCTCTTAGTTCTCATATTATCTCATCACTTTAATAATTTAAAAGTCGAATCTATTTAAATATCTTAGGATTTTACATTTTACATGGATACATTTAAACACTGCATTATAAGTTAATATACATTAAAATGTCATATTAAAATCTTAACTCAATATTTTAATTCAATATTGATATTATTATTAATTTTAAATTAGACCTCCCACTTAAAATTACCCTTTTATAAAAATAGTTAAAAGTAGCATTTAAATCCCAATGGAGGTTTAAAATAAAACTTAAAATAATTATCCCACTATAAACAACTCATTTTAGAAATGTTTAGAAATATCATTTTAAAATTATACGAGAAAGTTTAAAATGAAGTTAAAATTTATTTTCTTCTAAGTTTGAAAAGTCTTTGCCCTAAGTCTAATTTTGAAATCAGGGTTAGGGTTGAAAAATCAACTCTCAAATGGAAACCCATTTCATATCCATTTTCCTCTTCTCTCTCTCCTCTTCAAACCCTAACCTTATACTTTTTGTGTCTACGTGCTATTTTTGTGCAGGTTTAATGGTGATCTCCACAATGGTAGATGCAAGTATACTATATATATATATCGACAATTTTGAAGTAACAAGGGTGGTTTTAAAAGTTGCAGGTCACAGGGTTTGTTATGTGTATCAATGGAGGGGAGGGGAACTGACCGCCACCCCTGTGTCAAGTCGCCATACCCTGTGGCCCCACCACAGACCACGACCATGGCTGTTGCTGTGGCGGTCCATAGGGTGCGGCCGCCACGAGTGGGGAGGGTCGCCCTCCCTGCGCTTCCCTTCAACAGGGAGCGTCGCGGGGGAAGGGCCTCCTCCAGCCCCCATTTCATTTTTTAATTTTTAATTTGTTTATATTTTAAAAGATATATATATATTTTTATATATCTATAAATATATGTTGGTTGTAGAATGTCAATCGATGACATTGATAATGATTTTATGGCACATGGTTGTCATTGCTGGAAAACCATTACATAGGTAAGGAAGTTTTGTGTAAGTAAATATAGGTATACCAACCGAGATATAGTTTAACCAATTGGTAACATGACATCAAGTAGAATAGTTGAAGGACATATCAGTTAAGGAAGACAATTATGTTATCAGTAAACTGGAAGGTACAAAGACAACATGTGAACTAATATTTGTGACCATGCCACTTAGGTCACACCGGTAAAGGTATTAGGGAAGATACTACCAATTGGTGAGTTTAATGAAGGTAAAAGTTAAAGGTTAGAAAACAGTTTGAAATGATTGACTAAAGCGGTTATGACGGTCGACGATTCAATGAATCTGGACATAATGAAAAATATACTACACTGTTTCAAGAGTTTAATAAGTCAATTTCTTGGTAGTTGTGTATAGATCTGATTATGAATTCAAGGCACATTTGGACCAATGATATTGAAGAACTATTTCATATTTGAGATAACAACCTGAAGTTTGTTATGGGTGACACGATAAGGATTTCAAGTTTCTATGATTTGGTTGTAATTGACAAAGCAATTTTAGATGGAAATAAAAACCCTAATTAGGTTTACAATCGAAGGTGAAAGGATATAAGATGATAGCTGCTACTATTGAAAAAGTGATGTTTTTTTTGAAGAACAGTTGAAGTGGTGGTGAAAAGTAAAGATCTTGGACAACGATTATAGAGATATTCACAGAGAAGATTCAAGATTGGATTCAAATAAATATCAGAGCACCAAGGATCTGATTAGCATTCAGGAGTGCATTTCACAGGTCAATTTTATTCTTGTATTCCTAATAGTATCCACAAGCTAAATTCCCTTAACCAGGTAGTCTCTCACAACACTTATTTGTAAATCCCTTAACATGGTGAACACTGTAATAGCGGGATTAAATCCTTTAACAAGGCAGTTTTTCATAGGATACTTCTAACAAGGTATAAGTCACTCCTAATAGGGCGAGTCACCTAGAAAGTAGCATATTGTAAGCTCCTAACAGAGCACTCTTTTCTACTATCGTGAGAAGATTGTGGGTGTCATACCCATCGTGGTTTTTCCCTCTGACCAAAGGTTTCAATGATAAAAATCTAAATGTTATGAGTGTGCATATGTTGTTACTTTTTTCATTGCACTTTTACTTTACAATTACAATTTTATGCTTCATAGTTTGGAAGTTTATTTTTCTTCTATTCAAAGGTATTAATAGAAGTCTAAAAGTTTTATTAGTCCTGATTCACCCCCCTCTTAGTACCTATTATTTCCAACAATTGGTATTAGAGCATAGACTCTCTAGAGAAAAAATTTAACAACTTGGGGAGTAGATATGAGGAGATGGAAAGTTATAAGTATGACTTTAGATAGTTTAAGGCAGCCAACTAGATGATTGAGAATTTAAAGAACAAGCTTAAGAATTCATTGGAAAAAAGGAACGAATTGTATGAACAACTAAGAGATAGTCTTGACAACATTGATGAATTATTTTAAGGAAGTGTTAACTCTTAAGAAGTTGAGGCAACAATATCATATCTGATGGAAAAGAACAAGATCCTAACTGATGAAGCATCCAAGATAAAAAGAGAACAATAAAGTCAAGTTATAAGGATGTGTGAAGTACTTGAAGGCATGAGAGCTGCTAAAGATGCAAAAAGAACTATTGAAACTGCAAAGATGAATGTTCAAGAAATGATCAGAGAAAAATATATTATACTTCAAAGATTGACACATGAGAACCATCCCCTAAAGGAACAGCTAAGTGACACCGGTGATGAAAACTTAAAAATGTGTGATGAAAATGAATCACTGAGACAAAAGAATTAAAAACTAAAAGAAGAATTGAAGTTTGAGAGAGAGAGATAAATGAAAAACTTAAGAAATATGAACAAAGCATGCAGAAGATCAATGAGAAATTGAAGAGCCAAAGACGACCTAGAGATACTTTTGGCCTAGGATAAACTAGTGATAAAAAAATTGAAAAAGGAGAATCATCTAAATCTGGTGCTAAACAAGAATCTAAGATTCCTAAGGTATATACAAGTACACAAGGTAAGAAACCTACTAAACCCACTTGTTACAATTGTGGAAATCCTGGACAAACTGCTAATGTATGTAGAAGCCAACCGATGACTATTCCAAGAACTACTCATTTTGATGGTTATTGTTACAATTGCAATAAGTATGGTCATCAAGCTTATGAGTGAAGATCAAGAACCACTAGTAGATCATCTGAAAGGAGTTTCAAAGGATACTATTATTCATGCAACAAGTTTGGACACAAGGCAAAACATTGCAGATCAACAAAACCTAACAAACTTGTGAGCGTTCTAAGAAGAGAAGGTAGCATGAATGTTACATACATTGTTTGTAGAAAATATGGACACATGGCTATGAATTATTGATTGAGAAATTCTAGAGGTAATGCTAGACCCTAGAGGACAAAAGGTATGGCATTTTTTTATTGTCATAAGATTGGACATCTTGCAAGAAATTGCAGGTACAAGAATCGGTCACCAAGCAATGAAGATGAGAAAGGTAAAAAGATCGTTAATGTTGAAGAAGTGAGGAATGAGATGAAAAAGTTTTGGGTGAAGAAAGAAGAAAGTAAATAATATGCCAATGCATCGACAGGTAACCTAAATCCTCTGGTTCAGAGGATTCATCATCAAACTAAGCAAGTAATTTTTTCTTAGGGATTGAATTTCATTGTTATATCTAACTGTTCCCTTATAATGATGAGCAGTAGTATCTATTTGCAGAGAGATGAATTTATGTTAATTTTGATGAATTGAATAGAGATGAGTTGTTATGTATTACTAACTTTATCATTTGCAAAAAGTTATGTATTAATGCTACTTTTGGCATTAACCAGTGGAAGTTGTAATTGATGGAGTGATATCGATGAATTGCATTTAATGTTGTAACTAGTCGTTGGTTAACTTTTGGGAAAATAAATTAGAGGTAAACCTAACCATTATTCACCTTGCATTTTGAAGAGCCTTTACAGGAGAAAAGTGTGATTTCAGATTGCGATTGATTGAAAGAACTATCTGAGCTAATCACTTACAGAGATTCAAACTGTGAATTCCAAAGCCCTGACTAAGATATTGAGAAAAGTGGTGATCATTTGCAAAGGGATTTGGCGTGATAGAGTTACAAAGAAGAAATGTATTGAATCACTATGGCATCAAGGGTTGTTACACATACATTGATTGAGATAACCAAGGAGGCAGAATGTGGACATAAGCAACACCTATTAAAGGACGTGAAAGTTGACTAAATCAGTGCGCTATTCCTAATCCCACCTTGATTTGTATTGATTGAAGATGTAATAACTTTCATTCACTAAAATATTGTTGAACTAGGTAATGAAAAAATTCAAAAGGAATATTTGGAAATATGTGACAATGGAAAAATCAAAGATGAGTTCAAAAATCTTCAAATGAAGGGGTTGATACAAATATTGGACTTGCTTGAGATTTTCAAGGAAGAATAGATTAGATATGTCTTGAGTTATTTTCACATCGAATTCATATGGCTGGAGGAACCAATCAAAATTACCAAAGAGTTTATTCATTTGATATCTGGTTTCTCAACGGACGGGGAACCCTGCACCCTAAGGAAAATATCCACAAAGATAGTTGCACAACTTACAAATTCAAAGAAAGATCACAAAGAAATGACTATAGACAACATTGAGGATCAAGAAGTTTGATTTGCAGTGATGATAGTTGGTTATAAGGTTTATCAATCTTCAGTTGAATATTGTGTCCTATGGAGCTATTCACATCACTTATAGGATAGTGAAGGTGTTGTCAAGTGATAATTTTGTGTAAATGTGATTCACTTTTTGGTTGTCATTTATGGAAACACATCTGGGTTTCAGATCGATTCCTTTAAAGATAAGTTTTGCTGATTCAGGAATCGACTAAGTAGAGATATAAAAGTATTTTGGATATCGAAGATCAAGATCGATGAATTAGGGAAAGAAAGCTTAGAGGAAGACAGTATGGGGTATGTATGACCTCCACCTAAGATTGATTTGGTTTTGGTAATGTCTATGACAAGTTAGAAAGAATTGAAGACAGACAGACTGCAGCAGAACATCGATATAGAGCAGTTGGACAATAGCGAAGATTGAGGGAGTATGACATGGAATCCAGGCAATCAAAGTTGTATTTTGGTTTTTGATAACCTACACATTGACTATGCAAGAGCCTAGACTAGGAATTTGATATTTACTATATTAAATATATTTTGTATTGAAGGTCGACTTTGTAATATTTGTAATATTCATATTGGGAGCTGACTTTGTAAAGTTGTGAGATATATATGTAAGATATTTTTGATAAAGACACATGTTGTTGTTTTTGTTGTTGCTGATGGTTAGTTGGATGAGTTGTTGAGTGGGTAGTAAAGTAGAGAATGATAGAGATCATTGAAGAGATATAAAGGAACTATCTAAGCACTAGTGTTGCTTGTTTTTTCAATAAATGAGAACACTTTGTAAAATGAATTACTTTGTAAGAGTTGTAAGCTCAGTTGGCCCCTAACAGGGTGTTGTGAACCTTTAACAGGGTTGTAATTCCTTTAAAAAGGAAATTTTCTATGTAATATTTAGCTCCTAACAGGGCTAGGTCTCCTAACAGGGATATTATACTTTAGTACATGCTTGTGGGTACCATCCCCACTGGGATTTTCCCTTGGCTAGGGTTTCCTCAAAAACAAAATATGGTGTTATGAGTATTGTGTCATTTTCTTATGTTCTTTTCTTTACTGCAAGTTTATGGTTAATGTTTAAATGGTTGAATAATTTAATTAAGTGCTATAATACTGATTCACCCCCCCTCTCAGTATTATCCAATCCTAACAATTGGTATCCGAGCTTTTGGTCCTTGGAGAGAAAGTCTAACAGCTTGAGGGAGATCAAAATGGATTTGGATAGTTTGCAAGAAAACTTTGATGCTGCACTTGAAGACTTGGACAAAGAAAAAGTAGAAAATAGAGAGTTGAGATTCAACATGCAAAGAGCTGAGAAATTTATAAAGAAAATTAAGGAACAACTTGAGCTTTCTAGAAGTCAAAGACAAGATCTTATGGTTAAGATAAAAGAGGATTCAGATGAAGAAAATTCAGATCAGGTGAGGCAAGTAAAAGAAGAGAATGAGACTCTAAAACTTGAAAAAGAGACTATGGCTAAAGAAATACAGATACAGAAGGATGCTAAGAAGAAAGTTGAAGAAACTTTAAACAGTGCATTAGATCAAATGAAGAATTAGGCTGACAACTACAAGAACAATTATCTAGAAATGGAGAAATACAATCAGATTATAAAAGGAGAATTTGTTGAAGCAAAGAAACACATTGAGAAACTTCACACCGGTAGTGACTTGATTGATGAATAGAGAGACAAACGAAAACCTAAAGGTGATATCACTGGTATTGGCTTCAATGAAGCTGAATGTTCAAAGAATCAAGAAGAGAAATCCAACTAGAAGATTGATACTGTGAAACCTTCTACTGAAGAACCTAGAGAGTAGAGCAGACCCTTCAGAGGTAGATGCTTTGGTTGCAACAAATTTGGACACATGAAGAGAGATTGCAGAGGTAATGCCCCTTTTAGAAAATTTTCTAGTTATTGTTTTAATTAAAATGGATATGGGCACAAGAAAGTAGAATGCAGAAAACCTAATCAATCTGGATATAGACAAGACAATGGAAGAGAATCTACAGTGAAACCTACATGCTACAAATGTAAGAACATTGGACACATTGTGAAGTACTATAAGCTGCAAGTTAATGAGGAAAGAAGACCTCCTATATGTTATAAATGCAATAATCTAGGACATATAGAAAAGTTTTGCAAGTATAATGGATTAGACAACAGAAGAGTACCACCTCCTATGAATTCACAGAAGAATGGAAATGATATTGGTAAGAGTGTTACAGATTTGAAGAGTGATTTTGAAAGTTGTTTTAAGAAAGTAGAAGATAGGAACAGTGGCAAGATATGGAAGCTCAAAGAAACAAGTGAGACATGAGTTCAGGGAGAGCCAGTAGATGCTACTAGATCTTTTCCTGATGGTAGTAAAATAGAATTGACCTAATTGGCCGATCATGGCCTTAGGGGGAGCATTGGATACAGACATCAGAATATATCCTACCCTAAAATTTGTGGATTGAGCTCAGGTGAGATTAGGTATGAACTTGGATGACAACATATAGTATACATCTAAGAGCGCAACATCAGTCGACACATATTTTTTTCGCAAGATCTGACAGCCGATTGGACAATATTAAGTAAAAGTGAAACTTATAACTTAAACTTGTATAAAGCACCATTTGATGAACTATCTCTTTACCATTTGACGAAGAGCGAGCTAAGGAGATCAAAGAGGAGAGAGATTCAGTCTATTCTACATTTGCCATGTGTGATCAATTGAAGCATAAATGTGGAATTCAGCGGAAGAAAGGTATTTACATCATCTAGCTATGGATGCACCTATTATTTTTGATGTTGTAGATCGACCTAGGTACACATTTAAGAAAAATCCATTTAAGTCCTATGAAGAGGATCCAGAAGGAGCATTCTCAAACCCCGTATGGCGTGTTACACATAGAAGATATTAGGGCTTACATACATTGTAAGTATGATATACTGGGTATTGATGATATATCAACTAAGATGGAATATATGGCTAATAATAGAGTCATGAAAGAAGAATACAAACACATTGATCAGCTGAGAATAATGAAAATTCTAGACTTATGCAAATTTGATGAAGATGAATGGTTTAAGATACTGTTGTGTAGGATTCATGATCAGTTCATTTGGATAGGTGATCAACCTGTGAAGATTTGTAGTGACCTAATTCATGAAATCACTAGAATAAACAACACTGGAGTCATCCCTATTGCAGAAAAACATGTAATGAAATAAGTTGAAACCCTAACTCATTCTAAATGGGACAGACAGGCAATGGATGTGAATGACATCTTTCAGCAAGATGTGAGACTTATTTCTATGATACTTGGATACAAATTCTAGTATAGTAGTAGACCTAACTCAGTATCTGTAGGAGTAATCATGATGGCATGGAGAGTGGTGAAGGAGAATGTGAAATATAACCTATGCGAAGTTTTGGCACAACAATCTCTTGAAAATGTGAAGCTAGTGAAGAAGGACATAACTAAGACCTTCAGATTTGGTTAATTGTTGATGCATATGTTTATACACATTGAGCACAAATTTCCTAGCTTACATCCTAGTGGTTGCAAATCTGGGATACCTACTGGTATTCTAATCTCACAGAGCTACAAAAGACAAAATACTACTTGGGTTGATGGAGAATTGTTTGCTATGATCAAAATCCTTCAAAGAAAAATGAAAACCAGGTATAGGATACATCAGGATATTGTTGAAAAGCACAAGGATACAATCTATTTCATGGTTGAAATTGATTGTGTATGTTTTGAAGTAGTCACACCTAGAAAGAAATGGTGTTATCCCATGGGTTATGAAGTAAGTTCTAAGGTATGTACCATGTAAGTAGAGAATGTTCTTGCATCAAAAGTTGATCCATTAGAAGAAAGATGGAGAGCATATGAGGAGAAATCAACAAAGGTGAGAGAGGAACATACTAGAGGTTTGAGGAAAAGAAAAATTGAAAACCTTGTGCATGAATGTGGTGTAAAAGCTGTGTTGACAGAAGAAGAACCGAAGAAGTGAAAAAGAAGATGACTGATAGAGCTCTTGGACTGGAAAGTGGAAGTACTACAACCCCTCCCACTCCTAAGATAGTTATGGTAGACAGTCCACCTCCTCAATCACAAAAAACATCACAAACAAAGAACATCACTCCTAGAGTTACTAGATCAAGCATGCAGACGTCGCCTAAAGAGAAGAGCATAGTAAGAGAAGAGAAGAAAACAAAGAAGCACATATGGAAGCCTGATATGAAAATTATAGAGAAGAGAACAATAGAATAAGGTAAACTAGTAACAATTGATAGATACTATGACAGGTATGGAGATTCAGATAAGCTTAAAATTGAAGACAGTGTGATTGATCATCTACTTACATTCAAAAAGACTCTATTAGAAATTGAAGGAAGTATACCTAAGGACTTGTATGAGAGATTGGAAACTAGAAAACACTTAGTACAAATTAGGGATGATACAATCAGGAATCAAGAAATTGATAACATGCTATCTGTGATATCATTACAAGAAAGGGAAAGAATATTCAAGGAATTGAAACCTTTACTAAGGACCAAGGTAAGATTGTTGAAAATCATGGCGAGGAAGTATGATGAAGTAACTGAGGAAACTTAGAAGGCACTAGAGAAGATATTGATGAATACTACTTCTCACAAGCCCCCACCTCCTAAGACCACTTTTCCCACACAATTAGGAATGGGAGAAAGCTCTAAATAAAATGAGACTAAAGATGAGACAAGAGAAGTAGATCCTCCACCAGATTTCTATGTTTCTGGTGTACTAGTGACTCTTGACACATATCAAGATGAAAATGATCCATTTGCAGGGAATGTGGACACCTCTATAGTAGATGAAGCTGAACAAAATGATCCATTTGTAGGGAATGTGGACACCTCTATAGTAGATGAAGCTGAACAGAAATATGAAGAAGAGAAGAAGAAGGAAGAAGAACATAAGATAGAACAGAAAGAGGATGAACAAAAAGAGGTAAACACTTCATCTATCTCATTGTTGACAAGCAGTGATGTAAATGTTGATAGCATGGATGAAGTTGAGTTGGTCAAATTGGTATTTACTGCATTAAACAAAGCCTAGGAAAGATCAGAATAGAAAGGAGACAAAAAGGCTAAAGTAATTACAAGAGCAATTGATACTATGAAAAAATTGCTTCTAGTACCTATTGTTTTCCAACACAAAGATGACATTCAAAATTTGAGAATAACACTTGATGAATTTGATGGGCACTATGAGAATTTGATAAAGATTGTAGAGGAGAAGACAGTGAACAAATATTCAAAGAAGAAGTTAACAAAAGTTTGCAAGTCTATCACATGGGACTTAGGAATTGTGATAAATTGTTTGACAAATGCAAAGAGCTGCATTGGACATGGGAGAAAATTGTTTAGTTATTGCATGAATCCTATTAGGCATGTTCAGAACATGGAAGACATTATTGCCAAGGAAAGGGAAACTCTAAACAATATGATGGACAATTGTGAAGCATCTTCACAATCTATAACAAAGTTAGACAACGAGGTCACATAGATTTTGGAAAAACTCAGTGTTTTGGATAATGAGAAAGGGAGAGTGATGACAAGATTTAGTTTTCTGAAGAGTTTAATCACTCCTAAGCTATGCATACTTGAGGTTCATTTATCAGATTTGGAGAAAGTGATAGATTCATTGACTAAATATATGCCCACAAAATTGAAAGAAGTTGAGACCGCATCATTTGCATTGAATGGAATCATTCATATTAGTCAGTTATTGTTCAAGTCATGGAGCACAAAAGTGAAGATCTTGGAAGATTCCTATCAAGACATTCTGAAACTGGTGAGCAAGCACTAAATCTTATTGTTTTGTATGCACCTTTTTCATTGTTGTCAAAGGGGGAGAAGAGAGAAGAAGAAGAAAAAATAATTAATAAAAAAATATAAAAGAGAGAAAGGAAAAATATAATAGAGGAGAAGAAAAAAAATGGGAGAAGAGACTAGAAGAGGAAGGAGAGAACATAGAGGAGACAGTTTTTGTTAGAACACTTATTCATTTTTTCTAAGTGTTGCCATCACCGCCAAAGGGAGAGATTGTTGGCAAGTAATAATTTTGTGTAAATGTGATTCAATTTTTGGTTGTCATTTATGGAAAAACATCTGGGTTTCAGATCGATTCCTTTAAAGACAAGTTTTGCTGATTCAAAAATTGACTAAGTATAGAAGCAGAGATATAGAATTATTTTGGATATCAAAGATTGAGATCGATGAATTAGGGAAATAGACCTTAGAGGAAGAAAATATGGGGTATGTATGACCTCCACCTAAGATCAATTTGGTTTTGGTTATGCCTGCGAAAAGTTAGAAAGAATTGAAGATAGACAGACTACAACAGAACAATGATACAGAGCAGTTGGACAGTAGCAAAGATTGAGGGAGTATAACATGGACTCCAGGAAATTGAAGTTTTAATTTGGTTGTTGATAACCTACACATTGATTATACAAGAGTGGCAAATATGCATTTGATATTTACTATATTAAATGTATTTTGTATTGAAGGTTGACTTTGTAATATTTGTAATATTCATATTGGGAGCCAACTTTGTAAAGTTGTGAGATATATATGTAAGATATTTTTGATAAAGACATATGTTATTGTTGTTGTTATTGATGGTTAGTTGGATGATTTTTTGAGCGAATAGAAGAGCAGAGAATGACAAAGATCATTGAAGAGCTATAAAGGAACTATCTAAGCACTAGTGTTGCTTGTTTTGTTCATGACTGAGAACACTTTGTAAATTGAATTACTTTGTAAGAGCTGTAAGCTTAGTTGGCCCCTAATAGGGTGTTGTGAATGTTAGAGTAATAAAGTGATTCCACTTATTAATTAAATCATATTGATTTAATTATTAAGTCACTTATTATCTCTCTTTTACTTAAGCTAAACTTTAGGCATTTAATAATTAATTCTTTTATTAATTATTATTATGCAACCTAGATATTTCCCCTTTAGGGTTTCCCTTTTAGGGTTTCGATATCATTTTATAAGAATTCGCTCTTTGTAAATTATTCAATTCGATGGTTATTAATTAATTGAGGATGTTATTGCATTAAGAGCTTTTCTCCATTGTTTTGCACAATATGTTTCCTCTTCCATCAATCTGTGATTTTTGGCCTCCATAGCTTTTTTGCTTCTCTCTTTCTGTGACAGGTTTGCATGCAGGTGATTCTTGGGAGCTGTGGGTTGATAATTTTCATCAACTCCAATATGGTGTCAGAGCTCCAGATCTTCATGCCCCTGTTCTCTTCATGAGAGATTTGGCCTTGTTCTTTAATCTGCGTTTTTGAGAGGTTTTTGTCTCAGATTTTAGTGGTTTTGGGGAGGATCTTTTGTTTGGTGTAGTTTGAGAAAAAACTAACATCTGGGTTGTGTTTTTAATACCCCCAAAACCCCTATTTTCATATATGGCATGACTTATTTGGACACAGTTGAAATCTGGGCCCCGTTTTTTGCTTACATGACCTTGACACATTTTTTGAGGCAAAAATCCACCTCGGTTTCTGTGCCACTGATGTCAGCAGCCACAAGCCCCAAGATTTTTTAATATTTTTTTAAAAATAAAAAAAAATCTTTTTTTTTTGGTGTTTTTTTATATGAAAAAAAAGCATGTGTTTTTTTATGTTTTTTTCTTTAAAAAAAAACGTAATGTTTTTTTATTGTTTTTTTTCATTAAAAAAAATAATATTTTTTTCTGCCATTTTGGTGGGAAATCTGGAGGCAGTATCTTTTTTTGGAGGAATCACCAGTTTAGCAGGGCTCTGCTATTTTTGGCTGAGGTTTCATGAGGTTCACTTCTGTTTTGACCTCCCGGTGGTTTTTTGCTCATATCTGGAGCAAACAGAGCCAATTTTTGACTTCCTTATATCGCTGGAAAGCTCTTTCCGAGACAGACGTCTTTCTAGAGGATATATTTTTTGATTTTTCCATCTTGTAGGTTTTTTTGACTATCAAAGTCAGTGATCTTTTTTGCACTCTGGGAGTCATATTTTGCTCTTATGGACTCCATTTTTTGACTTCCGCATGGCGTCGGAAAGCTGGTTCTGTCCTCTTTCTTCTTCTATGGGTTTCACACCAAGATTCTACTCAAAGTATCTATGTATTCAATTTTTTACTTTATGGCATCCTGGTAGATATCTTGGATGTTTCAGGTCCTGGGATTGTTTCCTTCTGTGAACATTGTATACACCTTTTTATGTAGCTTTCTTTTGTAAATGCACTGAAATAAAGTGCTTGCAGTTGCATATCTGGGATCTTGTACATCTTGTGCTTGTTTTTACTCGCACTCAGTTATAAAGTTCCATGGGGGGTTATGATGTTTTGCCTTTTGTGCTCATCCACCTTTTTCAAGTGAGTGTACCTTCCACGACATTAGCCTCATGATGTGTGTCTAGAAGATCATTTCTTCTACTTTGACATCGCCCTTTATCTTGTGCTTGTACCTTCTTTTGCACTATTGGTGTTCTTGATTCTTCTTCTTGTAGTTGTTTTTGGCATTGCATTTCAGTGTTCCTGTCTGACCTCTCCATGTTCAGCATTATGGGGGGTATCTCCTGTTGGTTCTAATGCTTCCTTGGTTCAATGGAGTGATCTATGTATTCAGTATTTGTTCCTATGTACTAGGCGGATGCTGTGGTTGGTACCTATGCATTTCAGTGACATGGATCATTTACCATATGGAAACTCTTCTTTCATTCCTATTTTGGGGGCATTCTTCCATCTTCGATTGATCAGCTCTTCAGGCTTTGTTTAAAGTCTTCTCTACCTAGTCATGTTCTATTACAGTGGAGGTTCCAACAGTTATTTTTTGACAGTGTTTGCAGCTTCGTGCTTCAGAGGTGTTCTACATGTTTTTTCTCTGTTCCTATTTTCTGAGACTTTCTCTAGTTTGGAGGCTTTTTCAGTCCTTCTCTAGGCTTCATCTCTTTTTGGAGTAGGATTTTTCCCATGTGGTTTTCTCTATTTCTCCTCTTTACAGAGATTTTTGTACTTGGGTACCTCATCAGACCTTGTTGTCCAGACCCATTTTCCTGCTTTCAGTAGCTGTTTCTAGGTTTTAGCTTCTCCCTAAGTTTATCTTAAGGGGGGGGTGTTAGAGTAATAAAGTGATTCCACTTATTAATTAAATCATATTGATTTAATTATTAAGTCACTTATTATCTCTCTTTTACTTAAGCTAAACTTTAGGCATTTAATAATTAATTCTTTTATTAATTATTATTATGCAACCTAGATATTTCCCCTTTAGGGTTTCCCTTTTAGGGTTTCGGTATCCTTTTATAAGGATTTTCTCTTTGTAAATTATTCAATTCGATGGTTATTAATTAATTGAGGATGTTATTGCATTAAGAGATTTTCTCCATTGTTTTGCACAATATGTTTCCTCTTCCATCAATCTGTGATTTTTGGCCTCCATAGCTTTTTTGCTTCTCTCTTTATGTGATAGGTTTGCATGCAGGTGATTCTTGGGAGTTGTGGGTTGATAGTTTTCATCAACTCCAATAGTGAACCTTTAACAAGATTGTAATTCCTTTAACAAGGAAATGTGCTATGTAATATTCAACTCCTAACAGGGTTAGGTCTTCTAATAGGGACATTATACTTTAGTACATGCTTGTGGGTACCATCCCCACTGGGGTTTTCCCTTGGCTAGGGTTTCCTCAAAAGAAAAATATGGTGTTATGAGTAATATGTCATTTTCTTATGTTCTTTTTTTACTGCAAGTTTATGGTTAATATATAAATGGTTGAAGAATTTAATTAAGTGCTATAATACTGATTCACCCCCCCTCTCAGTATTATCCAATCCTAATAGAAGGAAGGAACAAGATATGGCCTAGCTGAGATGGTGAGGTCACAAATTTTGGAAAAAATAAAGAGGATTCAAATAGACAAGAAGCAATCACTAAATTTTGGATCACTTTTGGTATGTATGTTATTTGATGTGCAAAACTTTTTCCCTGGCAAAGGAGTGGTAACTTGGAAGACTGATAAACCAGCTTTATATCAGATAAATGAGTACATAAGTAAATTAGGTGATAACATAAATAATTTAATGTGGGGATATTTTAAATACTTTTAGGACAAAATGCATAAGAGGTATAAGATACCTCCACACATTGTGGAGAAGTAAAAAGATACTATTTATTTTCTAGTTGATATTGACACTTGTAAGATACAAGTGGTAGATCCCAAAATTTCATGGATACCAGAGATGGGATATAAGATTGATGAACATATGTTAACCTTAAACATTGAAGTTTTATTGAAGCTACTAGTTAACAAAGAAGCTAAGAGGTATGGTACTTTTGAGGAGGCATATGAAATAATCACTTTGCAACTCAAAAATCCAAGAATGGAGAGGAAAGAAAATAAGATCATTAGTTATTTGGAAGAAATTTTTTTTACTGGTGAAGGTAGCAGTTCCACAAGTGAGAAACCAAAGAGAATTCTAGATGCTTATGATAAGAGAGAGGAAGCAAGTAGAAAATCTAAGTAAGACTCTAGAACTACCATCGGTAGAAGAGTCTGGTATGAAGAAGAGTGTTGAAGATAAATCATCTGACCCTATGCCACCCGATGCATCTCAACTTGTCAAGACAAGGGCATATGTTAAAAAGAAAAACTAGAGGATAGATAAAATCCTCTCCTAGAAAGAAAAAGAAGATAGATGTAGACAGTGAGAGAACTAATTCTGAGAAGGAGATCACTGACATGGGGAAGTCTAGAAAGAAAAGACTCCACATTCCTAGGAGTGCATGTGAAATTGCTAATGAAATAAGAAAACATGGAGTGATAGGTAATATCACTGACTAAAATTTTTCTATTTTATTTGACGAAGAAAATAAAATGATTGAATATGCGATTGTATTTCACTTTCACAAATTCATCAGAACACCTAATCAAATCAAAATTAATATTGCTAATAAATTGTATGAAGCAATTAAAGTTAGAAGAGAGTCTATAATTGAGACTAAAAAAAAATAAGAGAAAGGACACTTCTCTATACTATGACACATCTAATAATATAGGAAGTAGATGAACCACTTGAAAAATACAAAATCAAATTCAGTATTGGTCATAGGACTGCAATACCACTAGCTGGAAAGGAGAAAGAAATTGAAGATGAGATAGTGGTTATATGGAAAAGAATATTCAACTTGGATCAACCATAGGCAACAGGTACATCTCAAGTAGATGATACTTTTACTTTGAATGAGTTAATAGGAGATTTGTTAGGCAAAATTCCAAGTATGGTTACACATATATACCTAAAAAAATTATCATTTGACAATGTTATGATTGAGGATATCACTGAAAATCCCAACTCTCCTATGGTTGGAGACGAAGCTGAAGATATTCCACTCCAGTCTCCACTTTATGTAAATCCTATTGAGATAAATGATGATATAGTTGATACAAAATAAAACAAGGTTGATGAGTCAGAAAGAGTAAAGAAACAAAACAATTTACTGAGACCACTGATCAACCAAAGGATACAAAACAAGCTAAAGTTACTCAAGGCAATCAAGATGAACAAAAACAAGATCAAGAACAAGAGAAAGAAAGAAACAAAGAAACAAGTAACACTGGTACAGGTGAGAGGATTATTAAAGATGAAGTTGAAACAAAAAGGATAACACCCTTGGTGATTCACAAGCTAACACAAATGATACCAATGAGAATAAAAAAAGGATGAAAATGGAAGGAGAAGAAGATGATGATGATGAAGAAGAAGAGGAAGAAGATGATCTAGAATTTGATATTCTGAAGAAATAATTTAATAAGTTGAAGCCCAAGGGACATTTATTATTTTCAAGGAAACTGACAGAGAAGGCTGAGAAGAAAAAAAGTTATGCAAATGAAGTACAAAACAAAAATAATAAGGAAAACCATTGCTATACTTTTTGATCTAATACCTGATGTAGAAACTGATGAAGAAGCATTCAAGATTGATCAACTCAACCTTATTTGATGCAATTACCATTCTATATCATGACATGGAAGAGGAAATGATCAAGAGAGTAGAGAAGAGATTGGAGAAGGAAATGATGGAGAAGCTATTGTAGAATAATTTACTTGAGAAAGTTTCATTATTTGAATTGGTCAAAGAACTCAAGCAATCACTACTTGAAGTTGGAAAAATATTCAATAAGATATCTATTCCAACAAACTTTAGTGCAGAGATTATGAAAAAGAAGAAAAATCTAGAAACAGAGTTGACTACACTTGTCAACCACTTGAACCTATTGAACAGTTCAATGATGGAACATACTGCAAAGTTGAAAGAATTGACACACAAGGAAATGAAACTAAGGGAAGAGGAGGACATGATAAGGAAGACATTACTAGAAATAGAAGGATTTATGACTCCACACATGGATATTATCCAAGAATATCTTAAGAAAGATGAAGTGTTAATAGGTACTCCAGACATGAGTACGATAGTATGGAGGATCTGGCTTCAGGCATAAATGTTTATCATATTTCCCCGACAATACTGAAAGAGTCATGGGAGCATTTGTTTGCCACTGCAAAGGTTCATTTCAAGGTTATATTGGACAAATTGTAAAGTTTGAACACCCTTGTATATACATTTTTTATGGTAGTTTTTGGAATTATTGTCAAAAAGGGGGAGTATATAAGTAGATAAAAGGAAGATTATATAGTATAAAGAGGAGTAATAGATTTGGGGGGAGTATGTCATTAGACATGGAGTATAAAATATTTTGAGGAGTTTTGAAATTGTGAACAAGTTTTTGCCATCAATGCTAAAGGGGGAGAATGTTGATTGTAGAATGTCAACCAGTGACATTGATTATGATTTTATGGCGTATGGTTGTCATTGTTGGAAAACCATTACATAGGTAAGGAATTTATGTGTAAGTAAATACAGGTATACCAACTGGTATACAGTTTAACCAATCAATAACGCGAAGTCAAGTAGAACATGTGAAGGACAGATCGATTAAGGAAGATAACTATGCTATCGGTACACTGGAAGGTACAAAGACAACTATGCTATATATAAAAATAATATTTCGTTCATTAACAACATACTATTTTTAAAATTTTCTTTTTGTTTAAAAACTATTATAATGAACTCAGGTAATCTTCTTTAACCATCAACATTTAAACTTGCATAATTCTTATTTTTTTAATTTTGGTTTTAAATGAAAGTATGAAATTTATTTAAATCTATTTGTTTTGACATATAATATACTTTGAAAAGTAAGACAACAAGTATTAACTAAATATTTAAAGATACTTTTTTTTAATCAATGTACAAAGTAACAAGATCTTCATTTTTTACATTTCCTTTCAGTGAAGAAACTTAACACACACATTACACTTCCATATTTCTTTTTTTTTCTTGCAAATACATATAATATGAAATTATTTTTTTCAAATACAAAATAAAAAAAAATAAATATTTTATGTCATACTTTTTCTTCTCTTGAATATTGCAACAACATGTATGTGATTAAGTTTACAATAACGAGTATTTCTATCTTTCTCAAAACCACTATTAACAATAAAAGCCCCAAATACTTCTTAAAACAATTTTACAACTAGCACAAAGAGGCAACAAATTTATTCACATCTTTAACAATTGCGACAAGTAACAAAGGGATACTTTCACAAAGCTTTTTCTTCAACTCAAAGCTCCAAGCAAACCTGCAATAAATTTTCTAACTTGACCACGGGAGCTCACCTCCCAACCTAGGACTCTAAGAGACCACCCTAGAGCTTCGGGAACCAATGAGAGATGGGTTATACTCAAACAAAAAAAGAAATAACAATCCAACCATAACAACAATAAACTCCCAGCCAAGGCTTCACAATGGGTCTCAAAGTGACCCAAAACATGGGGTGAAGGTGGACCAAGTACCTGAGAAGAGAATGAAAAAGAACAAGGATTTATAATTCTTCCTCAATGCTATAAAACAATTTCATATTTCTCTACTTTCCTTTTTTCTTGCAGACAAAAACAATCCCTTATGACCACCAAGGCTTCAAGCCAACAAATCTCCTCTTATGGCACCCATTACACAAGCAAGAGTGCCATCATGGAGCTCATACTCCATGTTTTTTCCTTCTCCTCCACGAGGAGAGAATATACACTCTAAGGCTGTCCAAAATACCCTTCACCCCAGAGGCTAATATTCCCTCCCAAGGGTGAGTGTACCTTGAAACCTCCATTAACACAATACAACACCACAAAAAAAAATCTACAAATCAATAATGAAATACACATAAATCCTTCATTTCTTGTAATCATAACATTTATATACACATGAAAGGAAAACATGCAACAAGGAGGTGTGTGACCAACCTCAAGTCCAAGATATGACAATGGTGGAGTTGTAGTTGATCTTCCTCTCTTAAGTCCTCAAATCCTTGCTAGATCCTTCACTAATTCTTAGTAGTCTCCAAAGATGGAGAGTGGGTGATAAAAAAACATATTTTTCCAAAGTCCCTCTAAAAGGCCCTACCCATCTCCCAACCAATTTTATTAAAGGGGGAGTGGCTCAAGAAAATTCCTTTCCTCCATTCTTGTCTCCCCTCATAAATGATATGGAGACCAAAAATGGGGAAAAGGGGATGGGTTTTTCCTCTCTTTCCAACCCCAATTTCGCCATTTGACTTAAGGGACATATTAGATGGGTCATAAATGAGTTATGAGATCTATTTTGACCAACAGCTAACCCCAACCCATTGTAAACCAAGTGGGTTAGTTAAAATTGTCCCAAACTACACCCTAGGGGCTCATTTAACTCTCTAAAAACCCTCTTGAAGTTTACCTACGGGTTCCATAAGATGTGAGACAATTTATGGCTTCCTAACCAAGGGGTCAACATGAGAACACTACAAGATAACTTTAGGGTAATTTTTACACTCCATCCTACTCAAATGGTCTTGTCATAACAACACAACACATTTTACAAGTGTCAAGTGACACTACAAAATTACACATCAGATAGACATATGGTAAGACCATTAGGATAATCACATAATTAAAATTTAAAAGTTATAACTAATACAATAATACACATTATAGTTATAAATTAAAATACATAACAATG
The DNA here is from genome assembly GCA_018584345.1 of Thuja plicata. NCBI lineage: Eukaryota > Viridiplantae > Streptophyta > Pinopsida > Cupressales > Cupressaceae > Thuja > Thuja plicata. The sequence goes on along the minus strand of MU225852.1, from coordinate 1,060,511 downwards.
AGGTTTTGTCTCTTCATTAGACACAACCTTGGCTTTGCACTTATTTAACAATATTCTAACCTTGGTTCCCCGATTTATTTTCATGGTCAAATTTCCTACACACTAATCCAAATATCAGTAGACCAAGGGAAATAACCTACATATAATCAATGTAAATAATTGACAACATTCAAGAATATATCCTTTGCAATTGCATTCACAAAATTCACCAATTATCCAAAATAATATTTTTGAATCAATTTCCTCATGAAAACACAGGTACACATTAAAGTATATGCAGAATCAAACCATTCTAAAATACCCAATTGACATCAATTTTACTTTATAAGAACGCAATTCACATTCTAATACACCTTAATCTAATTTTGTCATCATAACAATAATCTAATACCATTAACCACAATGCATATAATAATAATTCATCATAACATTGTCATGTTAACCATTTAATTTAACCAATCTAATACTTAATTGCAATATCCTATTAATCATTTAATGAACATCACTACATACTCAGTCACGACTCAACTCAATTGATCAATTCACGTTCACATACAAATAATCATTTAAGCACCTAACATTTATTAGAATCACGACTCTTCCTATTGTGAATAAAATTTACTTATTCCAAATCAATACACACAAATCAAACACTCAACTGCATTACTATAATAATCAGTTAACCAATTAGTCCTAATGCAACATAATGTATCATAGAATCATCAACATGAGTAAGGGAGCAAATAGAGTGCATCAAGATCCAGTTTGATCCAATAAAATATAAACCCATAATACATCAACATAAATAATTCACATACTAGGTCCATCATAAGGATAAATGAATTGCTATGATGACCCAGGGCAGGGTCTCTCCAAATACTAAGCATAACTATAGTGGTAGTCTCAAAATGAAAACAAGGCTAAATCAAACCGAGAGGATCACATAAAAACCTTTCACTAGATATAAAAACATCAAAATATCATCTCAACCAGTCATATCGGAACATAACAGAACCTCGCCTTGCATCTATAGTCCAAGGTAGGTCACATAATCAAGTAGACAACAGATCACCCCGAGGGGTACAATCTCACAAGGGTTCAACATGGTCGTGAATACAAGAATAAGTCCAATCCACACCCCTCAGGATGTCAAACATAGAAAGGGGTGACATTTTTTTGGACTTAAAGACACACCATATTCTAAGGCTTTACAAAAAATATTTTCCAAATGTCCACAATGTTCTTCAACCCCTTTAGAATAAGCAGTCAAATCATCTTGATATACTACCATGATAATGTTGATAAACTCTTTAAAATATACATCCATTTCTCTTTGAAATGTTGCACATGCAGTTTTTAAGCCAAAAGGAATTCTTACATACACATAAGTTACCCAAGGAGTAGTGAAGGGAGTTTTATATTGTTCTGATTCCTTGACCTTTACTTGGTTATATCTTTAAAAACCATCCATCATGGATAACCTTTTGCAGCCAGTGTGACCTTCTGCAACATAGCCTCCATATTAGGCAATGAATAATTATCTTTCAAGGAAGAAACATTCAGATTCCTAAAGTCCACACAGCCTTATATCCCCATTTTTTATTTCTTATTAGCACTAAATTAGATACCCAGGATGAATGTCTGATAGGTTCAATAATCCCAGCATCTCTGAGCTTCATTAATTCCTGCTGCATCTTTGGGGCCAATGTTGGGTTAATGGGTCTTTTCTTTTGTCTGAATGGTTTATCATTAGGACTTAAAGGAATTTCATGCTGAAATAGGTCCTCTCTATAAGCCTTTAAATCATCATATGACCAAGAAAAGACATACTTATACTTCCTCAAAATATTAATTAGGATTTTTCTTATATGGGCGGTGTCAATTTCCTCCCTAACTACACTACCTTAGGTGATGTTTCAGATACCATATTAACTTCCTCTAAATCCTCCATTTGAGTAGATGACTTCTAATATAGATGACTGTCATTATTATCAAAAATTCCCTCCAACTCTACCAGACCTTTTGGAATTTTATTTGTGCGTAACTGAACCACTTCATTCCCTAATATTGTTTCTTTTCCTTCCACAATTTCTACCAATGCATTACAATCTATCTTGTAACCCTCACAATTATCAATGCATTGAACAAACCTCAAAATATCACTATCATCCTAAAAAACTTTCCAATTATTAATATTATCAGGAATGGAAGGTCTAGGCTTAGTCTCTATGAAGGAGACCCCTCTTAATGTTATATCAATATCTTTCAAAGCAACATTAGCCAAAAAATCAGCCATAATATTATGAGATCTTTCTACCCATTCAATTGAAAACACATAAAAAAAATCAATCTTATCCTACACTATGTACTGCTTTAACCTCTTATTCCTTGAAGCATAAAGGGATCTAACTTGTGAAACTACTAACTCTAAGTCTCCAAAAACTCTTAACAATTTAATTTCATGTTTCACAACGATTTCTAACCCTAAAAGAAGTGCTTCATACTCAACAGTGTTATTAGTACACTCAAATGTGAGGAGAAAAGAATATTTGAAAGTATTACCTGATGGTAAAAAAAAAAATATGCCAGCTCCAGACCCTTCTTTTGAGCATGCACCATCAAAATACACTCTCCATAATACTTCTTGTTGTAGTTGTAACTCATTGACAATTGGTTCAGTACTCTTTAATTGAGGTTCAACTTGATGCACCTTGAAATTATCCATATTTACATCGAGGAAATAAGTCATCTGACTGGGATCAATTTTTTCTACTACCATAGGTACTCATGGTTCTCTATACAAATTTACTTCATTCCCATTTATAGGAATAGTAGCATAAGAAAGATTGAGTTGGACATTACCCCCTATATCAGCTGCCCATTGTCTTGATAGTAACATTCCATAATGAGGCTAAGTGTCAATGAAAATTATATCCATCTTATATATACCCTATGAAAAAGAAGAAATTTTAACTTCCACATCCTTCAATGTTCCCACAACAGGAACTTCCTTGTTGTCCATAGAATAACATTTTCCATAGGATGTATCTACCCACATGCCCAATTCTTTCATAACACCATAAGGAATAACATTTGCAGTAGCTCCTGAGTAAATCATACAATTCCTTACTAACCCATTATTTATAGACAGAGTAACATAAAATAGATCTACCTGAGATTTCTCTTTGGTTATAATATTTCCCACATAAACTTATGGGGCTTTAAGTCCATCAATATTTTCTTTGGATTATGTATTTCTCTGAGCACATGCCAGTGTTTGAAGAATATAAAAAATAAAGATATTGTTGCATTCCTATGCTCTTTAATCTTAATCATTTCCATCAAAGGTGCTGAAATATTCATGTGTCAAAGTCTGAACCATATTAAATGTTGGAATAGTCACTAGGTTTTGAATTGGAGTTTTACCTTTATTAGGTTTAGAATGATTTTCTCTTTGTTCAGAATTTATTTAGATAGGCTTGCACTGTTGGGACTTTCTTTATTTTCATTATGTTCATCAAAGTGAACACTCTTTGTTTTTGAATCCTTGATATTGGCATCACCTTTATTTACAACTTTAGGGAATTTTTTAGGAATATTTTCTCTAACAAACCATGTACCAGGCTTTCCCTGGTCTGACTCAACTCTTCTATTCCTCAAAGTATAATTAATCCTTGTGTGAGCCACAACTACAATGGTAAGTGATCTAAATTATTCATCACTGGGTCTTCTAAGATGGACATGATCACCTTCATCATTCACCATATTTATTGTGTAAGATGGTTCATCATTTGAATAAAAAAAATCTTTTTGATGATGGGTTACATATATTTCTCTTCATTGTCATATGTCATAATCACACCCTTCATCCTCAGAAGAATTATACTCATTTTTTGCAGCAGTATCAACAATAAAACATATTAATGGTTTGACCTTCATCATTTATTTTTTCTTGATCATCATTGTATTCAACTGATTCAAGCAAAGAATGTACCACTACACAATGAAAAGGAGAGTGTGGCATATTTCATGGCACACACTAGAGAGTATCCTCTACATTATTTGTACTAGCTCTTTTCAAAGGATCAGGGGTATCTTTTTTATTTAATCCCTTAGAGTTCTCTTGAACAGGCTTGCTATCCTTCCAATTTTTATGATATGACATATCTTGTAATCTCATAGATCTATCATGCCTCTAAAAATTATGGCTATCATTTGATAATCCCTTTTCATTTCTAGCAACTCTATAAGGGAGATCCTTGACTGCACTCATCAACTTATCCATTTTATCCTCCTCCTTTATGGGTTTGTTTTGATGTCCCTTAGGGTTTTGAAATATTTTGAAATCATCTCTCTTTCCTATCTTTACTGCAACCTTTCTATTTTTTTCAACACTCAAAGTTGCTTTAAAAGCATCTACAAAAGTCAAGGGATCTCTAGATCTCAACACATATCCAAACTTTGGGTCAAAAGTATTTAGATAAAAAAACTAAAGACATAGTGTCATTAGGCTTCAAGTGATGGGGAATCTTATTTAGTACCTTCACAAATCTTATATTAAAATCCAAGGTTATTTCATTGGGATTCCTCTAAATTGTTTTTATTTCTCCCTACTTGAATTTTGAGTCAGTATGATCACCATAACGCTCCTTAAAAACCCTTTGAAACTCATGTCAATTTCCTATATGTCCATTAGGAAGACCCTTATACTATTCCTAAGAAACATCCATCAATGATTGCATGAATAATTTCATAATTACATCTTCATGCTGAACTTCAAAATTATCAAATACATTGAGGAAAACTCTGATATGATCTTCACCAAACACACCACCATTCTCAAAGAATTTTGGTATTTCAAATCTCAGAGCATTATCGATTTGGTTAGGATGACCAAGGATACCAGAGATATCAATCTGTCTATAGGTAACACAATTAATTTGTGCTCTTGCAAATGGATTACCCTAATTATTCTGCAGGATTGGGTTTTTTGAGGAAAAACTGTAACTTGTACATTTGGTTGCAGAATTTGTGGAAGAGGGGCATGTATAGCTTGGTAAGGGAGGTTATTTTGAACATTCAACTGATGAGCCTGCAAATTTATAAACTGTTGTAACAACTGCTAGTATTATTTTTGCTGGTGTAACATTTGTTGGTACATCTGATCTTGCATGAGATTTACTAGCTGAGGCCTTGGTAAGGTAATTGAGACCTAAGGGATAGATACATGTGGTGCTTGTAAAGGTATAAATGGTACATGGGGGAAAATTTGTACTTTCATTTGGTTTTGGTGTAGAAGCACCATCTTGCACAGTTAAGAGATCAATCACAACAGGTCTAGTGTTTTCCTGAACTTTAGAACTTGATGCATTACATTGTTGTGACTCGTTACCCTCTCTTTTTGAAATTGCATCTAAATCTTTCATTCTCCTAAGTTTCTTCTCTCTCCTTAACAAAATTTATTTTTTATTTTATTTAGCTTCTATCTAATCAAGTTCTTGTTTAAGTTCCTCATTAGTGAGCTCCTTGGTTTTCATTTTTGAGACAAGACTTGGATTCTCCCTTGTGTCTATGGATTTTTCCTTAAATCCTTAGACATTTCAGCACTATTGTTAAGAACTTCAGGTTCTTGATTATCTAAACAATATCTATCAAAAGCCCACCAAACATATTGTCCTGTTGGGCTTTCAACCTAGCCATTTCTTCCCTTTTTAAATGCTCCTTATGAGCTTCCATATCTAATTCTACTTGGAATTATTTAGCCATTAACCCCAGTTTATTATTGAAGTCTCTGACCCTCTCGTATTGTAATTCTTGAGCATTTTCAAATAACTTAGGGGGTTCAGTATGGGACATGACCTTGAAGCCCAGTTCCTCATCATGATAACCTTGGTCACCCTCATCATTATAATAGTAATACCTAGACTTCCTATGCATCTCAGAATGGTATCTATGGGTTCTAGGGGATGGTTCACTAGAAGAGTAATCCCTTTGACCCATCATAAAAGGAGTATATCTTGTATCTTCAACATTTGAAACATTTTTAACAAAATAAGGGAGTATGTGATCACTAGATGAAGAAGATGGACTACCTCTTGCTTCCTTTTGTTGCCATCATTGACCTTCATCACCCATACTTTGATGTGAATGCCCATGATATAATGACCTTCTTTCCTATATATTTTCTCCTTCACTAACAAGAGAATCACAAATATTTTCTCCCTCCTACACCAGACTATTTATATATTTTCCTATTTCCTTAAAAAAATTATCACAAATTAGTGTTCAAATGGATTGAAACCTTCAAAGTTGCCACTCCTCTTAGGGAATATATAACTTAAATATCTAAACAATTTTATCAAAAAAAAGAATATACTATCAATGTTGTCTATGTTAACGAACTAATGGTAATGGTGATGAAGACCGAGTTCAGAAGAATACAAGAAAGTAGAATGGTTAGATCAATTGCTATTTTGTCATTGATGTCAAGAAATTTATTTTTGGTTTATATTAAGATGCCATATAAATTGGAGAGGAACGTAATTGGGAATATAATAAAGACCAGACAATGATGATGAAGTATTGGTATAATTGTTTTTACTTAGCATTTGATGTTGTTAAGTCGATAAATCAGAGAGGTCAAGTTGGTTAAGGGAACAACCTAGTTATCAAGAAATGAAGTGTTAGTCGGTCAAGAAAACCAAAGAAAGTCACCGAGCGAAGTTGAAAACCGAGCAAGGTTAGTTACCAAGCAAGGTTGGTAACCAAACAAATTCAGACACCAAGTGAAGATAGTCACCAAATCCACCGAGCACAGAACATAGTTTGAACAAAGATTGGATTCAAGGAGTAGAAAAAATTTAATGCAAAGGAACAAAGATCAAGAAGATGTTAAGGATTAAGGAAAAGTTTTTTACAAGATCTACAGTCATGAAAAGTCAAGTTCAAAATCAGAGATGTAGATTAAGCGGAGAAAGGAAAGTTGTGAGTTCCAAGAAAAGTGCAAGTCATGAGGCAAGGCTAACACCTAACCGAGTTGCAATTACAATGTATCAGTTCATTTGAGATGATCTGACAACTGAGTGCAAGTGAAGAAAAATCTAATTAATAGGATTAAGAGGAAAAATAGAGGCCTATATATTGATGATTCTGTATGTTTATACAGAGTTGCTAGCGAATTGAATAGTTTAAGAGATACCGAGAAGAGTAGTGAAAGAGTTGGAGAACTAGTCCAAAGGAGAGACTAATGAGTTGTGGATGCTAGTAAGTTTCAGAGAGAGAACAAGGGATCTGATCAAGAAAAGGATTGTTGCAGAATCACAAGTCAAATTAGTGCACTTTTGCTTACTAATATTTGTAACAGAAAATATCTTAACCCAGTGGACCTACCAAATCCTTTTGTAAATCCTTGAGAAAGGTAAGATTCTAGAATGAATGTTTAAGCCCTCTAACCAGACCACTCCTAACGAGGTGAAGATCTTAATAGGTCTATGGTAAATCCCATAATAGGGTCACATCTAACAAATGTGCATTGTAATCTTTAACCGAATTGGCTCTTAACTAAGCATACTTCAAAAGAGTATTTCTTTTTGTGGGTGATAATTCCCACAAAGGTTTTTTCCCAAATTAGGTTTCCTCACTAAATCTGGTGTTACATGTGATGCTTGATAAGTGTGAATGTTATTTTCTTATACTATATATTGTTCATCAAGTTTGTCAAGTGTTTACAAGTTTTGGTTGCTACTGTTATTTGAATCACCGAGTTGAATGCGAGGTTTGGTTTTAAAGTGTTAAGTCACAATATTTTTTGATTCACCCCCTCTTAGAAAACAATCATTAGTAGGGTAAACCAATAGTCTAAAAGAACCAAACCCTCTACCCTTTCAAGAGTACTGGTTATCTATAAGTAAAAAGAAACTATATCTCTACACATCCCTTCAATCAACGCTTTTACAAATAAATTTCACACTTTTATTCCCAGCAGAGTCACCATTTATGTTGGGCCTTTTTATTGCTACCCTTTATTCTAAATGGAAAGATCAAGCCTCAATCCCACAAATTGAAAACACACTGGACTATCAAAAAATCAAGGACATGAAAATCCAAAAATTACAAGGCTACAAGGCCTTCTTCACTTTGAGCTCCACAAAAGTTAGGTGGGTATACCTATAACACATCTACTTAACCCAATTAATCAACACAATTCCTTTGTAGATGGTGGATAGTTCTCAAAAGATAGGATTCATTTAGAGAACTCAAGATATATATTATACTCAAGAAAATAAAACAAAGTTCATAATTTCAATAAGCTCACCAATTGATATTACCTATCAATTATGACCAGTGCTTACTCCAAGGGTTACAAAGTCGCTAAATATAACATATGTTTGATAACTTGGTCTATCATATACAATATTGAAATCTAAAAGAATGTATACACCTGACATACAAATTCTTCACACATATTAAACACCATCATCAAATTTGTATTTAATTTCAACTTTCACAATGATCATCTTTAGCATATTTAATTCCTTGAAAGAAATAAAAAAGATAAAAATCTAACATCTGCCAAACAGATAGATGAATTGAAAATATTCCTTGAATATATATTTGATTCATATAAAAGTATAAATCATATACAAATACAATAGTATATGCTAATTCCATTTGTTCTTATAGCTACTAGGAAATAGTTCATACATTTATCAGAAAGTGATCATATGCCTCATACCCTATTTCATATTACTTATCCTTATAAACAAAACAATTTGGGAGCCCTTATCGAGTGATCTTGGAATCCATTTTATAACACAAGGCATGCAACAAGCTTCAGATCACTTGATCAAATTTGATTTGGGATAAAGACTATATTCCCTCCAAAATATCACAACCACAAAAATAAACCCGAGGGAAACCCAAAACAGCAGCAAGAAAACAAAACAAAACAGTTGAAGCTGCAACAAAAAAATCTTCAACATCCTTGGTGACACGGATGAAAAGAAAAAAATGGAAAGAAGAATGGGACATAAACACATTTTGAGTGATGTCTTAATTTTATGGATTAGTTAAACTTTGAAATACATAGGACACCTACAACTTGTCTCTAGCAATGGTAAGGTTTCCACCTAATGTAATTGATCAATAACATTTTTCCCTATCACCACAAAAAAAAACCATCATGAGAAGACAAAAATGAAAGAACAATTTTCCCTCTATTCAGTTTAAACCTTCTTTCCTTTGACAAATATCTCCCATATGTTAACTTCCTTGTCTCTAGGCTAGTTAAAAACTTGCAATCCTTCAAGATGAGTCACAACCTTTGTCCACCTGACATCTATTATTGCGCGGGAATCTGATATAAACTTTACAAAGTCCACTTCAGATCTAAACATTGCATCCAACATACCATTGAATTCAGACAAGTCCACATCATCATAAATACTAATCATGGTTTCAACATTGGGAGAAATCAAATCAAATTATCCACTCCAGTGTTCAATAGACTTGACATTATTGTTGTTGTCACAAATAGAAGGGATCAATGGATGAAAACCATCAACAAATGATTTTAGTTTCCATTTAATTAACCATCCATTACCCTTGAAGAATGAAAACACTGAATTAAAAAAAAATTCTTTATCTTTTGTCTCTTCTATAATTGCAAACATGTCATCCCTATACAACAAGGTTATTGCCAACTGCCCTATTAACATGTGTCTAGCTGACTATTGTGTAAACAAGGGATCTAAGAATGAAACAACCTCATAATAAATTTTCTTTGTTTGAATTAATGATACATAATGTCCATGAACAATACTCAATTTTATTACAATTATATTGATCTTGTGTTCCATAATCTGCATCAAAATAGAGACATCTTTCTTTTGCACTACTTCCTCTAGACTCTCAATTCTACCTACATACTCTTCTAATCTCAATTTCACATCATCAAGTATTGAATTTTCACTTGAAAAAGGTTGCTTATCAACCTATTGAACTAAAGAAAGAACAAGAGTTTGTGAAGTATATCTTTATAGTTCTTTTGTCAAATTAACATTTTCAATCAAGACATCTTCATATCTTTTAGCTAAGACGATCATACCCAGGTACATTTCATGATTTTTCTTCTCCATATCCTCTTATTTTTCTTTGTTTAGAAATTAAACATGAGAAAGAAAATCAACAACTTCCACTGTAGAAGTATTTTGAAATTTTTTGACTATTGCGTGTCCCCTTTTCTCTTCTCCTATGTTGATCATGTGGGTTTTATGAGTAGAGGAAGTGAAATAATATATTACCAATATTTTTGACTTAGGATCAAATCCTAATCCTCTTAAGAACTCACCAAACTCATACTCAAACTTGAAAACAAGGTCATCTTTCTCTCTAACCTGATCAATAAGGAAAGTAGATTGCAAATACTAACTAGGTAGTAAAAGCATACCACTACTCATGACTAATGCTCTGGCTTGTTCAACTGTTAATTGCATAGAGTATGGGTCAAACTGTTATAGTGCAGTCAATACTTGTTGGTCAGAGATGGTACCTTCGTCATTTGAGTTTATCATTTTTTGCAGTTCCCTTCCTTCCCACTTAAAAAGGAAACTTTTAAACTCACTAGTATGAATGAAAGCATCATCATTTAGAAAGTTATGAACTATTACTTCCCTATCACCAACCAGTTTAGCCAGAGGAAAATTATTACCTTCCTCTAATTTTTTCTTTTCTTTACCTTTTAGCCAGAGAAAATATGGCTTTAATATCCTGTATTACATCATCAAGTGATCATATTGACCTTATAAACTTAGTATCTCTCATGGATATTCATTAGGGACTTATGGTAACCCCTATGTTATAGGTGCTCCTACACCATACTCCCAGGATTTAAAAAGTTTCCAAGTCCCTTGGAAACACCTACAAAACAAACATTAGAAAAAAATATAGGTGCCTTCATCTTGACTTTTTTCTTGTACTTATCTTCACCTTGATGTCTCATCCCTTCTTGTCCATTATATACTTTTACACTTGTTCCATCCATTTGGATCTTCCTTGCCATGCCTTGATCTTCTTTCTTCAACATGTTCCCAACATGTACCTCAACTTCTTTGTGGTTAAAAGAATCTGCACTCTCACTACACACTTAAATTTTTCCTGTGACTTTGCATTCATCAACAAAAACACAAAGAAATAAAAAATTACCTTTATTTTCTACCAGTTACCTTTCCTCTTCACATTAATCACTAGCTTCCTCATGCTTGGAAGCCCTGTTAGCACAACATACATCACTCCCAAAACCAAACTCAATACCCAAAAATAAATCACTTCTGCAACATCAACATTCACTCTCTCCATCACACTTGGAGACCACACAAACTCATTAGCCTTCTCATGGCCAATCACCAACAACTCTTCAAGTTCATGAGTCTCACTTACTATGGAGACCTCTTCCACACTTACCATCTTAACTTATTCCTTGTTCTCTTCCATCTCAGGTCTGATCCTCATATCATCAACCTGCTGCAAACATTCCTCTTTGTCATCTTCATCTATGAAGTCTTCTTTTGCATCTTCAAAAGCCTCAAATCCCTTGTTCATATCTTGCAATTGTAAGTTCTATCTTCTCACTTATTTCTTCAATGTTGCTTTCTCTTTGTCAAATTTTCTTTGCCTTTTTCTCTTTTCCCTTTCCTCCTCTACCTATAAATGTCTTCTTAACACTTCCATCTTCTAGATGGTCTTAGGCAAGTCTCTCCTTGCCAATAGTCAAATTTTGTTTCTCAACTTTTCCTCAAACTTCAGATAATATACTCCCTTGCTCTGATACCAATATGATGTAGAGGGTAATGGAACCATCCCTTCTCATACTAAAAATATTCCTATCTGGTTGTTTTGAAACAACACCCACCTCTTCTAATGTCTTTAATGATGGAATCAAATCACTAGATTCCCAAACTGAACACAATCATTGTTCATATCAACTCTGATTGCATCCTCCTTTCTGACCAAACACACTATTCCTCTTGACTAGACACATACCTCTTCATAACTGTCACTCATTCCCCTATGACACCAGTGCCTCTCTTGACTCCTTACAATGTCAATTTGACTCCTATCCCACTGATCATACTCATTACTCTAATATTACTTCCCATACGCTCAGAAGACTTTATAACATTTGCAACTCTTTCAACACATTGAATAATTAAATGGATTGTGATTGTCCTATTGTCTTCGCACTACAACACACCCTTCCACAAACCTTAATAGGTACTATCCCATCATCTTGGGATCCATAATTCTTAAAAAAATAAAAGACTCTTATTAAAACATAATGCTAACCCATCAATGCACACAACCAATCCAACATTGACTTCATCTTAAGTTACATAGAATCAACTCCATGTCAAACTGTGACGGTCATACATTTACTCTCTAGGAAATTCACACACAAGCAACTTAAATATGTTTCCTCTATCTACCAATCATGAATAGAATGTATTTGGGACTTACTCTCCCAAACTCCTAAATCATCAACACCCCTTGCAAACATCATTGTTTGAATAAATTCATTCACACTCCATTGCATATTGCCTTAGTCTGAGACAGTATCATACTACTTTCCTTCATCCAATGCACATGCCAACAGATGCATGGTCTTCTAAAAACATGGAGACATAAAGAACAACCCATCTCCAATAAAAAAATGAGGTTTGAGGTTATATTGGGCGTGTAACACAAAGGTTCTACATCTTTCTCCATGCACTGGATACCCTAGGCCGAGGGTTTGTTATTTTCACAAAAACCTTTATATCTTTGTTGAAACTTGATGAAATCGGGTGCAACTAGAACCAAATTAGAGAGGATTAAACTATAACGCCCCGCCAGGGAACTCAGGAGGACCGACCAACTAATCTATAAAGACGGAGTCAAACATTTATTTTTAAAAAAAACTATTACAACACATATTATCAAAAGAGTCAATACACATATGCTCAACAAACATGAATGCAACATGACTGAAGATTTCCTAGTCCTCACAAGTTCCCTAACATTGCTACTCAAACAATATTGATTAATCTAATTACATTAAGAGTTTCATAATGAGTTACAAGTCTAACATATTTATAAGCTTCAGAATAAATGACTATTGTTTGATGAACATGTTTCAATGAGTAGTCACCAACATTTAATTTACCAACCCAATCCATTATTCATAACTAACTAATGGAATTAATAACATCTATAAGCCATCTTTTTTTAGTTTCATATAGATGTTAGGGTAAAGATTATCATTCATTATCACATAACCTACCACCTAGATGTACATTGCACTAGATATATTTTAAAGCACCAACCAAAATGTTCCTAACTCATTCTTAACATTAATCATAAGTTGACAATATGTGAATCAATTTATTAAGTTACTATCATAAGTTACACTGAACCAAAAATGTCTTTTACTTATTTCCCATCAACTTCCCTTAATATAAAGTCATCTCATTTCTTAAATATATAGTTATTCAATAGTTACAACTCTATTATTATTCTATTATTTCATATAGTTACTCTTATAATAAGATCATTTTATCTGACAATAACATTTCACTTTGTCGAAAGCATGACCACAAGTTCATTTATTAATTAAATATTTCATAACATTTCTTTTAGTTTGTTATAAAAGAAAACTTAATTATCACATCAATATAAACTAGGTCCTTATCCATAACACAAGAGAACAATCAGAATAAATTTTTCATGTAGAGATCACTTACTTTATAACAAGATATCATAAGAGGGAAAAAATTGACAAGGTCCACCTCACTTTAATCCTTATAACATACATAAGTTGGAGTATAACTTTTCCCTTCCATTCACCTATAAATACCCATTCCCATTATATTTCTCCTCTTTTCAACTACATTACATTATATTACAATACCCATCAAGGGATTTCAATAAATCAATACCTGAGAATTACAATACATTGAAGTACATGATGTAAAAGTAGAATTCTTGATAGCTTCCAAGCATGAAGCCAAAGGTAAATAAATCCATGTAACCACAAACAATACCTTGATAATATTAACCACCCAACCACGTGGAACTGTGAAGTTCCACTCCCTCGTGCTAGGAGATAGAACCAAGGTCCACACAAGCTCTAAGGCAATCTAAGGCCAAGAAGAAGACTTTCCCCAAAGAACCATCCAAAATAAATAAAAGACAAGAAATACAAAATACCAACAAGTATGCAAACATCACAAAATATGAATAAGGGCTCTAGATTACCAACTAGGTGAGTGTCATCACACAACCTATGTATTGGGATCCTCCCTGGAAACCATGTAACACCGTTCACCTCTCAAATTTTAAGGATCCACCCTGGCCATTACCCATGGTACCGGTACTCCAACAGGTCTATGCGGACAATAATATCACTTATCTTTTATTATGTGTAAACCCCCAAAGCCCAAGTTCATTTTTTATGGTTATCACTTTATTAAGAACTCACCCATAGGATCTCCTAGCATCCACTTTGGGTCCTGGCATCTATGGTGAGCCACCCACCTAGGGTACCTTGTTGCCCTACTCAAACATGCCATCAAAAAGGGACTTTCAATCACTACAAAACATCTAGTCCCTAGGTTTAGGAAACTCTCCTGTGTTCTCAAACATTTAGGACGAGTCCAAACCATAACAATGTGCAGAAAAAGAATAAGAACAATATATGGCCATCAAAAGAAACCTTGATAATGATATGAAGCTTTCTCATACACAAAATTAGAGAAGGAACATAGACAAAAATAACACCAAATTAAACAAACTATCAAAAGAAAGGGTGATAAAATGACATCCTAATCCTTCCAAAAATTAATAATACTTAAATAGGAATTTAACCACTACCCAAATATAAGATTCACATATAATTAAAAACCACACATGAAGACATAATCACACCCAATAATAGATAGTTAAAAACTCACCAATCTTATAGATTAAATACAGACACTTAGATTTATAGAGTGCATCATGAATGTTTTTAAACTACATTACTTGACTATAGATCTAATCAATCATATAACACTCATAGTAGTAAACACATTTCATAAATGAATTACCAGACACACTCAAGAACATGGGAATTAATTCTGGTTCTAGACTCTACTTGGGCTACTCCATAGATTTCCCTTGGTGTTTTGAGCAATTCCATAAGCCTCAGACTTTCCAACTTCCTTCTTGTTGTCCTCTTGGATAGACCCGCACACAGAGATCCATAACTTTCGAACTGCAACATATTTCTTCAATTGCTCCGGTGAGCATTGACAAAATTTAGGTTTGGCCAGCATATCCCAAACTTAGCACGATCCAATGCTTTTTTAGAAAGATATGGCCTCAACATTAGGATTGTATTTTTTTTACAACTATTATTTCTCCATTTTCTCATAAAAATAAAACACTATTGTCTTCCTTAACTCTTGATGAAATAACCTCATTTAAAATTGAAAATCCTCTTCTGAGAATCACCAAAATCCCTCAGGTCCCTTCCAAAAATATTTCACCTTATACATATAGAAAACTATATGGTTGGAGGAGTTGCTTTACATGAAGCAACTTCTCCAACTTCCATAGTTGGTTTCAAAATAATTAATTATTCCCGTGAATGATAGGTTAAAAATTTAATTTATTTATTAACTTAATTAATCTTATGTAGTATTCAAATATGTTGATGATAAGAAACATGATCAAGTAATTCATATATCCCATTGGCAACTATCTATCCTTACTCCTAGGAGGTCTCGGGTTCGAATCTCCTAGAAAAGCTAGTTTTGCCAAATAGAAATAATGATATTAATTCTCTTATTATTTAATTTAATTTTATATAACAATACAATATTACATCACAAAACTAATACACGTATTCATATCTTCATACACACTCACACAATCATATATATATAT
>MU225852.1:1008221-1030286 GCA_018584345.1 Thuja plicata | reverse complement strand
AGTCTGCAACTCATTTTTACACATCCTTTTTTTGCTCTTACATCCTGATGATGGATCACGGAGTGTGATCCGAAACGTTGATGCTTAAAAATATACACAATCAAAACCCAGAAATCAAAGCTCAAATGTCTTTCTCACTGATTCATGCACCTCTTTCATGGAGTGTGCAAAATATTTTGCATAGCCACTTCCCTTGGCTCCATCCTTTAAATCATTGAGTTCAAATATATCTCTAGGGTTTAGCCCTTAGAAAAATTCAAAGGGACTCCTTCTAGTGGTTCTGATTATTATATCATTGTAAGCATATTCAGCCTGCCTAAGAGTTGGTCCCAAGCTTGACCATACTCCTTAGTGAGATGCCTCAATAGGTTTCCTAGAATTCTATTCACCACCTCAGTTTGACCGTATGTCTGAGGATGATATGCAGACCCAAAGGACAGATTGGTTCCCAATTTTTTCCACAGTGTCTTCCAAAAGTGACTCATGAATTTTATGTCTCTATCTGAAACTATGATTAAGGGTAAGCCATGAATTCTCACCACCTCCTTGAAGAAAATATGTGCAATGTGACAAGCATCATGTATAGTCTTACAAGGGACAAAATGTGCCATCTTGCTGAATCTATCTACTATGACATATATACTGTCAAATCCTTGTTTTGTCTTTGGCAATCCTACAACAAAGTCCATGCTCAAGCATTCCAAAGGTCTACATGGAATGGGGAGAGGTTGATAAAGGCCCGCTTTGTAGGATGTGCCCTTGGCTTTCTAACACACTACACAACACTCCACATACTTTCTAACATCTAGACTCATTCTAGGCCAAAAATAAAACCTCTGCACTAACTCTTGGGTCTTATTGACTCCAGAGTGACCACTAAGTACCCCATTGTGCTTCTCTTGAATCAGATTTTCCCTAATTGACCCCCTAGGGACACATAACTGACTTCCTTTAAATAAAAAATCACTTTGCATAGTATAATCAGAAAAATATCAATGGAAATGATTCTTGTGTTCTTTACATACCTTGTATATCTTTGCAAAGTCTTCCTCCTTTGCATACAAGTCTTTAAAACTCTCAATGCCCATGCTCTGCAATTGTACTTCTTGTACTTTTAGAAGTCTCCTATTGAGTGCATCAGCTACTTTTTTCTCCAATCCCTTCTTATGCTTTATGTTGAAGGTGTAAGCCTACAAGTACTCCACCCATTTTATGTGCTTGTGACTGAGCTTGTCTTGGGAGTTTAGAAAACTAAGTGCTTGGTTGTCTGAATACACAACAAATTCTTTGGGAAGCAAGTAGTGCCTCCATTTCCTTAGTGCTTGGAATAGAGCATAGATCTCTAAGTCATAGGAAGAGTACTTCCTCTTTACATCACTGATCTTCTCACTGTGAAAAGTCACTAGTCTCCCTTCTTGGCTTAAAACAACCCCAATAGAAACATTGCTAGCATCACACTCAACTGTGAAAAGTTTCTCAAAACTTGGTAGTGTCAAGATAGGTTGAGTGAAAATCTTCTTATTCAAAAAATCAAATCCTTGGTTAGCTTTCTCATTCCATACAAATTTAGTTTACATCCCACCTTTTATAATACATCCAACATAGGAGTAATTATTACACTAAACTGCTTAATGAATTTTCTATAGTACTGAGCTAAGCCATGAAAACTTCTTAGCTCTATTGCAGTTTTGGGGTTAAGCTAGTTGATGATGGATTCTACCTTTCTTGGATCCATCTTAAGGTTTCCATGAGACAACACAAAACCAAGATACACTAGCTCCTGCTTTAAGAATTCACACTTATATAGATTGATCATTATCTTTTCTTCATGCAATCTTTTAAACACAATCTGTAGATGCCTTAAATGTTCTTCTTTAGTCCTATAAAAGATTATGATATCATCCAAATACACTACAACAAACTTACCAATGTAGTCTTTGAGTACTTCATTCATAAGCCTCATGAATGTGGATGGGGCATTTGATAGCCCAAATGGCATTACAAGCCATTCATATAAACCTTTTGTGGTTTTTAAGGCAGTCTTCCATTCATCTCCCTCATTGACCCTAATTTGATGATAACCACTCTTTAGGTTAATATTTGTAAAGTACTTTGCTCCTCCTAAGAAATCCATTAGGTCTTCTATCCTAGGGATATGGAATCTATACCTAATGGTGATTCTGTTAATGGCTCTAGAATCAGTGCATAGCCTCCAAGTTCTTCCCTTTTTGGGTGCTAAGACAATGGGAACAACACATGAGCTTATACTTTTTCTAATGAGGCCTTGGTTTAGAAGCTCTTGGATTTGCTTGGAAATTTCCTCACTTTGTTGAGGGGTCATCTTATAGGAGGCCTTATTGGGTAGGGTATCTCCTAGGATAAAGTCAAATTGATGACTAATATCTCTCTTAGAGGGTAGGCTTGCTAGTTGTCCATCACTCACAATGACTTTATACTCCTTAAGAAACTCTTGTACTTCTATAAGAATCTCTGTCTTCTCGACTATCTTTTTTGCATCTTCTTCCTTTGGCTTCAAAACCAAAGCATATGCTACTCCCTCTCCTTCTTCCAGAGATTCTAGGAACTCCTTTTCACTCACCAATAGAACATTAGGGCCTATGGACTTCACTTCCCCTTCTTCTAACATTGACTGTATTTTGAAAGTCACACCATCTTTCTTGAAAGAATATGAATTCTTGGCTCCATCATGCATGGATTGTCTGTCAAATTTCCATGGTCTACCTAGTAAAAGGTGACATGCATCCATAGGTAGGACATCACATAGTACCTTATCTTTGTATCTTCCAATAGAGAAGTCCACCCATGCTTGTTCATTCACAAGGACATGTTGTCCTTTGTTCAACCAAGTAACCTTGTATGGATTACTATGTAGAATCTTCTTCATATTGAGTTTACTCATTGCCTCCTCTGACACAATATTGTTAGTAGATCCTGAGTCTATGATGACTCTACACACTTTACCCATCATTTTGCACGTCACCCTGAATAGTGATCTTCTCTGGCTTGGTTCCTCTCTCACTGGCTCTTTAATCAGTGCTATTCTCATAATTAAGTTTTCTCCCTCCTCTGATTCTAAGGGTACTTTAGGGTGTTTGTTACCACCATTAGACTCCTCTTGAACAAAATTGACTCTCTTGTCACTCCCTTGGGAAGTAGAGCCTTTCTCTAGACACCTATAGGTAGGATGTCCCATTTGGTTGCAATGATAACATTTCATGGTTGAAAAGTAAGAACCCCTTCCTTGGATATTGCTTCTTCCTCTCCAATTAGTATTAGAGCCTCTTCCTCTATTGAAGCCTCCTTTTTTTGAGCTTCCCTCTTGCCTTTCTATCAGCTTAGTCTCTCCTTGAGTATTTGACTCTGAACTTCTACTACCATA
Source organism: Thuja plicata (assembly GCA_018584345.1). Classification (NCBI taxonomy): domain Eukaryota; kingdom Viridiplantae; phylum Streptophyta; class Pinopsida; order Cupressales; family Cupressaceae; genus Thuja; species Thuja plicata. The sequence continues at coordinate 1,026,886 of MU225852.1, read as the reverse complement.
TCCACTTCTTTGGCCTATGCCATATCTTCCTCTTCCTCTACCTTTAGTATTGCTTGTATCTTGTTTCTTTATCAATTTCTCTTCCACCTTAACTGCAAGTTGGTGGCATCTTTGAACTATGGTAGGAGTCAGGAGACTCAACTCATCTTGAATAGTCCATCTTAGACCATTGAGGTATCTAGATACCTTCACACTTTCATCTTTTGCAACTCTTGACCTCGTACACAACCTCTGAAACTCATCAGTGTAAGAGTTCACATCCAATTCCTTTTGTATTAAACTTTGCCTTTTCTTATGCAATTGAATTTCATAATCCTCTGGCACATATGCCTCTCTGATTTTGGCTACCATAGCTTACCAAGTGGCTATGGTTTTCTTTCCTTCTTTCTCCCTCTCATCTTGGATGAATTTACAACAAGTGAGTGCAGACCCTCTAATTCTTGCCTTTGCCACTTTCACCTTTTGGGTTTCTGTTATCCCATCACACTCAAAGTGGTTTTCAAGTCCTTCAATCCAATCTAGAACTACCTCTGGTTCCATTTTTCCACTAAAGATAGGAACTCCTTCTAATGCCTTTCCACTTAAGGATTTTAATGCCTTCAAGAAGGGTTCTTCAGTGAGGACATGGTCAGCCTCAGGGACCTCATCATCTAAGGCTATCTCTTTTCTCTTGCCTTCAAATTTATCCTTGACTTCATCAGTCTTCCACTTGGTCCAATTTATGCTCTAATTGGGCCAATCTATCTCTGGGCAACTTATTCTCTTCTTCTTGCTCACCAAATTTCTTTGCAATTTTTGGATTTGTCACCATTGTAGACTCTCCTAGTGACTCTGTTGGTTGAAATATTCACAACAAGCCAAATCTTATTGGCTCTGATACCAATTTGATAGAATACACCCTATAGTGTGCTTGCACAAGCTTCTAGGACTCTAACTGCTCCTAGATTTCCCAAGATCCTTAGCTTCCTTCTAGGATCTTCCAAGTCCTTCCTTAGCTGAATTAGGACTTCTCCAACACCTCCCTAACAGATGATATATTTGTGCTTCACCTAGGGGTATCTACCAACTAGTTTCACCACTCTCCTATACTCCTTCTTGGATGACTCCAAGTGCATTCTTAGTCTCCTTTCTTTCACAAGTGTTTGCAAGGACATAATTCATGTTAAGCTTCTTCTTAGACTTCACATGATCCCATTTAGGATTGGGTATCATAGTCTTCACAAACGATTTATCAATTCTCCTTGTAACTTGGCTTTTAGGCCTAATGCTCTTACTAGCCCTTTCTGACTGGTTTTTCTCACTTCTTGTAAAAATTTCCCAAACAACCCCACAAAAAATGTGATATTCTAGTACTCCTTTCCAAAACACAAGAGATTTTGAAGTTCTTAAGGTTCTAGGGTCTCCATACAGTAGTTTACTAGAATTAAGGACAACTAGGACTAATTGGGATAATCAGGACCAGTCAAGTGACTTATGCTTGAAAAAGTACTTGGATGGATTGGGCAAGGCCTAATATGACTATGAGGTCTCTGTATAACCCCACTGACCACAAAACCATTCTTGGTTTAACTCTGCAACTTATATCGCTGCAATCAAACACATTTAGTTCATTGACAAACACCTAACCGGGCACTCTGAACTCACCTAGGGCTTGTCTCTAAAATTAGCTAACTTGCTTTTCTGAGCTCCTTCTTGCATCTGTACACTGTACAATGGTTTCCCTTCCATATCCCTTAGGGCCGTGATGATGTGTATGGTGGAGATCTACGGGGGAGCCATTTTCCCTAAAACTGTCTGAACAACACTAGTAAACTATGAACTAACAAAAGATTATTACAAACTATACAAATTAACACCTAGAAACTTCAAACCAACACACGATGGACAGTAACTAGTCTAAATCCTATAATCCAACACAACATTAAGTGATTCAATCCATTCTATAGTACTAGCAATCCAAAGTAGTTGACTGTGCACCAAAATCAGTAAACAAAGCTTTTTTTGCAATTCAAAATTTTACACTACATCCTCTAACCTCGGGAAATGGGCTTCTTCGTGGCTAAATATGCTTTTCCCATGATTCTAGGAAGTTACAATAACTACCAAGCCTCAACCATCAAAAAACATCTTTTCTTGCCAACATTGTCATGCAACTTTGCAAAGTTGTAAATGTTGTCATGACAACATTTTAACAACTTTTACAATATTGCTCCAAACTAACTCTTATGACCTCTAACCTATACCAAATGATGTAAAAACATCATAGAGGCCATTTTAGGCACAAATCCAAGCTTTGCTAATCCTTCTAGGCTTTTTAGACCCAAATTCCCATTTTAGGCTAACTAAACCACTAAACACTATAAAACCAAAAACTGACTAGAGTGAATTGAACCTAGTCAAATCCACCTAGTTACAAACTAACAAGACCTTCTAAGGCCTAAACAAAGACTACTAACTTGGCTAAGGTCAGTACAAGCCACATCAAAATATAGAAACTAGGGGTTAGCCTAGGTGCTCCTGCATTACTCTCCCTCTCTCCCTTAGCCCTCTCTTCCTCTTTGTTCTTCTCTCTCCTTTCCCTCTCTAACCCATCACCTCTCTCCACTTCTATCCCCTCTATCTATCTCACTTCTCTCTCCCCTTCTAGGTTTTTAACCTCTTTATTAGTGTCCTCTCTAGTTATCTACCTCCATCTCCATCTCTCACTTCATCCCCCTTAGCACTCTCTATTTGTGAAGTCTCTCATTCTATTCTCAACCCCCCTCACCTCTCTATTTTCGCCTTCCCTTGGTTTCTCACTCCTTCCACCCTATTCCCTAAAATATATACCCAAAAAAAGTTATATACCTTAAAACCTATACCATAGAGAGAGAGAGAGAGAGAGAGAGAGAGAGAGAGAGAGAGAGAGAGAGAGACCTAGATGGGGAAAAAGAGGGGTATAGAGCTGAGATGGCTAATGAGACATGGGTAAAGAGGTAGAGAGGGAGAGAGATACCTAGAGAGAGAGAGGGGGAGGGAGATAGAAACAAGGGCAAGAAAGGAGGAGGAGATATAGATGGAGAGAGGAAGAAACTTGAAAGGGAGGTAAAGACCTAGAGAGAGGAGTGAGGAAGATTGATATGTATAAATATGGGTACAATACCCTCAACCCTATATACCCTAAACCTTGTACTATCAATCTTGTACCCTAAAACTTATACCCTCAAGCCCTATACCCTAAACCCTATATCCTACACCCTATACAAGGGAGGGTGAGGTGATGACGGCGAGAGAGAGAGAGAGAGAGATTCCAATGCAAAACATTTGGCTAGTGCAATTTGGTGTTCTACAAATAGGTTTGGCATGACCAAACTTTATGCTTGGCATGCCACACCTATTGGACAACTACAAAATACCTTGAAGGGTGCCAAAAAAAAGTGGCATTTTTTTAGTTCCCCACCTTAGTGCACTTACCCAATTGAGTAACATCTAGGGAGTGACATAGAGAAGAGGGGTGGATTACTTACCCAATTGAGTAACATATAGGGAGTGACATAGAGATGAGGGGTGGATTCGAAGTTAAGGAATGGAAAAGTGAGAAGTGAAAGTCGAGACCAATTGAAGGAAGAAGGATTAGATACATGAATAATAAGAGGTTGTGAGGTGGGAAGGGGAGGAGGCATAATGTGAGGTGCAGGTATAAAGGGTTTAAGAAGGGTAGGTATGGATGTGAGAAAATGGATGAAGAATCTTGAGTTTGATGAGATATCAACTTCGTCATAGTTTGACCAATCCTTTTGATATTGTTTAATATGTTTCAAAAGTGACACAGGCTTCCTCACCATTAATTACTCGTCAATTTCAATGAATGACGTGTTGGTATTTTCCATAATGAAAGGAGGATTGAGACGAAAGACAATACCTAAGAGGAACGGCAAGTCGGTGGCCCGTGGGAGATGTTTTGAGCATATAATCCAGAAGGAACATAATTGTAAAAGGAAAGAAGCAAAATGGGTTTAATTATTGATTCAACAAAAACATGCGTTACGAGAAGATTCTCCACCATTCGGCTTTGCTCAATTATCTCTATTAAAATTCAATGAAATCCTTACATATCGCCGTGCCTCCAGGTTAATTTTTTTCGTTTTCAAAGATAGCCCATCCTTCCCATGTTACTGCATTATATAATGTCTCAAGTTGCCTTGAGGGAATCATACCAAATTTCTTGGCTAAAATATTAATGAAAATGCAGAAAAATTGTTTCTTTACATCGGATAACAATTAATAATCTCAGGAGGATCAGTATACTGTATATTTATGCAGACAGACAATGACAGATCACAAACTGTATGCCAAATGGGTGACACGACAATTGTATTTGAGTTTCTTTTATTTATTTATAGAACAGATTTGTGAAAAACATGAGATGTTTTCCATAAGTGGCACACTTTTTTTACAATATATATGAGAATAGTTGAGATGGGTGTTTATTCAATGATAAGTTTATTGGGTCTATATATGATAAGCTTCATATACATATGGGATCACCTTCTGAAACTTCTAGTAGGCCTTCCTTGATTATCTTCCCCTTTAAGCCGAACAGCTGTGTAGGCAGCAGCTCCTGTTAGTGCTCCCAATACTGGTGCTATAATATATATCCATACGCCTTTGTAGTTGTGTGCTGCAATTGCAGGCCCCAGAGTTCTGACAGGATTCATAGAAGCTCCAGAAGTTGTTCTGCCAAAAACCCATTCAGAAATTTCATCAAAACCCAATATGAAAGTGGAATCAAGATTGTAACTTTGCTTTGCAATTGATCATTAACCATGAGCTTACCCTGCAACAAGTATGTTAAGCATGACTGTAGCACCCACTGCTATTCCTGCAAGTTCACCCACCTGCATGCATCAAATAATGAGTTTTTTAAAGAGAAAGTGAATCTGAACATGGCCTGCCATGTATGTCATAAACCACTGGTAAAAGTCGAAAAACTCAACATGGGAATTTGTACCCTGAGGGGTTTGCACAAGAAATACGGAAGATTCTGGGAACTGGTGATAAATTAATAAAATACCACCCAGCAAACTGATTTGGAACCCAGTAAACTAGTGCATAATTTGGAGTTTTTGAATATGATTGTGTAAGTGTTTATATTAGAGACTAAGAGAAGTGGTAATAAATCATAGAATATGACTACATATTAGACAATCAAATTGTAAAATTTGAAACAAATATTATTAACTGTGAAAATTTTGTATCTCTATCTATTACTCACTGCACGAGTGTCTGTAGCCACGGCCGTGACAACGAACATGAGATTGAAAGTGATGATGAACTCCAAAGCAAAGCTCTGAATGTAGCTACCAGAGGGAACTGTAACTCCGCCGCTCAAAAATGGATGAAATATTAATTTTAGTGCATATGATGCACAAATGGATGCAAGAATCTGTGCTCCTATGTAAGCTGGAACCTGAACAAAAACAAAAACCATATAGAATGATCTTATTTTATTCAAAATTGAATTTTTTATTTGTGTGGATAGAATAGACTATCCTCAATTCTTAATCAGAAGACGTAACATAGACTTGTGATAACAGCAAAATAAACTTGTGCATGATATAAAATCTTCTATAAAAGAAGAAATCCAAAAACATGGCTTCTAACCTGAATCCAAGGAAACTGGCGAAGAGCTGCAAAGGATATGGTGAGTGAAGGATTGAGGTGAGCCCCAGATATGTGACCAGTTGATAATATGATTATCATAACAGCCAAACCACTTGTAGCTGCAAGGCCTATCAGTGTCACAGAACCACCTGTTTTTTCATTCACAATGGCTGTTGCAGTCCCAGCGAATATGAGCATGAAGGTCCCAATGAATTCCGCTGCAACCTTCAAAGTCCAAGCACACAATAATTCAATCAAACATGATTGTTAATGGTAGATAATTTTATACCAAGATCTCTTTCCTATTATTGGAGCCTAAGAATTAATGGTATCTTTTCTATTATTGGAGCCCAAGAATTAATGGTATCTTTTCTATTATTAGAGCCTAAGAATTAATGGTATTACTACAGCTTAAAAATTAATGGTGGTCATAATTAAACTACGAATAAGAAAGAATTGAATGATATAAAAGATGAGATCAAAATCACTATCAACTTTTGACTCTTAACCAATGAGATATACAATTATAGATTAAGACTTCCATATCAAATAACAGAATGATATAAAACCCTTCATTAAAAAGAAATTCAATCATGATTTCTACTTCAAACAAAGCCTGACAAACAGTGAAAAAGTAACTACGTAGGTATAAGTAGTTGGCATGGCACAGAAAATGTTATTTTAATCTATTTTGGCTTACAGTTTTTTGTTACCATAAAGGTCAGGGGTAATATTTTGAAACTAAAAAGAAAGATATGGGTACCATCAGACCTTTTCTAGATTTTTCGGAAAGCACTTGTAATCTTTACAGTGAAGTGTAAGATTTTTCTATTACCCAAACCGAAATGTCTCGTTTGCATTGGCAAGCATTAAAAAGTGAGGAAGGGAACAGAAAGATTGTGACATCAATGTCAAAAGTTGGTCCCACATTCCACACTGCAACTAAATGTGCCGCTACAACTGTAGTCAGCATAATTAAGGGGTTGTTATTCAATGCAGGATCAGTCATTTATGGGACTGATTGATCATTTCGACAAAGTGGCAATAATGTGATGGGTGACAATAATGGCATTGGGTCGTGGGAGCGATGTTTTCACATGAAACCAGGATTTAAGTCTTAGAATACTACCCGCAACAGTAACTGGCAAAGTATTGAATAAGGTCTTCTGTACAAGTATAAATGATCAACCTTTAAGGTCTTCTGTACAAGTATAAATAATCAACCTTTTTACTTGACATTTCCAGTACAAGATTACAAGATTAAACTGATTGCCTGCAAATGGGTAAGCATTGGGAATGAATCTTGGGGCAACCATGCAACCAAAAAGAATACCCAACCGAAAAAATGGGCAAATCCAATTGAATTAGAACAGGAACATGAAGAAGATGAAAACACAAAACATACAAAATGATGAGCTCCCAACTGAAAAAATGGGCAAAACCAACTGAATTAGAAGAAGATAAAAACTCAAAACATACCAAATGATGAACTATGTAGTGCAATGCCCAAAGGCCCAATTAGCATACCTTTCTTGCAAGAGAAACAGAGGGCAATGCAGCAGGCAAGTCTGAGAAGACCCTTTCTTCAACCCATGATTCCATGGACAAACATGAATTGCAACCGTTGAGCAGAGTCCTCTTTCCATTGGGAACTCTGTCCACCCTCACACCAAAAAGTGGTGCACCTGGAGTCCCTGGAGTTGGTGGTGCAGATTGAGCAGGGGTTGCATTCCCAGAATCACCCATGACTACAACAAACAAACACAAGGAAATTATAAGACCAGAATGTATTTCTAGATTCTATGGTTCATCTTGAACCCCCAGATGTTTTTTTTTTCTTTTTTTGGGTAGAGGATACTACAAACAAAGAGAGAGACCTGATTTACATCTTGGAGAGGTTTTTATAAAGTTTATGCTACAGAGTAGTTAACACAATGGGATCCAGATTCAATGATACAGAGCTCACTCAATCAATCTGCAAACACATTTGAAGAAGCTCTATCTAGAACCTACTGTTAAAAAACAGAGAGTCTAACAGAATGACATAGTGTAATCACAATCTATTCTAGAAACAATAATGAACAAAATCAAGATGAATTATGAAGCCTTTCTCTAATTATCTAAGCCTGTGGTTGCTAAACAGTAAACATATAGACAACAACAAAACAATGGTAGTTATGTCAAGGAGCTCAACAAACAAGACAGTAGCTTGGAAGGAAGGAAGCAAAATAGAAGCTATTTAAAAACAAGTTCCAGAACAGGAGCAGTCTCCAAGGACTAGTTTATGATGATCAGAAACTTCTTGGCATTGGTCAGAAGCCTTGGAAAGCGGGAGGAAACAAGACAATGGTATAGATGAGAGGATGGTTGGGATTTTATACTGAAATAACTGAGCTTGGGTCACATGGGTGCTGACTATAATGTATTTCTAAAGTTGGGTGATGATATGTAATGTCTTCCACTCAGGCGTGTGTTGGGGAGGAGGACGAAGCAAAAAGTGAGCATTTGGTCCTCTTACTCTCTAATCGCACTCCTGTGAAAAAAGTTTGGACCCGGAATCCAATATCTTCAACACTTGGGTGTTATTTAAGAAAAGTTGACCCCTCCAATATGAGGAAGGTGTTTGGATCTTTTGTTTTTTTTTCTTTTTCTTTTCAACGGGTGTATTAGGTATATATTGTTGGATATATATAATAAATATTATATTGGTAGGTGAAATGGCCTCTCATTTCAAAGTGCAGTTCATTTTTTGAAAAAGTTTATAATAATTGTCTACCTAATTTATTTGAAATGTCACACTTCACCTTTTTATTATAAAGATTTAGAATCTATTTTCATTTTGTTATTAGTCTATTATCAATGTTAGTGAATCTATGTTCTTGTTTCTTAAATAGAATTACTTGACGTGAATAAAATGAACGATAATATAGAACAAAAACATTAGGCAACATAATAGTGAACATTCATGTGGACATAATGCATGACTATAGAGCACACTCGTACTTACATTGTACATAAACATTAGGAGGTTAGCCAATAGTGCAACAATTGATCCTTTACCCTAGTTGATATGTCGTCGCTTCAACACTTGGGTAATATATTATCATCTTAGACTTTGTTACGTATTTTTGAGGATCTATTGTAGTCTTTCAAAATTTACGAGGCTTTGTTATAAAACATGAACACACCGACACTTCCCCTTAAGTGCAACTTAGGGTGAATGTATGCACTCAATGCAAGATGGGTCTCGGCTACTAGGGCATGTTAGGTACCTATGTACAAATGCAATGCAATCTCTCACAAATAAAGAAAAAGGAGAAAACTCAGTGGGAAAAAACTCTTTCCCAATAGAGAGATGAAAATACAAAAGAACTCTCGAAGCAAAATGAGGACAAAACCCCACGTGAGGAAAATGTCCCCACCCCCATAAGAGAGAATGGAGAAGTCAAGTGACCCACCCTAAAGAAACATCTTGGATCCCCAAGAGATCTCACAACTAATGATATTTTCTCTTAGTGAAGGATTACTCTGTTGTAGGACAATACCACAAATCAATGACCTGCTCAAGAATCAACTCCCTCATGTAGTGCATATGGATCTTGATGTGTTTGGTTCTCTAATGATGGACTAGGTTCTTCAATATTTGGATGACACTCTTGTCACAAAGAAGGATTGTGGTTCGTGGAATGGTGAAACCAAACTCAGTGAGGATATTCTAAAGCCAAATAGCCTATGTAACGACATTAACAACCTCTTTATATTTAGCCTCAGTCAAACAAAGGGCACTATCATTTTGCTTCTTATTTTGCCAACAAATGGGGCCAAAACCAAGATGAAAGTTGTAGCCAGAGGTGGACTTAAGCTCATCAAGATTGTCAATACAATCTACATCTGTATAACCAACCAAGTCAAGTCATGTACCTATTGCATACTAAATCCCATAGTGATGTGTACCCTAGATGTAATGCAAGATGCATTTGGCAGCTGCCCAATGAAGATCATGTGGTTCCTACAAAAAGCATGAAACCAAGCCAACTGCAAAGGAAATGTTAAGGTGTGTGTGTATGTGTGTGTGTGTGTGTGTGTGTCAAGTAGATGAGGCTCCCAATAAGTTGACGATACAAGGTGGCACCAACAAGTGGAGTGGAACAACTAGCCTCAAGATTGACTCCTAAAAAAGGCTAAGTTAGGAAAGGCTTCCAATCAACCATGTGGAATCGAGAGAGAAGATCAAGAGAATACTTGGGTTGAGCAAGAGTAATCCTAGTAGAAGACTAAGCGGTCTCAATCTTGAGAAAGTAGTGCAAATGGCCCAAGTCAGTCATAGAAACCCTATAATGCAAAGAAAATTGAACACTGCCAATGATGGATGATGTACAACCTATGATATCAACATAGAGAACAAAAATTAAATGAGAGTTATCATGTTATAATATGTAAAATTTAAAATCTAAAAAACACCTGGTAGACCCCATTGAGAGTAGTCCATCTTGGCATACCAAGCTTGAGGAGCCTACTTGAGTTCATAGATAGACTTCCTCAATCAATAAACCAAAGAAGAATCTTGAATAAATCCTTGTGGTTGATCTATGTAAATCTCCTCATGAAGACACCCGTGAATAAATGCACTCATCACATCCATCTGATGTATAGCCCAAGCATGAGTGATAGTAATGGAAAGAGCCTAGAAAATGGAGTTCATCTTAGCAACGGGGGAAAAGGTTTTTGTGTGATCAATACCAATAACATGCGAGAAGCCTTTTTCCACAAGTTGAGCTTTGTACTTGTCTATTTTTTCATTTGTTGCATACTTGTTCTAATAGATCCACTTAGACTGGACCATCTTTCACCCTTAGGAAGAGGAAATAAGTCCCATTTGTGATTCCTCATCAATGAACTTTACTTTTCCTCCATTGTTGAATCCTACTTAGGAATTCTTGATGCTTCTTTGAAGGACTATAGATTGAAATTTGTAGCAACATAGACATGTGGAAGATGTTGATATTGTGACTAAGTCCTTCAAGTGTCTGAAGGATTCGTAACAAGAGTTCTTTCTAGCTCAAGAGTTTGTCAAGAACAATAAGCTTGTAAAGTAGATGGAGATGAAGGACTAGTATCTTTAATCTCAGTATTGAACTCTGCAAAGGTGTGAACATGCGAGTAGGAGATGAAGTAGAATTATCTGAGTCACTATCATCAGTATCCATTATGGAGGAAGGGTGAGGAGGATTAGAGGCCAAGCTAGGAAATATTTCCTTAAAGTGAACACTCCTCACAATAAATAGTTCATCCTCTCTAGAACAACGAGCTAATACCCTTTAATGCCATCAAGATATCCAACAAAGATACAAGGCCTACTCTAAGTTTCCATAGCCTTGCACTTCCCTGGAGGAATATGTTCCCAATATTGACAACCAAAAACTATGAAGTGTCTAACAATAAATTTTCTACCACACCAAGCCTCAAAGGGAGTCATACCTTCAATGCCCTATAGGGAACCTGATTCTAAATGTGTATAGCGTTATTAATGACTTCAAGAAAAAATACAGGACCACGAGAACAAGCATGAATAATGCTACAAGAAATTTTCTTATGGGTCATATTCTATCTTTTGCAACACCATTCTATTGTGGTATGTATACGACTAGATGCTAAAAATCAATCCCCTCAAGAGTACAAAATCACATAAGTTGATTGTTCACACATTCTCTACCATTGTCTATACTAACAAACTTGACTTACTTCCCTAATTGCTTCTCAGCATGGGCCTTAATGGCTTGAAACTTGTCAAAGACTCCATTCTTCCATCAAAGGAAGTAGAACCAAGTGAAGTAGAAGTAGTCATCAATGAAGGTGAGAACATTGAATGCCTTGTTTAAGGAAAACACTGGAAAAGGGCACGCAACATCATTGTGAGCCAATTGAATAAGTTTTGAAGCTCTCCATGACTTCCCTTTATCAAAATTCTCTTTAGGATGTCTACCCATGAAAAAAATACAGATACACCTTCTCAAAATTTGATTTGAGGGAGACCCATGACCATTTCTTGTGAGTCGAGTTGGAAAAGATAGCTAAAATTAAGATGTCCAAAATACTTATGCTAAAGCTTACTCTCTGAGTTTGAATGAGTGAGCAATTTTGTAGAAGGATAACTAGGCACAAAGTGAGATAATGAATAGAGTTGATTATCATCATTGGCTTGTCTCACTACAACTAAGGCATCACCCTCAAGTTCTTTGATCACAACAATATCAGGTGAAAACTCTGAAGACATATTTTTCCATTAGTATGCAAAGGAAAACAATTTTGAACAATCGGTAACACCAACATTGAAAGACAGGTTTAGTGCAACCCAAAATAGCAGTTCATAGAGGTCAACAAAAATTTTAAGTACAGGGGAACCCGACAACAAAGTTTATAGTGTAACCCGACAGATCAGGTTACAATGTAAACTGACGACACAGTTTACAAGTGCAACCCGAAAATGTTGAAGTGGAACCCAATAGTGTAAACTGAAAGAGTAACCCGACAGAGGAACACGACAGAGTAGACAGCAGAGGAACCTGACAAATAGTTCATAGAGGAACTTGATAGTGAGACTACAAAGCAACCCAAGCACCAGTCTACTGAGAGACAATTATAATCCCAAGAAATGTGGATCTGACTTACACATCAGATAAAACACTTGTGTTTTATATTTATCTTTTTTATTTGCTTTAAATCCATTTCTTGAGGGACAAGTAAAGTAATTATAATCATTTTAATCAGTCTAACTGATTAAAAACATGCAAACCAGGAGGTCAAGGTCAATTTGTAAACCTTTGATTATAGAGTTATCATTGTTATGCGTGAAACTCAATTAGGTAAAACTCATTGTATAAATAGATGTGTAATCAATCAGAATGATGGGATGTGATGATGATTGTAGCTGTAGACATTTCTATGGATTAGAAACATAGTTTTATGCAGAAGAACAACAAATGATGGAAACAGTTACCAAGAACAAGATTCAAGGCTACTGGCAGAACATAGGTATTAATCAGTCACTATAGGTGACACATCATATTGTAATCTTTAATGGATATGTAATCAACAATTCTAGATTGCATACACTCAGGTCAATAAGTATTTTTTACTACATTCTAACAAGTGTAGAAAATATAAGAAATCCTTTAAGAAGGTGGATTTAACAATCCTTTGTAAATGTCTTAATCGAGTGCACACTAAACAGTGTTGCTAAAGATCTTAACATAGTAGACCTTAACCAGTATAAACATGTTACTCCTAACACTGTAATATCATCAGAAGTGATCAAACTTGTAAGCCTTAACTGGCCCCTTCCATTATGCAGATAGTGGAGTTTTGTGGGTTTCATCCCCACCATGTTTTTACCTTCTAACAGGGGTTTTCTGCGTTGCCAAGTCTTGTGTCATGTGTCATTACATTTCATGAATGTTTCTATGAATGTTTACATGCAAATTAAGTTTATGAATTGATATAACATGCATAAGATAATAATATCACATATGGTTGGTAATGCAAGGAATTGATTACTAAAGGATTACGGTTAATTTTCTAAAAGTGTTAAAGGAAATTGATTCACCCCTCCCCCTCTCAATACACACCATTCCATTATTTCCAACAAACTCAACTTTCTTTCCATGTCCAAGATGATTGATTTGGTAGATTGAAAGAAGATTGGCACACAAGTTAGGAACATAAAGAACTTCATCAAATGTTCCATCATTCATTTCAATTGATCCTTTCCCTTCAACCTCTGCTTGTGTATCATCACCCAAGATAATTTGAGGTACCATGTGTTACCCTATGATTTTGAAAAAAAATAATCTCCTCCTTGAAACCCAATTTCTCGTCCAAACTCTATCCTTGGTATTTAAGTCACTTTGATTTTTTCACTAAGTCATGTTTTTCTTGTCACCCCTTTGTCCAATTTTTATACCTAGTCATAAAACTTTGAAGTTTTTAAACCTAGTATTCATGGTATACAAGTTTATAGAACTGTTGACCACCTAAGAACTCTAGTATATGTTAATGACCTTGTCTATGGTTATGTGTGCTAATAAGTTGTTATGTTGGTCAGTTGGGTAAGTTTCAAGAACCTTTGTACACCTTCATTTATTTGCTTCATAAGTTCTCGAATCTGTCAATCATCTAACTTCTCTTTGGTGTGTCTTGTCATTGGTCGCCCATGTGGGTGTTGTCTTTTTAGTTGGATTCAAAAGATTTCCGAACCCTAGTACCTATCAACAGTTATGGTTCAAGTGTTCAAAAAGTTTTTGACAACCCAACGTAAAGTGATTTCCCATTCTCTAAGGCATGGTCATTCTGAGGTACTGACAAGTATGATGTATTAATGATTGGTGATATGGCAAAAGATATAAAAATATATTGGCATGGTTTTCAAAAGAGAATGAGGGTATTCCCACCACCAAAATTAAATGAATTTAATGATCCTCTTTAAAAAGGGTGGTATCAACTAAAAATACTCATTTTTTCTTGAGGATCTAGGAGAGTGAAGTTTCAAGTTTTTGTGGCGAAGAAGAATTCACAAGCACACACAAGAATAGGTCAAGTTAAATATTAATCTAGTTTTCCTCTCTCCTTTGAATTAGAAGTGAATCTTTTTTAGGGAGCTAGCTAGTTTAGTTAATTGGGATTTTCCTCATGAGTCTTCTCAGTGGAATTATTGTATATAGTCATCCTTTTCCAACTAGAATTATAGAATCCTTAATAAATTGCCTTTTATACCACCAATTTTGAACTCTAGCCTTCTTAATGTCACCAAGTATAGAGAATGATCTAGATGATGTGTCAAACAAAAAGTTAGATTATGTGAGTATTCTTGACATTCTTAGATGAATGAGGGAAGAATTTACCTCTCCCATTGCAAAGAAAGTTCTAGACAGTGGCCTTCTTGAAGCTAGTGGTTTTCCATGTGTTGTTTCCTATCCTAAATTATTTGTTTCTTATGCCAACTATTACCACTCTGAGTCCCATAAAATTTGAACTACTAGTGGTTTAGTATTTATTTAAATTGACCCCCAAGTTGTGTCCCAACTACTCAAGATTCTTGAATAGGAGTAATTTGCGAATATATTTGTTTACTCCAATTGGGACTTATTTTCTTATAGAAGACAATGGTGTCTAAATTTAATTAAAACTAGTTGATTGAAGTTTAAGAGGAAGGGAAAGTCAAGACTCCCTTCACTTATCAAAATGCACCACTTCTAAGAAGAAATTTTTGATGCAATTATCCTTTTGTACTATGTTGTGGGAAGTGAAAAATCAGAAAAGTTTCCTTTCTAGATGTGTCAATTCATGATAGTTATATGTAGTGGTAATCAATACATTAACTGAGTGAGCTTAATAGGCCATCATTTGCATGAGTAGCTAGCTAGTAATAGTTGCAGGGAGTTTTTCCATATGTGCTCATTATTGATATATATGCTTTCTAGCAAGGGAATGTCTACCCCATCTTATAAACCCTAGTGTCTCCAATGGCATATAATCTTGTGTATGAGTACTTCCTGCCATTACAGAAGAGGGAAGGAATGCTAATTTATCATTGTGTCAATGGTGTCTTTTGTGGGTAGTAATTAAGAGGATTGAAGAGCCATAAAAAAATAGGTTTTCTTCCAGAGTTGCAGCCCTAGTGACTCAGTATGGTAGTCATTTCATTCAATTTGATAGCTTCTCCTATTTGAGAATTGGGGGTTTTGAAAATGCCCTGTGTAAATTACCCAAATATATTTCTTGTTATTTTGTGTTTCTGGAAGTGTACTTCCAAATGGTGAGAGTGAATGTTAAATGTGTAGATCACATGAAGAAAAAGGGATACTCATTCCCCATTACATTGACATTTTTTTCTTGCAAAAGCAATGAGGCTGCCAAAATAGCAAAGAAATTTTTATTGAAGTCCAATTTTGAATTTTTATCACAAATTCCCTACTATGAAAATAAGGGTTATATTCAAGCTCATTTTCATGGAGGGAAGACATATCTACATCATCCCTGACTAAAAGACTTCTCAAAATATTTCCTAGATACCAGGAAGGTGCATAAGATATATTACATAAGGTTGGCCATAGACTAGGCCAGGGCTTTTAAGGTACCTCTTTCTATTCATAAAAATCTAATTGATGATGGTTCAGAAATGGTTGATGAGATATATCAAAAAAAATCTCTCAGATCCAACTTCCAACAACTCTCCTATTAAATAAGGAGACCTCAATTATAGAGAATAGAACCCCACATGTGGTGGAAAGATCAAGGAGGTGGATAGACAAGAAAAGAAAGGAGTGTGTTGGTTCATCTGCATAAAGGGGAACAAAAATCCTAGAACATAATGCATCTTAGTATTGGAGATTACTAGGATATCATGCATATATGTGCTAACATTGATGTTTTGTCATTGATGTCAACATATTGGACTGTTGTTGGTGACAATGTTCCTGGTATATTCAATAAGAAGATTATTTTGGTATGACTATTGTATTGAAGATTAGATGTCACGAAGGTATAGATGGATTAAGAGATGTTTATAATTTACCTATATAATTTTAAATAAGTTCGCATGTTGATTTGAGTGAGTTATGATTGATTTATCAAATACTACTATTTTGGTTGTTCAGGAAGTGATAGTGTTGCAGTTCTTAGATCGGCGTGGATTGGTTACACAATATTTTTGGTTGCTAACTGGTGGTGAATTTAGGACATGGATGTGTGTCCTTATCTTGAGTGGTTCATGATTTGGATGCTAGAAAGTTATTCTTCTTAAGTGGCAGAGGTTTTTGACTGGTGTTCTTAATGAACAGTGCAGAGATATTTGTGAATTCTGAGACAATGTTATTCTTGTTGATGTCATGGAATTTTATGTTTCTTTTTGATGTTTCTAGATCGTGCCCTATTTGTGTTGCTGGATCGCATTGGGTTATGTGATCGGATTTGGTGATTTTCATGTAGTGTATTATTGTTCTTATTGTTCTTAGTCGACTTGATGACGTAGCATGTTGCAAAGGATTGTGGTGTGATTTATGGATCTGGAGTGTGTTTGAAGATGTTTTTATTGATCAATGTTATGTCTTAGCCAACATTAAATGGATCACATTATGTATTGAGATGTAATGAATTAATAATCTGTAATTAGGTCCATGGTCAACCTAGTGGAAATAAGTTTATGTAATGTATACAATAATGTAATCATTTGTAACGGTGAAGAGAGTGGGAGAAGGAAGAGAATTGAGGAATAAATGTGTACATCATTAGAGATATATTGGCATAATAGGGATCCTATTAGTCAGTTCGTGAGCTATGGAGATGCTATCAGTCAGTCCATTGTGAATTGTAATCAGAAATTATTGTAAGGCAGTGAGCCTTCCTTTTGGTTGAAACCCTTGATGTATTTCTTAGAATGTGAGGTTGATGTGATCTATGATTTTTTCATTAATGTTCTCATTGATGTCAACATATCCTTATTCCATCCTCTTGATGTATCGGTTGTTGTGTAACTAATTGGTTTGGCGTATCGATTCATGTGCATCAATAGTCTATATATTTCAGTTGTCATCGATAGGTTTCGGTGAGGGTTCCTTGTTGGCTGTAACATATGGTTGATTGGATCGATCCTATTTGGATGTGTATCCTTTTTATTTTTTGGTCCCATATTCGTGTATCTAACGTGTTGATCATATATGTTGGAACCGAGCGTTTTGGAGATGGTGTAGTGTGTTGGTTGGAACAAGGCATGGTGTAATGTTTGAGGTGATTCTCATTTCATTCCTTACCACTGCAGGAATGTCTTGGTGTGAACTATTTCAAATTGTTTGACCAACTTGGTAGAATTCATGATTTTGTATATATAAGAGAAAGGAATTTAGTTATTGGATATCAAGGATTAGTATCCATGTGTGGATCAATATTCATATCCAATAAGACTCATGTGTGGTGATATGTGAAGTGATAGTGAATATGTATTCTTGTGCAACAATTTATTGATCTTGGTAGTGGATTCTATCTCTTTTCATATTTTCTAGTTGTGAGCCTTATTGTACTGGCAGTGAACCTTTGTGTATTAGCAGTGAGCCTCTGTGTATTAACAGTGAGTCTTTGTGAATCTGGTAGTGAGCCTTTGTAAAAATCACCATACCAATGTCACCTTAACAATTTTTTTTTACATTTCATGATAATTAGCTTCTTCGTGGTTCTTCCCATCTTGGGTTTCCACGTAAAAATCCTGGTGTTCTTTGTGTCAGTGTTTCTATCTTCTTAATGCTTACATTTTATGTGGATGTTTAATGTGCTTAACTGACAAATCTAAAAATGATAATATTGTTGATTAAGATTTGACTGAAAAATAAAAGTTTTATAAGTTGTGTGGGAATAAATGATTTACCCCCCTCTCAGTTATTTAGTTTGTTCAAAAATTGGTATCAGAGCTTGGTTCCCAAGTGAAGAAGCTTAACCACTTAAGGTAGATCTCATGGTGCACAAATTGACCATCTCTTTATTCAATGGATCATATCATGGTTCATGGAAAGATTAGATGAAAGGATACTTGGTATCAGTTGGTTACAAGACCTAGAAGCATGTGGAGACCAAGTATGTATTTCCTCAGAATGGGCTTACCACTCAAAATGAAATCGAGGCATATGATGAAAATAAAAAGGCAAGGTATGTTATTAATAGTGCTTTATCAAAGACTAAATTAAAAAAGTTATTTCTTTGTAATCAGAAATTATTGTAAGGTAGTGAGCCTTCCTTTGGGTTGAAACCCTTGATGTATTTTTTAGAATGTGAGGTTGATGTGATCTATGATGTTTTCATTAATGTTGTCATTGACGTCTGTGTGTGTGTAAATGGGTACCTGTCAGAATAGACACAAACACTCAATAAGTCATTATATTAGCATCAAAGGGGTTAGTAAAAGCATGAAAAACATAAAGAACCCACTAAAATTGACTTATTGCCTGCTAACTAGGAGGAGTGTGATTAACAACATATCA
>MU225852.1:952192-997412 GCA_018584345.1 Thuja plicata | reverse complement strand
TGGTGGTTTTCCCAAATTGGGTTTCCATGTTATATCTGGTGTCACTTGTGTTTATGCTATTTGATTTATGCATGTCAATAACTGTGAATGTTTAATGAACAATAATAAGTTAATCTACCGAGTAACATCAATATATAGTAAAGACATCTAAGGGACTTGTGGATTTATTTTTGTGGTAACTGATTCACCCCTCCCCTCTCAGTTACTCCATCTATATTTCCAACAGATATGATGGTGCACAAATTGACCATCTCTTCATTCAATGAATCATATTATGGTTCATGGAAAGATTAGATGAAAGGATACTTGGTATCCGTTGGTTACAAGACCATAAAAAGGAAAGGTATGTTATTAATAGTGCTTTATCAAAGACTAAATTAGAAATTTTTATTTCTTTGAAAACCGCTTATGAGGTTTTGGAAAAGTTGAAAGAGATCTATGAGGGGAATGGTAGAGTTAAGTTATGTAAGAAACTAACAACTAAAAGACATTACGAGAATATGAGAATGGAAGATGGAGAAGATATCAAAACCTATTTTTAGAGGGTTGAAAATGTAGTGAATGAATTCAAGATTAAAGGAGGAACTATTACTGATAAAGAATTTATGGAGAAGATCTCGATGACATTACCAGACAACTACAATGAGAATATCTTAGCAATTGAAGAGGTATACGATCCAAAGAAGTTTACCAAAGAACAATTGTTTGGTACCCTGACACATTTGAGTGAAGAAATTTTGGAAGAGACAAGAGCGGATCTAAAATGACATTCAAAGCAACAAAATCAAATGATGATTCAGATGGTGATGATGAGAAAGAATTTGAAGCAAAATTTGAAAGGATATTGAAGAAAGGTACTAACAAGTATAAAGGTAGGCTACCCCTAAAATATTTTAGATGTGGTAAAATTGCTCATTTTGCAACTAGGTGTCTAGAAAAAGGTCCTTGATAGACGTTTAATAAGTTTAATAAGAAAACTTACTATGTGAATAAAGGTGATAGTATCTCAGAAGATGAATCACAAACAAAAGATTAATCACTTTATGTTGAAGAAGATGAGAAATTAGAGATTGATATTACTAACATCTGTGTTGAAATTGATGATGGTGTTGAAAATACTTTGTATGTTCAAGAAATAAAAATGAATGGTTAATTGATAGTGGTTGTTCTCATCAGATGATTAGAGATAAAAGTAAAATTGGAACATTTAGCTAGTATGATGGTGGTCTTGTTAGATTTGGTGATGACAAAGCAACTTACATTGTTGGTAAATGTTCTATTACTTTTGATGGAAATAACAACAATGACAATGTCTATTATGTGAAGGGTTTGTATCACAATTTTTTGAGTGTTGGGAAGATGTGTGAAAAATAGATATGATATCATTTTCAAAAATGAAGGTTGTGAAATCAAGAAAAGATCATGATATCTATTTACAATTGAGAAAATAAAAGGAAGGAACATGTACCAGCTAGAAGGAGCATCAGGAGGATGTTTTTTATTATCTTAGACTGATGAGAGTTGGATTTGGCATCAGAGGATGTGTCAGATAAAATTTGATATCTGGTGAAAATAAGCTCATCTTGTGTAGTGATATTTCTACCCAAACCACGTAAACCAGAAAACGTTATCTGCAAGGGTTGTCAAGAAGGGAAGAAAAGAAGAGAATCATTCAAGACAAAATAGTATTCATCTACCAGTGTACTAGATATTATGCACAGAGATCTCTATGGTTCTACCATAACAAGGAGCTTTCAAGGTGAAAGGTACTTTATCCTTTTTTATTGATGACTATTCAAGGATGACAGAGGTTTATTTTCTTATAGATAAATTTGATGCATTTGGGAAGTTCAAGATATTTAAGGCTAAATTTAAAATTGAGTGTGGTAAAAAGATAAGTGTTTTAAATCTGACAAAGGAGGAGAGTTTACATCTAATGCTTTTGATTTTTTTT
Organism: Thuja plicata; assembly: GCA_018584345.1. Lineage (NCBI taxonomy): Eukaryota > Viridiplantae > Streptophyta > Pinopsida > Cupressales > Cupressaceae > Thuja > Thuja plicata. The sequence continues at coordinate 995,458 of MU225852.1, read as the reverse complement.
TTGAAAGAATGGTATTAAGAGACATTTTCAGTAGCAAGAACACCCCAGCTGAATGGTGTTGTGGAAAGAATGAATCAGACAATCTAGGAAGCAACAAGAACTATATTGAAGGAGGAAAACCTACCAAAAATATATTGGAGAGAAGAATTACATACTTCTATGCATACGCTTAACAAAGTTCTGTACATACTTCAAAATATTTGGCAGCAAGTGCTACATTCGGAAAGATGAAGACAATATTTGAAAATTTGATAACATAGAGGAAGAAGGAATATTTGTGGGTTATTATACACAAAGAAAATCATATTGCTTCTACAACAAGAGACTGAACAAAATTGTGGAGAGTGCAAATGTGAAGGTTGATGAAGAATTCTAGAAGGTCCCTAAGTGACACATTGAGTATGAATCCGATATAGAGGACAAAAGAAAAGAAGAAAAGAAATAAGAAGAAGATACTCAACCATCACTAACATCTACAACTAAGAAACCAAGGTATGTACAGAAGAACCAATCAGAGAATCAGATCATTGAAGAGAAGAATAGATGAGTTGTTACTAGAAGTAAAGAATATCAAGATCATGCTTTTTTATGTTTACTTTCAGAGATTGAACCTAAGTTTGTAACAAAATCTAGTAGTGATCAGAGTTGGATTAATGCAATGAAGGAAGAAATCAATCAAATATAGAAGAATCAGACCTTGGAGTTGGTACCCAAACCGATAGACCAGAATGTGATAGGCACAAAATGGGTAAATTGAAATAAGATAGATGAGAATGGATAGTTTGTGAGGAACAAGGTGAGATTGGTATGCAATGGTTACTCACAAATTGAAGGCATCAAATTTGAAGAGACTTATACCCCTATTGCTCAGATGAAGACTATTAGGATGTTCTTGGCATTTGTAGCATTGAAAAGATTCAATTTCTATCAGATGGATGTCAAGACTGCATTCCTAAATGGAGAACTAAAGGAAGAAGTCTACATTGAGTAACTAGAAGGGTTCAGATTAGAAATAGATCTAGATGCAGTTTTCAGGTTGAAAAAGGAATTATATGGATTGAAGAAGGCACCTAGGGCCTGGTATGGAAAAATGTATAAATATTTAATCAATCAAGGATTCAAGAAAGGTTGAGACGCCAATAATCTATAGTTCAAAATACTTTCAGACATAATTTTGATTGTTTTTGTGTATGTTGATGATATCATCTTTGGAGGCGAAGATGATCCATGCAATAAGTTTGTTGAATAAATATTGCAGAAGGAATTTGAAATGCCAATGATTGGTGAATTGAATTTATTTCTTGGATTGCAAATAAGTCGGAATGACAAAGGAATTTTCATTTCTCAATCCAAGTATGTGAAGGAGTTACTAAATAAATTTGGCTTAGAAGATTCAAAACATGTATGTACTCCCATTGTTACCAATTGCAAGTTAACTAAGGAGGATGATTCATCGAAAGTAGATGCAACTACAGATCAATGATAGGAGGATTTTTTATACATGTCAATTACTAGACTAGATATCGTGTATGTTGTATTTTTGGCAGAAAGATTTCAACAAGAACCAAAAGAGTCGCATGTTATGGTAGTAAACAAGGTTTTCAGATACTTGAAAGGAGCATACGATATGCGATTATGGTATCCAAGAGAATCAGATTTTTTGTTGATAGAATATACAGATACAGATTGGGTAGGTTGTGTAGAAAGCATGAGAAGTGCCAGTGGTAGAGCATTATTTCTTGTCTCCAGATAAATTTCTTGGTCGAGCAAGAAGAAGGATTATGTAATTATATATACTATTGAATCATAATATGTTGCAGCATCCTTATGTTGTACTCACATATTAAGGATGAAGAAGAACTTGAAGGAAATAGGAGTTGGTTTTGATGAACCAATTCCTATCATGTGTGATAATACCAGTGTTATAAGTGTGTCAAAGAATCTATTAATGCATTGCAAAACAAAATATATTGACATCAGATATCACTTTATCAGAGAGAAGGTTGAAGAAGGTGTAGTGAAGCTTGATTATGTTCCCACAAAGGAATAGATAATAGACATATTTACCAAACCTTTGTGCAAGGATACTTTCAAGTATCTTAGGGGGAAAGTTGTGTATTTTTTCCCTTCCTAGTGATCACTAGATGCACCAGTGTGTGTGCATTGGTCCAGTTCTTTGCATCTCTATCTTTCTAGATCAATGCTTGATGTCTTACTCATAGGGGGAGAAGAGTATGTTAGCAATGGGGATTTTGTTGAGCCCATTTTCCTTATTGTCAAAGGGGGAGAAAGTTGGAAAAAGGTTGAAGTTTATTTCTGTGCTTTGTTAATGATAAAATGTTTCCATCAATGACAAAGGGGGAGATTGTTAGAATATGAGGTTGATGTGCTCAATGATGTTTTTCATTAATGTTTTCATTGATGTCGACATATCCTTATTCCATCATCTTGATGTATCAATTTCTGTGTAATCAACTGGTTTGGTGTATCGGTTGATGTACACTGATAGTTTGTATTTTTTGATTGTCACCGATAGGTTTCAGTGAGGGTTTTTTCATTGGATGCAATATATGGTTGACTAGATCGATCCTATTTAGATGTGTATCCTTTTTATTTTTTGGTCCCAGCTTCGTGTGTGTAACATGTTGATCATATCTTTTGGAACCGAGCACTTTGGAGATGGTGTCATGTGTTGGCTAAAACAAGGCATGTTGTAATGTTTGAGGTGGTCCTCATTTCATTCTTTACCACCGTGAGAATTTCTTGGTGTGACCTATTTCAAAATGTCTTGCCGACGTGGTAGAATTCATGATGTTGTATATATAAGAGAGAGGATTTCAGTTGTTGGAGATCAAGGATCAGTATCCATGTGTGGATAAATATTTTGTATCTAATAAGACTTATATGTGATGATATGAGAAGAGATAGTGAATATTTATTCCTATGCAATAGTTTTTTGGTCTCATTGGTGGATTCTATCTCTTTTCATATCTTTTGGCTGTGAGCCTTATTGTACTGGCAACAAGCCTTTGTATATCGACAGTGAGCCTCTGTGTATCAGTAGTGAGCCTTTGTGAATCTGGCAGTGAGCCTCTTTAAAAATCACCATATCAGTGTCACCTTAATAAGTGTTTTTACATTTCATGAGAATTATCTTCTCCATGGTTTTTCCCATCTTGAGTTTCCACGTTAAAATCCTAGTGTTCTCTACATCAGTGTTTATGTGTTCTTAATGCCTACATTTTATGTGGATGTTTGATGTTCTTAATAGACAAGTTGATAATACTATTGATTGAGAACTAATCAAAAGGAGAAAAGTTTTATAAGTTGTGTGGGAATAATTGATTCACTCCCCTTTCAGTTATTCATCATGTTCAATATATTTGAGTAGTGAGCTCTAGGCATTGTGCCCGAATGCATATACATTCCCCTTTGTAAAAATCATAATAGGGTATAATGCTTTTAACAGAGTAAATTATCTTGTGGGTTTGATCCTTGCTATGGTTTTTCCCTTAATCAGGTTTCCATGTCAAAAATCTTGGTGTTATGTGTCAATTGGTGTTGTGTAAACTTGCATTTATGTTTATCATTCAGATATGAGATTAAGGTTAATAAGTTGGATGAATTTTGTATTTTTGGGACACAACTGATTCACCCCTCCCCCCTCTCAGTTGTGTGTTTTGTCTTGTTTCTAAAAATTGGAATCAGAGCTAAGTCCTCTTTTGGAAGCTTGATTGCTTAATGAGGTTCGGGATGATGACCTTTAAGAAGGAGAGTCCAATATTTGAAGGTACTATCTATTCCATATGGACAAGTCAGATGATTACACACTTAATATGTATAGGAGAATATTATTGGTAACTCACTAAGAAGTCTTACATCTCTCTTGCTGAACTTTGTACTGCGACTCCTAATGAGAAGAAACAAGTTGAGTATAATATGAGAGAAAAATAAGCTTGGTTGAGTGCCTTGTCAGTTGCAGAATATAAAAATTTCATGGAATTAGAGAATGCACATCAGATATGGACAAAAATAGAGACTTTACATGAAGGATATGCATGTGTGCAACAAGAAAAATTGCATATTTTGAAAGGGAAATATGAAACATTGAAGATGAACGACGATGAAAACATTACTTCCTTTGTGCAAAAGGTGACCAAAATTGTTTGTAGAATCAGATACACTGGTAGAACATTGGAGGAAAATGAAATTGTTTCTAATATTATAAGATCCTTGCTTCCTGATTACAATCACAAGGTTTTTTCTATTGAATAAATCAGAACCGTGACAACTATAACAAGAGACACATTAGTTGGTAAGTTTTCTACTTTTGAAATGAGAGAATTTGGTGATTGTCTTCCTAAAGTTGAATCTGTATTTAAAGATATTTTTTCTAAGCATAAGTAAAGATATGACCCTTGAGAAAGTTCGGCTAACTATGTATCCAGATATGCTAAGGAATGGGAAGAAATTGAGGAAGAAGAAAGAAAGGTTGAAGAGCTTGAAGCCCTAATTGTAAAAAGACTACCTAAGGGAGATGGTAAATATCAAAGTTACCTTTGAAATGTTTTTCATGCAATAAGATTGGTCACATTGCTTCAAGATGTCCAGATAAAGAGCATAATTTCAAGCCTAAGAAATTCAAGTCTAAATATCAGAAGACGTTCTATTATGATGCAAATGAAGGTGTAACTAATGATGAATCTGAGAAGAGTGAAGATGAGATTGCGTTAATTTCTATTAGAGATGAGAATTATCATTTCTTGAATGAAGAAAAATATTTGGCTTCACATGTGGATAAGAAAGATGAGTGGGATATTGATAGTGGTTGTTCACATCACATGACTGGAGATAAATTTTTTTTTTTAAAGTTGGAGAAGTATGATGGTGGTGTTTTCAGCTTTGGTAACAATGCCCCTTGTATGATCATAGGTAGAGGTTCTATTACATTTGATGGTAATAACAATATTGACAATGTCTTATATGTTGAAATTTTGAGGCATAATCTTTTGAGTGTTGGACAACAAGTTGGTAAGGGTTACAAATTACAATTCAAGGATGGAATGTGCAAGATCATTGGCAGCATTGAAATTGAGATTACATAAGGTAGAAAGACTAAAGGTAATGTATTTCATTTAAAAAAATTAGAGAATAGATGTCTAATTGCTAGAATTGATGACAGTTGGTTATGGCACAAGATATTTTGTCATGTAAAACTTGATAACATTGTGAAGATAAGCACTACAAGAGCAGAGAGAGATTTACCTAAATTGTTGAAGCCTACTGATGTGATGTGTAAGTAATGTCAGTTGGCTAAGATAAATAAATCTACTTTCAAAATTAAGACCTATTCTTCAAGTGGATTGTTAGATTTGGTACATACTTATTTGTGTGGGCCTTCTAGAACTAGAAGCTATTATAGAGACAAGTATTTCATTTTATTCATTGATGACTCTAGAATGATGTGGGTTACATTTTTTAAGGAGAAATATGAATCCTTTGACAAATTCAAATTTTTTAAAGCTATGGTTGAGATTGAGACAGGTATAAAGCAGAAATGTCTGAGATCTGATAGAGGTGGTGAGATTACATCTAGTGAATTTAATTCCTTTTTTTATGAAGAGCATGTAATAAAGAGACAAATGTATACTCCGTGAACCCCAAAATAGAATGGTATTGTAGAAAGAAGAAATAGAACTATCCTTGACACTGCAAGGACTATGATGATTGAAGGAAATGTACCACAGATCTATTGGAGATAAGTAGTTAGCACTGCAGTGTATACATTAAGCCGAGTTCAAATCAAGAAAGGTATTGATAAGACCCCTTCTAAGCTTTGGTATGGTCATGTCCCTAAAGTGAAATAATTTAGAATTTTTGGAGGCAAATGTTCTATCAAAAGAGAGGAATATTTAGGGAAATTTGATCCTAGATGTGGTGAAGGAATATTCCTTGGTTATTCTACAAAGAGAAAAACATACAAATGTTATAACAATAGATTGAGAAAGATAATTGAAAGTGCTAATGTCAAAGTTGCTGAAATTTTTCAGAAACAAACCAAATCTTGTAGTTATGAATAAAATGATGAAGAAGACAATAATGTGATGAGAAGAATCAAAATCAAAATTAGAATGGTTTGGTAGAAGAGGATGGAGAAGTTGCAAATTAGGAAGAGGTGGAAATAGAAGAGTCAACTACAGATGAAAAATCTAAATATTCCAAGGTATGTAAGGTTAAATCATTTAGAAAATTAGATTAATGGTGATAGGAATCAAGGTGTTCAAACTAGAGGAAGAATTGATAGAAATGATTTTTTTCTATTTCTAAGATTGAACCTAAGGATGTTGATGAAGCATGCAAAGATGAAAGTTGGGTTAAATCCATGGAAGAAGAGTTGGAACAGATTGAGAAGAAAAATACATGGATTCTTGTTCCTAGACCTATGAACAAGAAGGTGAGTGGTACTAAATGGGTATTCAGAAACAAATTGAATGAAGATGGTGAAGATGTTTGGAATAAATCCTTATTTTATTGCAAGGGATACTCACAGATGGAAGATATTGATTTTGAGGATACCTTTTCTCTTGTTTCTAGAATTAAAGTTGTTAGGATATTTCTTAAGATTGCCTTCAAGGCTATGCAATGAAATCTTCAATGACTATGTAATGAAAGCTCCAATGGCTCAAATACTAGTACCTATTACACAGTGAATCCCATGTGTATGTGTACCCTGTATGTAGTGCAACATGCATTTGGCTTCCTTCCAATGAATCTCATGTGGCTCTTGCATGAAGCGAGAAACTGTGCCAACTGCAAATAATATGTTAGGGTGTGTTTGTGTCAAGTATACGTGACTTTAAACAAGTTTTCTATACAATGTAGCATAAACAAGTGGTGTGTTACACTTAGCCTCTAAATTGACACCTAAAAGAAAGGGAGTAGGTGCAACCTTGCAATCACTCATGCAAAATTGATAAATTAAGTCAAGAGCATACTTGGGTTGATAAATAGTGATCCATGTTGAGGACTGTGTGATCTCAATACCAAGAAAATAGTGAAGTAAACCCAAGTCTTTCATAAAAAAATTATCCTAAAAAGAAGATTTAACACTGCCAATGATGGATCCAATACTCCCTGTTATGATCAAGTCATCAACATAGAGCACAAGTATCAAGTGAGAGTCATCCTGTCATAGAATTTAAACATTTGAATCTGAATGACTCCTAATGAATCTTGTAGTGAGAAGGATAGAATCCATCTTGGCATACCAATCCATAGTAGCTTGCTTATGGAAAATAGACTTTCTCAATGTGCAAACTATAGAAGTATCCTATATGAATCCCTGTGGATGCGCCATATAAATATCCTCATTAAGATCCCCATGTAGAAATACACTCTTCATATCCATCTACTCTACAACCCAAACATGAGTTGCATCAATAGAAAGTGTCAAACAAATGGAGTTCATCTTGGCTATAGGTGCAAGGGTTTTAGTATAGTCAGCACCAAGAAACTGTGATAAACCTTTTTCAATAATTCTATACTTATACTTCTCCACACTTCTATCCATTGTAAACTTGGTCTGATAGATCCACTTACATCGAACCATCTTTGGTGCAGAGCACCTCCTGAAGTTCCTATTTTATGATTAAGTGTTTGTAATAAGGTGAATCCTTTGGATCACCCTGGTCTGTGCATGCATGGGTCTATTATGTAAGGTGAAGGACCCTAAGGTAAGTTATAAACCTATGGGTTCCTGAAACCATGTTAGTCCCTTTTGATGATTTTTGAGTTTAGTTATAAGTTTGTGTTTTAAGACCTTAGAATGGGCTCTTGACATGTTTTGGACCTCTCCCACACCCTTAGAGGTTGGTAAGGTTGGCATTTTCTCAAATTAGCAATTTTGTCAAGTTTTACCAAAAAGTTGTCTTTTTGCAAAATGTTGCTCGAAGAATGACAACTCAACTTTAACCGACCACACCAATTTATTGGAGCATCTGTAATGCAAATATGATGGTATTAGATGTTCTCATTACTTCTAGGAAGGTTAGAGTTTACTATGTACAGAGCTTGATGTTCAGAGAAGGAAATAGAAGAGTTTTCTAAGTCATTTAGATAATGTACAGCCTGGTACAGATTCATCTTGTGGATTTACTTGTAGAACTTTGGGATTCTTAGAGTTATTCAACATTCCAGTTGGTTTGATTTTTTTTTGTGAAGTTTCATAGGAGTTAGAGATTTTACTTGCTCACTGTCTGAGAAACCAAGGTTTATTGGGTCTGCTCCAAAGATGTGATCCTAACTTGGGATTTAACAAGTGGATTTGCTCAGCCACTTGGGGAATACAATTTAGGATAATTGTATTTAATATTTCTAAGGCTTAAAATCTCGGTGTTAGTTCTATGATTTTTGAGACAAATCCCTAGGCTAATTATCTCTATGTAATTAGCCTAGTTCTTTAGTACAGTCACATGCATGTGTAATATATGATTGGGAGGATCAAAATAATGGTGGTTCTAGACCATTTTGGGGTAGATGAATCTATCTAAGCCTTTGTGTTCATTATATGAACCCACCTTAGACCACTTTCTTAGTAATCCAAGCCTAACCTAGCTAATTAGGTATGTGAGCTTTGCAAGAGTTTAGTGGTGCAGGAGTGGAGTGAAGTGCTAAGGCTTTGGGAGGTTTCAAAACTCCATAAAGGGTGTCTTTAAACCTAATCAGATTAGTTAGATCCATCTGTATGTGAAAGTTATTCTTGAAAAAACCCTCTGGATAGGGCTACAAGGAATTCTAGGCCATTTTGTGTTTGACCATCCTTGGGTCTTCAAGACTAAATCCATTTGTGGATTCTCTTCCCTTGGGGTCTGAAAAAAGCCTTACATCACCTAGGTTTATTGGTCTAAGCCTCTGCTAAATTTTTCTACATCTTTAGCTTGGTTTAGGGAAAGTGCCCCTAAAGGAGATATTGTAGAGAATTGGATCTTAGTTTGGAGAGCTAAGTTGTGATAGAATAAGTTAGTTGGCTTCTTAGGGAAGTCAATGCACACCCTAGGAAAAAATTTGTGGAATTGGGGTGTCTGAATTAGGAGTTTGAAGTGGTAACAAGAAGTGGGAGCCCATTTAGGTCTTCTGGCAATGCACTCTGCATCAGGTGGTATCAGAGTCTGCTAAGACCTTGAAAGAATTGAAGAATGGGTGACAGAACTGAAGAACCTGAAGGAGAGGAAGTTCCTATTAGAATCACAAATGTGGAGTTGGCTAAAATTTTCAGAGAACAAGTAGCCAAGAACAAGAAGATGGAGGAGGAGATAAAGAAGTTGAAGGACCTCCAAATAGAGGAGGGGGGAGAAGATTCTGAAGAAGAAGAAAACATAGAGCAGGATGAAACAAAGAACATACCTGCAGAGCAAGTCAAATTTATTGAAGCTCTTGAGAGAGTGGAAGAAGAGATAAAAAATTAGACATTCCCATGTTTTGTGGGAAAATGGATCCTGAAGAATGCATGGATTAGATAGAAGCTTTGGAGAATTATTTTAAATGTGACAATATCTTTGAAAATCAGAAGGTCAAAGTTGCAAAATCCAAAATGAAAGGCCCTGCCTTAAGTTGGTGGAATTTTCTACAAAATGAAAGGATAGAGGAAGAGAGTAACCCTATCTCAACATGTAAAAGGATGTTGGTAGAAGTCAAGAAGAAATTTGTGCCAAAGGACTATGAGATCACCCTCCATAAAAATTTGCAAAATCTAAGGCAGAAGGACCTTGATGTGTGTGGATACACTGAAGAGTTTCATAGAATAGCCTTGAAGGCCAAAGTCCTAGAGAGTGAGAAACAAAAGCTTTCAAGGTACCTAAATGCATTGAAATACAATATTCAAGATGAAATGAGCTTATTCAACCTTGAATCAGTACATAAGTGTTTTCAAATGGCACTAAAAATTGAAGAAAAACATAAGAGGGGAGGAGAAAAAATAGAAGAGGTAGAGGGAATAATTTCAGAGGCAGAGTTAGGTTCAATGGCAGAGGCCCATTCCAAAGAATTCAAGGGGAGTTTAGTAACCATGAGTCAGAAGGAGAGCACAATAACAGAGGCAACTTCAGAGGTAGGAGATCAAATAGTAGATGAAGATTTGGTGGAAGAGGACCTAGTGTCTTCATAGGGAAATTTTTTACTTGTAATCAAATTGGACACCAGTCCTTTAGATTTCCTGAAAAGAGTGGCACCAACAGACAAGGAGGGGATAGAATAGTACAACTCACCCAAGAAGATTCCAGTCAAAGTGTATCCTCCTATCATTTTGCAAATTCAAGACCTAAAAATCCAGAATAAGGAGAATGCCTCATGATGCAAAGGACACTCCTAAGAGTACCTACTACTACAAAACCACCTCAGAGGAAGTCATTGTTAAGAACAAGCTGCAAGGTGAACAATAAGGTATGCAAAGTTATAGTTAATTCTAGATCCAATGATAACATTGCATCTAGGGAGTTAGTCACTAAGTTAAAGCTGCATGTAATCCCTCATCCTTTCCCTTATAAAGCTTCTTGGTTGACAAAAGAAAAACAAACTATCATCAATGAACAAGTTTAGGTAGATTTCAAGACAGGGGAGTATACAGATAGAGTTCTATGTGATATCATAGAGAAGGATGCATGCCATTTTTCATTAGGTAGACCTTGTAAATTTGATGTAGATGCTAAGCATGATGGAAATTGTAATTTATATACTATAGTTAAGGATGGTGTTGATTATGTGATGAATCCACTCCCTGATTGTGAAAGAGAAAAACCTGTTACTAGTAGTGTCTTACATGTAGGAGAGAAAGGGGTGCAGAGCACCTCCCATTTTGATGTGTTAGTGTGTTTTAGGGTTGTACTAGGTGTTGTTGTGTGGATTGGAATAAGATCCAATAGGTTGGATACAAGGTTGATCAAGTTGATGTTTGTAAGAGCCAAGAGTGTTCATTAGGTGTTTATGGTCATTTTGATCCAGAAAGCTAAAATGTGTTATTTTTGTGTATCTTGAGTTTAGAATGTGTCTTGGGATCCTAAATATTCTAATTATGGTCATAGAAGTCAACCATGACCATCGACTTGACAAAAGAAGTCAAAATGCACAAAATGTAAAAGTTGCTAGCAACATTGAAAATTTGCTCAAGCAACTTTTACAACTTCTTGACAAGAAGTTGCAAAATCAAGTTAGAGCAGTTGTAACTGATCATGCTCAATATATGAGCTTGGATTTGATGTTTTTGAAAGGTTAATGAAGTTTTGAATTGTAGAACTTGTTTTTGGTACTTCTGTACAGATGCTTGTGATTCACAAATTTGTCTTCATTCTATATGGTCATGTATGAATTGCGAAAGGATATTGGAACCCATAGAGGTGTAGAGTTTTAAAATAGATTTATTTTGCATACTTTAGGTTTCTTTGAAGTTATAGGAGTAGAAAGTTACATTAATTTTAAAGTCACTGGTCTCTAAGTGACATTCACAATGTCACAGAGTTATAAATGGCTCTAACCTAAGAACCCACAGGTGGAATTGATTGAAACCATGGGGGAAGTAGGGTTAGATTCTATACATAAGGTTTTTTCTTTCATTTTTTTTATTGAAATGAGGTTTCAAGACCAAGTTTGAAGCCCTATGGCTGACTGTTAGGAATAGGTGAGCCTGGACAGGGTGAAGAAGGATTTGCTTCGAGCACCCATGATCTTAGGGAAAATACTTAGAGGCATTTGCACAAGCTCTAGATAGTCTCCTTGAAGGATTCAAAGGTGGGAGGAGGTAAAACAAAGTTTGGGGACCAATTAGGTGACAATTGGTACAGAATGGCCTAGAGGCCAAATTAATAGGTTGAAAACTAGGGCCTAATAGAAACTAGGGTTACGGGTGCATCCAGAAGCTAAGATTTTGGATTCTAATAACGTTGATAGATACCTTGAAAATATTCAAGGTCTTCTATGGGGTTTTTTGGAGGATTTTGGAGCATTAGCCCAAAAATAGTGAAATTAGACCTACTAGGAAACAAGCCAATTAGGCCTTCTAGTGAATTTGATGCCAAATTAATTGGTAAAGTATCTAGAAGTGTGAGAAATGGTTCTAAGGACCTATGAATGGGCCAAGAACATAGACAAGGGCCTAAGTGAATGTATGGGAAGATCCTAAGTAGGTATTTGGGATTCTAGGAGGAAATCTAGTGAAGAAGTCTAGGAAATTGAAGAGCTAGTTGGACTAGTTGTGCCTCGAAGTGTTTGAATCTTCAACAAATCAACTATACCTTGGAGGAGAAGTTGATAGTGAGGATCTTGGAGATCTAAATTGGAGAATAACAAAAGGAGAACTAATAATTGGATGATTAGGAGATATTAGGAGTGCTTTGGGGAAAGAAATCACTAGAGTCCTAAACCCTCTGCATCAGAGTGGTATCAGAGCTATAACTTAATAGTTTGGTGAATGTCTGAAGAAGTAGGAAGACATGAGGTTGACAACATGCCACCTAAGGAAATGAGTAAGGATGTCATAGTGGACTTGGTCCAAGAACTATTGGAAAAAGAAAACTTGACAGAGACAAAGACTAAAAAGAAGATCATTGAATGGGGAGATGAGAGTGATGAAGATAATGAAAGTTAGCCAGAAGAGACATCTTAAAAAGGTAAGGAACCTGAGATGGATAAATATCAAAAGGTATTCTTGGATTCCTTTAAGTCCATTAATAAAGATAGCATGGATCATATACCTTACTACTATGGTAGCTTGAATGGTGAGGAGTTACTGGATTGGCTAGAGGCCATAGACAACTAGTTTGATTACAAGGAGGTATCAGAGGAAAAGAGAGTTAGCTATGGCTAGAATCAAAGGATCTACATTCGTGTGGTAGAAAATGATGCAGGATGATAGGTAAAAAATGAAAAGAAGAAGATAGTTTCTTGGGAGAGGATGAAGATCAGATTGAAGGCACAATTCTTTCCTACTGACTATGAGATTTAGATGTATCAAAAGTTACAGAACTTGAGACAAAAGGAGATGACAGTGAGTGCCTATACTGAGGAGTTTCACAAAATGAGCCTAAGGGATAGAATACGAGAAGAAGAAATGGAGAAGGTAGCGAGGTATCTCAATGGATTGAGACAAGGGATACAAGATGAAATTAGTATGATGGCTCCTGATAGTATGCACAAGTGTTTTCAGTTAGCTTTGAGAGCAGAGGATAAGGCTAGAAGGAGGAATGAATTCCATCAAAGAGGAAGAGGTGGTAACAATAACAAAGGTTTTAGAGGCAGGAGTAATTTTGGTAGAGGACAAAGCCCAAATAGACCAGAGGAGAATCAGTCTATGCATAACAGTGGAGGTAATAAGTTTAGAGGATCTTTTCAAAGAGGGGGATATAGAGGAGAGGACCACCAAGAGGTAGGTTCCAGTATCAAGGAAGATCTAATTCAGTCTTCACTGGCAGATGTTATAATTGTAATCAAGTGGGTCACACAATGGGTAGATGTCCTGAAAAGGATACCTCATCTTCTATGGGAGATAGAAGGAATCAGTTGGTACAAGAGGATGATACACAAAGTGTCACTTCTCACATTTACAAGGTAGGGCCAGTAATGGATGGAGAGAATCTAATGTTGAGAAGGAATTTGTTGAAAGTACCTAATACCATAGAGCCACCTCAAAGAAAGAATTTGTTTAAGACAACTTGTAGGTCTCATGGAAAGATTTTTAAAGTGATAGTGGACTCTGGATCCACTGAGAATATAGTATCAATAGAGATGGTGGACAAATTTAAGCTTAGAAGGATACCTCATACCACACCCTATAAAGTTTCATGGTTAAACAAGGGTCAAAAAATAGTGGTAGATGAACAAACCTTGGTGGAGTTTGATATAGGTGATTATAAGGAAAAGGTCCTATGTGAAATATTTTCCATGGATGCATGTCATCTTGTTTTAGGGCATCCTTGGAAATATGATGTGAAGGCTATCCATGATGGATAAAAGAACAACTATGTTATCACCAAGCTAGGGAAGAAGTTTCAAATGGATCCATTGCAGGAACCTAATGAGGAGAAGCATGTGGGAACCAATGTGATGCTCTTGAGTGGAAAGGAGTTTCTTAAAGCTATGAAGAAGGACAAAGGAGTATGTTGTGCAGTGATAGTGAAGCCAAAGGAGGAGACCAAAGAGAAAGCCAACATGCCACCAGAGGTACAAGAATTGTTGGAAAGATATCATGACATAGTGGATAATGGTTTTCCAAGTGCACTACCACCCATGAGGGGTGTGATTCATTAGATAGACCTCATTCCTGGAGAAAATTTTCCAAACAAAGCAGCATATAAGATGACACTAAGTCAAAATGCAGAGATAGAAAAACAGATTCAAGATTTGTTGGAAAAAAGGACTAATAAGGAAGAGTTTGAGTCCTTGTGTTGTGCCAACTGTCCTTGCATCTAAGAAGGATGTAAAATAGAGGATGTGTATGGACTCTAGGGCTATAAAAATTATTACAATCAGATATAGGTTCCCAATGCCCCAGATTGAGGATTTGATAGACAATTTGGGAGGTTTGTGTTATTTTTCAAAGGTGGATTTGAAGTCAGGTTATCGCCAAATCAGGGTTAGGCCTGGTGATGAGTGGAAAACAGCCTTCAAGACCAATGAAGGGATGTATGAGTGACTAGTAATTCCCTTTGGCCTAACTAATGCACCTAGCACATTCATGAGGCTCTTGAATGAAGTGCTATCAGATTTTATTGGTAAGTTTGTAATAGTATATCTTGATGAAATTTTTATATTTAGCAGGTCCAAGGAGGATCATATGAATAATTTGGAGATGGTCTTGAGGAGGCTCCATCAAGAGAAGTTGATGATCAATCAAGAAAAGTGTGAGTTCCTAAAAACTAAATTAGTTTATCTTGGTTTTGTGGTTGTAAATGGATGCGTGAAGATGGACCCTGATAAGCTTAAGTCAATTTTGGAATGACCTACACCTAGGTCCATAGGGGATGTTAGGATTTTTCATGGATTGGCCTCCTACTATAGGAAATTTGTAAGAATTTTTAGTCATGTATGTGCCCCTATCCTCAACGCTATCAAAGGTGGAATCAAATGTTAGTTTAATGGACTATAGCAGTAGACCAAGGTTTTGAAATGTTGAAGAAAAAGGATAGCAGAGTTACCTACCCTTAGGTTTCCCAAATTCAATTAGCTATTTGTGGTGGAGTGTGATGCTAGCAAGCTAGTCATTGGAGCAGTTTTAAGCCAAGAGGGACACCCTGTGGCATTCTTTTCAGAGAAGCTAAATGAGGCCAAACAAAATTATTCCACCTATGATTTGGAGTTGTATGCTATGGTACAAGCCCTTAAAAAAAGAGACACTATCTCTTACCTAGGGAATTTGTGGTCTACACTGATAACCATGCTCTAATTTTCTTGGATGGGCAAGAAAAACTGAATTAGAGACACCTAAAGTGAGTAGAATCTCTACAAGCCTACACATTTGTCATCAAACATAAGAAAGGGGTTAGCAACAAGGTTTTAGATGCTCTTAGCCAGAGAGTATTAACTATACAAGAGATACAATTGTAGAGTGTGGGGTTGAATGACTTGAAAGACCTCTACAAAGAGTATAATGACTTCAAAGATGCCTTATAGGACTATTGTTTAAAGGACACTTCACTGAGTTCATGTTGTAGGAGGGAATATTGTTTAAAGGACACCTCATGTGTATACCTCAGCTCTCAATGAGGGAGAATATTGTGAAGGAGAAACACCAAGGAAGCTTGGGAGGCCACTTTGGAGTGGATAAAACATTGGAGAAAGTGAATAGGCACTACTATTGGCCTAAGTTACAGTCAGATGTTAGGAAATTTGTAGAGAAATGTCAGATTTTTTAGAGGGAAAAAGGAAAAAGTAGTAACAGTGGGTTGTACCAACCCCTATCCATACCACAAAGGCCTTGGGAGTGCCTCATTATGGACTTTGTTTTGGGGTTACCAAAGACACCAAGGGGTCATGACAGTGTATTTGTGGTAGTGGACTGTTTTAGAAAAATGGCTCACTTCATTCCATGTAATCAAACCATTGATGCTTCCCAAAATTCCAGGGCTATTCTTCAGGGACATTGTAAGGATCCATGGATTTCCATTGAATATAGCAAGTGATAGAGATAGTAAGTTTGTGGGTCACTTTTGGAGGACCCTTTGGAAAATGTTGGGTACAAACTTTTCTTTCTCTTCAGCCTACCATCCATAGTCAGATGGGAAAATGGAGGTAGTGAATAGGTCACTTGGGAACTTGCTAAGATGATTGACTAAGCAACATGGACAGTCATGGGATCACATCATAGGGCAGGCAAAATTTTCCTATAATGACTCCATTAATAGGAGTACTGGTAATAGCCCCTTTGAAATAGTATATGGGGTCAATCCTAGAGGGATCGTAGAGTTGAGGGATCTTAGTTTGAAGGAAAAAAGGAGTGCCCAAGGGGAGTCATTTGCAGAACAGGTGAAGGAGCTTCATGATCAAGTCAATAAGACTTTACAAAAGAAAGTGGAGAAGTATAAGTCCAAGGTTGATCAGACAAGAAGGGATTTGAAGTTCAAGGTGGGGTATCTAGTACTTTCCTATCTCATGAAGGAAAGGCTACCCAAGGGTCATCCAACTAAGCTACTCATGAAGAATATAGGACCATTAAGGATTTTGCATAACTATGGAAATAATGCCAATGAGGTGGAGTTGCCTCCTAATTTGGGGATTTCACCCATTTTCAATGTTTGTGACCTGTAACCCTACAAGGGACCATTCCTAGACATAGGTCAGCCCACTCTTGCAGATTTAGGGGATGATGATTGGGTGAAAGAATTACCTTCCCCAATTCTACTGAACTTGGAAAGTATACTATATTCTAAAGTGATCAAGAAGACAAGGAAGGGTAACTATAAGGAGTATCTCATCAAGTGGCAGGGACTACCTGAAGCTAAGGCCACTTGGATGATAAAGGTAGACATTCTGAAGCATGGGGTCACCATTTAAGACCTCCTAACTCAAGGGACTTGAGTTCTTTTTCCCAGGGGAGTATGGTGCAGAGCACCTCCCATTTTGATGTGTTAGTGTGTTTTAGGGTTGTACTAGTTTTTTTTGTGTGGATTGGAATAAGATCCAATAGGTTTGATACAAGGTTGATCAAGTTCATGTTTTTAAGAGCTAAGAGTGCTCATTAGGTGTTTATGGTCATTTTGACCTAGAAAGACAAAATGTGTTATTTTTGTGTATCTTGGGATCCTATACATTCTAATTATGGGTATAGAAGTCAACCATGGCCATCGAGTTAACAAAAGAAGTCAAAATGCACAAATTGTAAAAGTTGCTAGCAACATTGAAAATTTGCTCGAGCAACTTTTGCAACTTCTTGACAAGAAGTTGCAAAATCAAGTTAGAACAGTTGTAAATGATCATGCTTGGTATATGAGCTTGGATTTGATGTTTTTAAAATGTGAATGAAGTTGTTAATTACAAAACTTTTTTTTGGTACTTCTGTATGGATGCTTGTGACTGTATTCTTGTGATTCACAGAGTTGTCTACATTCTGTATGGTCATGTAAGGATTGGGAAAGGAGATCGAACCCCATGGGGGTGTAGATTTTTAAAATAGATTTCTTTTTTGTACTTTAGGTTGATTTGAAGTTCTAGGAGAAGAAAGTTACATTAATTTTAAAGTCACTGGTCTACAAGTGACATTCACAGTGTTACAGAGTTAGAAATGGCTCTAACCTAAGAACCCACCATTGGAATTGACTGAAACCATGGGGGAAGTAGGGTTAGAGTCTATACATAAGGTTTTTTTTTTCTTTTTTGTTATTTCAATGAGGTTTGAAGACCAATTTTGAAGCCCTATGGCTGACTATTAGGAACAGGTGAGCCTAGACAGGGTGAAGAAGGATTTGGTTCGAACACCCATGATCTTGGGGAAAAGACTTAGAGGAATTTTAAAAAGCCCTAGATAGTCTTCTTGAATTATTAAAAGGTGGGAGGAGGTTAAACTAAGTTTGGGGACCAATTAGGTGACAATTGGTACAAACTGGTCTAGAGCCCTAATTAATAGGCTGAAAACTAGGGCCTGATAGAAACCAGGGTTATGGGTGCATCTAGAAGCTAAGATTTTGGATTCTAATAGGGTTGATAGATAAACTGAATATTTTCAAGTTATTTTTTGGTTTTTTTAGAGGATTTGGGAGCATTATCCCAAAAATAGTGAAATTAGACCTTCTATGAAACAAGCCGATTAGGCCTCCTAGTGAATTTGATGCCAAATGAATTGGTAAAGTATCTAGAATTCTGGTAAAGGGTTCAAGGACCTATGACTGGGCCAAGAACATAGAAAAGGGCCTAATTGAATGTATGGGAAGATCCTAAGTAGGGTTTTGGGATTCTAGGAGGAAATCTAGTGAAGAAGTCTAGGCAATTAAAGAGCTAGTTGGACTAGTTGTGCCTATAAGTGTTTGAATATTCAACAAATCAACTATACGTTGGAGGAGAATTTTATAGTGAGGATCTTGGAGATCCAAATTGGATAATAAAACAAGGATAACTAACCATTGGATGATTAGGAGAGATTAGGAGTGCTTTGGGGAAAGAAATCACTAGAGTCCTAAACCCTCTGCATCAGAAAGAGTTCATGAAAGTACTAAAGGAGAGGGATACACCTTGTTATGCATTAATAGTGAGGCCCAAAAATACATCAGTGATAGAACCAAAGTTCAAGGCCCCTACTAGGGATGTAGGCCCCAAAGAGGTCAAAGCACTATTGGACCAGTGTAAGGGTATCATAGCTGAGAGTACACCAGAATCTTTGTCACCTGAAAGAGAAGTGAGTCACTGTATAGACTACATACCAAGGGCCACTCTTCCAAAAAAATTAGCATATAAGATGACCCCTGAACAAAACTAAGAGATAGCAAGGCAGATTAAAGAAATTTTTTCCAAAGGTCTAATTAGGAAAAGTGTGATTCCTTGTGCTGCCCCTACAGTCCTAGCACCCAAGAAAGAAGGCACATGGAGGCTATGTATGAATTCTAGGGAAGCCAAGAGGATAACCATCAGATATAGGTTTCATATGCCTAGAATAGAGGATTTGATGGAATATTTATGGGGTGAAATTTATTACTCCAAGATAGATCTCAAGAGTGGTTACCATCAGATAAGAATCAGAGGTGGAGATGAATGGAAGACAACATTCAAAACCAGAGAAGGCCTCTATGAATGGTTTGTGATTCCTTTTGGTCTCTCAAATGATCCAAGAACTTTTATGAGACTAATGAATGAAGTCTTGAATCCCTTTCTTAACAAATTCATTGTTGTATACCTTGATGACATTTTGATCTTTAGCAGGAGCAGAGAAGAGAACCTCAAGCATTTGGACATGGGAATGCGAAAACTCCATGGGGAAAAATTGAAGATAGATATAGAGAAGTGTGTATTCCTTCAAGAATAACTTGTGTGATTAGGTTTTGTGATCTCCAAGAATAGTCTCAAGATGGACCTTTCCAAAGTTGAAGCCATCCTCAGTTGGCCACCTCCTACTACTCCTTCAGAGGTAAAAAGTTTCCATGGTTTATGTAGCTTTTATAGGAAATTCATCATAAAATTTAGTGGCATATGTGATCCCATTATCAACACCATTAAAGGTGGGATAAAATTCATATTTTCATGGACTAATGAAGCTAATGAACCCTTTTAGTTGTCGAAGAAAAAGATTGCAGAGCAACCTATCTTATTCCTACCAGATTTCTACAAGGTGTTTACAGTGGAATGTTATGCAAGCAATAAAGCCATTGGGGGAGTCTTGAGCCAAGAAGGGAGGCCAGTTGCCTTTTTTAGTGAGAAGCACAATGAACCTAAGAAAAAATACTCTACTTACGATCTTGAAAAGTATGCAATGGTTCAATCACTTAGGAAATGGAGGAATTATTTGTTTCCCAAGGAAATTTTAGTCTTTAATCATAACCATGCACTTATTTTTATGAATAAGTAGGAGAAACTTAATCATAGAAGTGTGAAATGGATGGAGTTCTTACAGTCATATACATTTCCTATCAAACACCTAACCACCCAAACTATTCACTTTGAGAGTGTTGGAGTTCATGCCATGAAGGATATGTATGTTATGGATGAATATTTCAAAGAGGCTTACCAAATTTGCACTGAGATGAAAAATAGATACCACATTGATTACTTAGAGTTTATTGTACAAGATGGTCTTCTTTTCAAGAGTAGTTCATTGTGTGTCCCAAAAGGATCCATGAGGGAGAATATTATCAAAGAAAAGCATTGTGGAAGCCTAGCTGGTCACTTTGGGGTGGATAAAACATTGGAGCTGGTTAGAAGGTTCTACCATTGGTCCAAATTGCAAACAGACGTTAGGAGTTTTGTGGAAAGTTGTTCAGTTTTCCAACAAGCCAAAGGACACACCTCCAATGAAGGGTTTTACACTCCTTTTCCCATCCCTTCAAAACCTTGGGATTCAGTAAGTATGTACTTTGTCCTAGGTCTTCCAAAGACCAAGTCTGGATTTGATAGCATTTATGTTGTAGTTGAAATTTTTTCAAAGATGGCACACTTCATCCCTTGTAGAACAACTCATGATGCATCTCACATAGTAATATTTTTCTTTAGAGAATTTATAAGACTTCGTGGACTACCAATGTCAATCATATCAGATAGGGATCCTAAGTTTTTATGCTATTTTTGGAGAACACTATGGATAAAGATAGGAACAAATGTTTCTCTGTCATCTGCATATCACCCACAGTCTGATGGGTAGAAAAAATTCATAAAAAGGTCCCTTGGAAACCTTTTAAGATGCCTCACACAAGAACATGGAGCCAGTTAAGATACTATTACAGCACAAGTAAAATTCTCATTCAATGATTTAGTCAATAGGAATACTATTCTAACTCCATTTCAGATTGTATATGGTACTCACCCTAGAGGGGTATTGGAACTCAGAGATATCAAAGACATGGAAAAAAGAAGTGCACTAGCAGAAGACTTTGGTGAAGTGATGAAGAACATCCATGACCAAGTGCAGACCAAACTGTAGCATACCACTGAGAAATACAAAGCACAGACTGACAAAAAGAGGAGAGACTTACAGTTCAAAGTGGGAGATTTGGTGACAATTCACCTCAACAAGGAGAGACTACCCAAAGAAAAATACACAAAGCTTATGATGAAAAAGCTTGGCCCCTTCAAGTTTTTTAATAAATGTGGCAACAATGCCTATAAGAATTATCTACCTTCTCACATTGGCTTATCACCTATTTTCAATGTTGTAGATATCTATGCTTACAAATGTGGTGTTAGTACTGATGATCTTGCAGGTACTCCAGAGCCTCCTACACCCCAACCACTCAAGGACATGCCCCAAGCAACTCCTCTTTAGTTTGAAAGCATCCTTGATAAGAGAGTGAACAAGAAAACTAGGAGAGGCACTTACTATGAGTACTTATTCAAATGGAAAAACCAACTCATTGAAGGTGCTACCTAGGTGACCCCTGAAGACATTCAGAAGATAGGCTATCCACTTGAAGAACTCCCAACTCAAGATACTTGAGTTACTTTTTCCATGGGGAGTATGGTGCAGAGCACCTCCTAAATTTCCTATTTTATGCTTAAGTGTTTGTAATAAAGTGAATCCTTTGGATCACCCTAGTGTGTGCATGGGTGGGTCTATTATGTAAGGTGAAGGACCCGAAGGTAAGTTATACACCTATGGGTTCCTGAAACCATGTTAGACCATGTTAGTCCCTTTGGGTGATTTTTAGTTTAGTTAGAAGTTTGTGTTTTAAGACCTTAGGATAGGCTCTTGAAATGTTTTGGACCTCTCCCATACCCTTGGAGGTTGGTAAGGTTGGCATTTTTCTCAAATTAGAAATTTTGTCAAGTTTTGATAAAAAGTTGTCTTTTTGCAAAATGTTACTTGAAGAATGACAACTCAACTATAACCAACCAAAAAAAATTCTTGGAGAATATGTAACACCAATATGATGGTATTAGATGTTCTCATTCCTTCTAGGAATGTTAGAGTTTACTGTGTACGGAGCTTGATGTTCAGAGAAGGAAATAGAAGAGTTTTCTGAGTCATTTAGATAGTGTACGACCTGATATAGATTCATCTTGTGGATCCACTTGTAGAAATTTGGGATTCTTTGAGTCACTTCAACATTCCAGTTGGTTTGATTTGTTTTTGTGAATTTTCATAGGAGTTAGAGATTTTACTTGTTCACTGTTTGAGAAACCAAGGTTTACTGGCTCTTCTCCAAAGATGTGGTCCTAACTTGGGATTTAACAAGTGGATTTTCTCAAGAACTTGGGGAATAAAAGTTAGGAACATGATCTTTAATATCCCTAAGGCTCAGAAGCTCAGTGTTAGTTCCATGATTTTTGAGACAAAGCCCTGGACTAATTATCTCTATGTAATTAGTCTAGTTCTTTAGTACAGTCACATGCATGTGCAATATATGAATGGTAGGATAAAAATAATGGTGGTTCTATACCATTTTGGGGTAGAGGAATATATCTAAGCCTTTGTTTTCATTATGTGAACCCACCTTAGACCACTTGCTTAGTAATCCAAGCCTAACCTAGCCAATTAGGTTTGTGAGATTTGCAAGAGTTTAGTGGTGCAGGAGTGGAGTGAAGTGCTAAGGCTTTGGTAGGTTTAAAAAATCCATAAAGGGTGTCTATAAATCTAAGAAGATCAGTTAGATCCTTATTTATGTGAAAGTTATGCTTGAAAAACCCTATGGATAGGGCTACAAGGAACTTTAGGCCATTTCATGTTTGACCATCCTTGGGTCTGCAAGACTATATCCATTGGTGGATTCTCTACCCTTGGGGTGTAAAAAAAGCCTTCCATCACCTAGGTTTGTTTGTCTAAGCCTCTTCTAAAGTTTTCTACATCTTTAGCTTGATTTAGGGAAAGTGTCCCTAAAGGAGATATTGCAGAGAATTGGATCTTAGTTGGAGAGATAAGTTGTGATAGAAGAAGTGAGTTGGCTTCTTAGTAAATTCAATACACAACCTAGGAAGACATTTTTGGAATTGTGGTGTCTTAATTAGGAGTTTTAAGTGGTAATAAGAAGTGGGAGCCCATCTAGGTCTTCTTGCAGTGCACTCTGCAACAATCTTTCTTCCCTTAGGAAGAGGAACTAAGTCCCAAGTGTTTTTCTGCATCAAAGAGTTATAATCTTCCTCCATGGCTAAGTCCCATTTAGGAACTCCTAAAGCTTCCTTAAATTACTATGGATCTAAAGAAATTGCAATATAAGCATCTATAAATGATTTATGTTGTGGTCATGTCCTCCTACTGTCTAAAGTATTTCCCACAAGTGAACCTGCTGAATCAAGTGTTTTTTGTGCGCAACAAGGTCTAGTGGAAGAAGAAGATGAAGAATGAATTTCCTCAACTATTTCTTGACCCTACAAAGGTGGAAGTCTGAGAGTCGAGGTTGAAGGAGTTTCATTTTCTAATTCATTATCATAACTGTCACTTCCCAAAATGGAGAAAGAATGAGGAGTTGAAGAATCCAAGCTAGGAAAAATTTCTATCAAGTTAACACTCCTCTCAAAGGAAATATCATGTTTCTCTGGATCCATAAGTTTATATGCCTTAAGAGTATCAGGATAACAACAAATACGCAAGGCCTACTTTATGGTTTTAATGCCTTGCGCTTCTGTGGAGGTATGGATGTCAAAGCTGGACAACCAAAGACTCTAAAATGTTTCACAACTAGTTTTATATCACACCAAGTCTCAAAAGGAGTGACTCCAGCCAAGGCCTTATGAGGAATTCTATTTTGGATGTGATTGACACAATATATAGCTTCAGGACAAAAGGCTTGATCAAGAGACTTAGCATGAATCATGCAAGTGGCCATCTCATTAAGAGTTCTATTATTCCTTTCAACAACACCATTCTATTGTGGAGTTTATGCAACTGAATGTTGAAGATCAATACCCTCAAGTGTGCAAAATTCTATAAGCATTGAGTTCACATACTCCCTTTCATTGTCTATGTGAAGAATGTTGATGGCTTTCCCTAATTGCTTCTCAACATGATTCGTGAAGGTGATAAATTTATCAAACACTTCACTCTTGTGACCAAGAATAAAGACCCAAGTGTAGTGTGAAAATTCATCAATGAAGGTGAGTACAAGGCGATCCTTGCCAAATGATGGCACTAGAAATGGGCCTGCTACATCACTATGAACCAACTTAAGAAAAATATTTCCCTCCAAGACTTCCCCTTGTCAAACTTCTCTTCAGGATGCTTTCCGAAAACACAACCTGAACATACCCCCTTTGAATACTTGACTAGAGGTAGAACTTTGACCATATCCTTGCTGCTAAGTTGTTGTAAATAATGATAGTTGATATTTCCAAACTGCTCATACCAAAGTTTACTTTGTGAATTTGAATGTGTCAAAAAGACATGTGAAGGAGACTTAGGCACAAATATGGAAAAATAATAAAGCCTTGTGTCATGATTATCTTTACCCACTGCAACCAAAGCATCATCCTTAAGATTCTTTACTATAGCTTAATTAGGAAGGAACTTAAATTTATTTCCAAATCCATAGTTAGTGATTCGGTAAATTGAAAGGAGATTGGTGCTAAGGCTAGGAACATAGAGAACATCCTTGAATGGTCCATTTTCCATCTCAACTTGTCCTTTCCTATCAAATTCCACTTGTGTATCATTCCCTACAAAGATGTGAGTTACCTTAGATAGTTTCAAAGAATAAAATTGATCCTTTGAAGAACCCATATGATATGTGATACCTGAATCAAGAATCCATTCATCCGAAGAAGTTCTACTTTCCATAAATTCTTTCCCTTTACCTTTTGAAGTGGAAGGTGTTGACTCCTTTCCCTTGTAGGCATTTGGAAAATCAATATGGTTGCTCTTGAGTAAGTTTGTCAACTCATCAATTTGTTTCTTATGGCATTGATGCTCATCATGATTTGGCTTCTTGCAATATGCACAAATTTGTTTCTCCTTCTAATAATTGTTCCCATTCTTGTTGGAAAAAGACTTGCCTTGTTGTGAGGAGGAAGATTGTTGTGTGTCTGATTGTGATTTGGCCTTCCACTACTTTTTATTGTTGTTGGAACCTTTTCCACCTTGATTCCTTTGATTCCTATTATTAGCCACCAATGCCTTAGACCTTGTAGACTTGAGAATCCCCATACTCATCAATTTTCCTTGTTCTAAGACCAACATTTCAGAAAATGAATCAAATGAGGGCTTAGTGAAGGTACTTCACATGGACAACTTGTGAGTATTATAACTTGAAACAAAATCCGCATATTTAGGAGGAAGATTTTTCAAGAAATGATGAATCAACTTCTCATCCTTGTGGGATTACTACAATCCTTAAGTTGTGCTATATAATTATTGAATTTGTTGAGATAGTCATGTATTGTGTAAAAATTCCTAGGCTCTTATTTGAGAATATTAGTCTCAATTGAGAATCCCATTTCTTCATCCATGTTACCAAACAACTCTGCAAGTTTATCCCAAGCTTCCTTGACATTGTCGATGGTTTTGATGTAATAGAAGACAACTTGAGAGACATTTTGTCTCAAAATTCCTAAATCCTTATAATTGTTGGTTTTCCATTTGGTTCTTGTATCATCATCATCATCATGGGTTTTTTTAATTTTATTGTCCACATAAGGATTCAAACCATTTACCATTAACATGCTCCATACATTATCTTTCCATGTAGCATAGTTATGTGGAGTTACTTGTGGACATGCATTGTAACCCATGATGCAAAAATTAAAGAGCACAAGAGAGAAAGAGACACAAGCACACAAGACACCCCTCCCCAAATTCACTCAATCAAAGAACACCCCCCCCCNCCCACCCCCACCCCACAAAAAAAATAACAATTTTGGCATTTTATATATAGTGCATGTACATATTCCACTTACCAAAATGGGCCAAAGTAGACTTTTGATTTTTATGTTTACAACCACCTCAATGAGGCCGAATCAGACTCAAATCAATATTGCTAGGGATCAAACAGAAATACTAGCATTACAATGATCATAAATGGCCAAAAATGACCTGTATTTGAAAGTAATATTTTTTCCCAAATAAGGCTACAATCTGATAGAAAATCCAGAAATTACACAAAAAATTATTCATTTAAAAAAATGGTACCTGAAAATGTGTCTATATGAGCCCGAACGAAGCCTATGAAGTTGCAAAATTGAGGATTAGATAGGTATAATCACTAAAAACTGTAATTTCTACAAAATTTGTACACACACTAGAAAATAATAGCACCACTAAAACATTCAGCAGATTCTACCCAAAATAAAAAAAAATTGCACTAAAAAGGAGTCTGTACGACCAAGTTATGGGCCTTCAAAGTAAGAATGTAAATCTGAAATTGCAAATGGTGAAGGGTCCAAATTTTCAAACCTTGCTGATGTTAGTAGAAACACATGATTAAATTTGACAATCAAATAGTCGTCGCACCAAAACCAAATCAGCCGGCTATGACGATCAAAAGACCGTCAAAATTATGCACACAAAATGATTACGCATGCACAAGAGTAAAATTGATGGTTAAATGTTCATCGAATAAAAAAAAAAAAAGCCTGGATTTGATGGTCAAACGATCATAAATTTTAATATAGAAGAAAATGACATTACAAATTTTTTTTACCAGACTTTCTTAGCTAACTAGGTGCTGGCATGGAGACTTGCAGAGGTGGTTGGTCTGACATGGCCTCATGCCATGTGTCACCACTATTTTTGCATGGTTCTGTGTGATTGGGCCTCAAACTATGATTTTTCTGTGTGTCAGCGTAGTGTCTGGGTTGTCTGTTGGCTAAGTGGTGGTGGTGATGAAGAACTTGCCAAGCTAGTGGAAGCATAGGGTCCATCTCGTTGAGCTTTGTCAGCGAGCTCAGAGCTTGAGTCAGGTTGTGGGTTGGGTAGTGTAAGTTCGTAGCATCCTCACCAAAGATCACACATTCATTAATAACTAGACTTCGGCTTTGTTTAAAACGTGAAGCCTAGAGAATCAAGAAAGTGATCTACAGGGGTTGTAGAATATGTTGATTTGGTTGATGGGAGGTACAGTGGCTGAGGGTTGACCACATGGTTAGACCCGTATAAATGTACTTTCAACACCTATAAACTGACAACTGACAAAATACATAGAGGTCGATCCAACTATAGTTTTGCAAGAAAATTGCAGAATAAAATATGCACAAAATAATTGATAGAATTTTGAAAAACAACTGCAGATCTGATTTATAAACTATGAAAATTAATACCAAATTTGTAGATCAGGCTTTACAGTTTGATTTGCAATAAAATTTTTTTTCCTTGAATTTGAGTTTTTCCCAAGGTAGGTAAATTTATAGTCAAAATTCACCGAAATGGCCACCTAGATGTAATGGTGAGGTCAAATCTTGTTCTAAATATTCCCACAAGCTTATGATCCTGGATCTAAATCATGACCCTCCAAAAGTTGAAGCAAAATGGCTCTCCAATGGCTATGCGATGAACACTCCTATAACTCTGATACAACGTAAGAATTTTCCAAAGGCAATGAATGAAATGCCAAGATCTAGAAGATCAATGAATAGCAGAACCAAGAGAGACAAAATGATATGATCAAATGATTAATTTAATAATGATCAAATGATAATGGATGATTCATACAATGTAGGAGTGCCTAAATATATAGACAATGCAATGAGATTACATGATAAGGAGATGATAAGCTATCAACCACACTAGGTGGAATCACATGTCCACCAAAGTTGGATCATCCTCCATTGTACAATGAAGTATGTGTAAACATGTGCAAAATTTGAGGATGATAATGTGATAAGATAATTAAATGTGGATCTCAATCATAAAGTGAAATGAGATAAAAACTAACTCCACCTAATGTGGATTTCTCCTACACCATGTACTAAAAATGAAATGCAAACTCCTATATGTCAACATAACAACTAATATGTAAATGCATTATCCTAAGTAAGCTTAGGTAAAGTGTAATTATAACTAATCAATTACACTAACACATATGCTACTTACAAAAATATTAAGGTATATCAGATGGATGTTAAGTCAACATTTTTGAATGGAGAATTGAAAGAGAAAGTCTATTTTGAGTAGCCTGATGGATTTCCTTTGACTTATGAAGATGATATAGTTTATCAATTGAAGAAAGCATTGTATGGATTGAAACAAGAACCTAGAGCCTAGTATGAAATATTAGATAAGTATTTATTGAAAAATGGTTTTAATAAAGGCACTCCTAATAACAACTTATACTTCAAAGTTGATCATGATAATATTTTGATTGTTGAATTCTTTGTGGATGATATAATTTTTGGTGGAAATGACAAGTTAAGTAAATAATATTCTGATGAGATGTAGAAAGAGTTTGAAATGTCTATGATAGATGAGATGAAATTATTTCTTGGACTGAAAATTACACAATCTAATAAGGGTATTTTCATATCTCAATCTAAGTATGTGAAAGAATTGTTGAAAAAAAATAGTATGGATGATTCAAAACTTGTTGGTACTCTTATGGTTACTGCTTGCAAATTGAAAAAGGATGATGATTCACCTAAAGAAAATCAAACAAGATATAGATCAATGATCACTACCTTATTGTACTTGACAAAAACCAGACCTGATATTATGAATGTTGTTTGCATTGTTGCAATATTTCAAGAAGAACTGAAGGAATCACATGTTGTTGTTAAAAGGATATTCAGATACTTGAAGGTAATAGTTGATTATGGCTTATGGTATGGTAAAGGTGATGATTTTACATTGATTTCTTTTACTGATGCAGATTGGGCCACAAGAGCTTCACTTAGTGAACCTGAATCATAGCACGTACATTCGTGGCATACTAAAGAATCCCCCTATTTTAAAAAAATATTTCTCCAATCTCTTTTTTTTTCACCCCCCTCAAATACCCCCCACACCTTTTTTCCTATATAAACCCCCACCTCCCACCCAAAAAAAAGGCCCCATCCCCCCTATTTAGGCAATATATTTCCCCTTTTTTCCCCTATTTTAAACCTCCAATATGAATGCATATATATTGTATTTCCCCTTTAGTGAAGACCCCATAGATTGGGTAGGTTATATGGATGACAGAAAGAGCACAAGTGGTGGAGCATTCTTTTTGAGAAAAATGTTAGTTTCATGGGAAAATAAGAAGCAAAATTGTATATCAAAATCTACTACTGAAGTTGAGTATGTTGTTGCTGCTGCTAATTGTACACAAGTGATATGGATGAAAAAAATTTGAAAGATGTCATAATAAGTATTGTTGAGACAATTGCTATCTAATTTGACCACTCAAGTGCTATCAATATTTCAAAGAATCTTGTGTTACATTCAAAGACAAAGCATATATCTATAAAATATCATTTTTTGAGAGATAAGTTTAGTGAAAAAGAAGTCATATTGGAATATGTATCTACTATAGAGAAAATTGTACATATATTCATGAAGCCCTTGCCAAAGAATACTTTTGAGTATCTCTGAGATAAGCTTGGGGTGATTTCCCCTCCTAATTAGAGCTAGAGATGCATTGATATGCATCAATCCAGTGTACTTACAGAGATCATCATTGTCCTGGATTGATGTTTTGGTGGCTACTACTCAGGGGGAGTAGTTAGTCTTGTGAGGTATGTTTTTGGGAGAAATGTTTTTTCATTCATTTTTTTTAACCAGTCTTGCCTTATTCCTTACAACCATTCCTTATTCATTCATTTTGTTTCTGAAAACCCATTTAGTTCCTATAACATTCTTATCTATAGGTCTAGAAACCGATTTCAAAGTGTTATTTTTCTTTATCTGTTCCCATTCTTCCTACATAGCTTTAGTCCAAGATTCATCTCTATATGCCTCATCAGCAGCTTTTGGTTCAACTTGAGAAATCAAACAAATTTCATCTCTTAATCTAGATCTTGTCACCATGCCTTTATTTGCATTGACAATAATTTGATTTTCAATATGGTTCTTCTTATCATACCTTGGTGTTTTTGTAATTTCAATAGAATCATTTGTATCATTCAGACATACCTCAATCTCATGATCAACCTCAAAAGGTTCTTCTTGATTTGCAGTAACATCCCTATTTTTTGTATTCTGGCTACAGTCGTATATTCTTTCTTGAATCTAAAACTTCTCATCAATCCTCACATTATCACTTTCAGTCATCTTCCTCAATCTTAGATTGAAAAATTTATAATATTTTCTCTTAGTGGAATAACCAATGCAGATTCCCTCATCACTTATAGCATCAAAGTTTCCTATCTCATCATCTCTTTTTATATAGAATTTACTACCAAATATTCTAAAAAATTTCACAGTAGGAGCATGATTAAACCATAATACATAAGGAGTCTTATTAGTACCTTCTTTTATCAGAATTATATTCAAAGTGTAAACAATAGTACCAACAACTTCTCTCCAATGAACATGAAACACATTTCCTTCAAGCAACATAGTTCTAGCAGCATCTAATATATTTTTATTTCTTCATTATGTAATCTCATTTTGTTGTGGTGCTCTAGGAGTGGATGTTTGTCTGTATATTCCATGCTCTTCATAGTAGGTATTGAACAAATATGAAGTAAATTCTCCACCTCTATCCGATCTTAAACATTTTATCTTCAAACCTGATTCATTCTTAATTTTTACTTTGAATATTTTGAATTTATCAAAAGCCTCATATTTCTTTATGAGATATGTAACCCACATCATCCTAGAAAATTCATCAACAAAAAGTATTAATACATTTCACTGTAGTAAGATCTTGTTCTTGTAAGACCACATAGATCTGTATGTACCAGATCCAACTTCCCTTTCACTGAATAAGATTTTCTTTTAAAATTGCTTCTAGTTTGTTTCCCCATCACACATTCTCTACACATGGTGTTAGCAGGTTTCACAATCTTTGGTAGATCTCTAACAACATTAGTCATACTTGCTTTTACAATGTTATCAAAATTTACATGAGATAAGCTTATGTTCCATAACCAACTATCATCAACCTTCACAAAAAAATAAGAAACTTTTGTAGTGTTCAACTCAAAAACAATACCCCTTGACTTATTACTAGATGCTATCAGATCTCCCGTCTTACTTCTGATCGAACATTTCCCATCATTGAACTTCAAATGATAAAATTTGTCAAAAAGATATCCAAAACTCACCAGATTATGCTTAAGTCCATCAACAAGTAACACATCATTAGTATTAGTTTTACCATCAAGAGAAATCGATCCCACTCCAATGATAAACTTGGGAGTATTGTCACCAAATCTGACTACACCACCATCATATTTAGTTAGCTGAATAAAATTGTTTCTATCACCAGTTATATGATGTCAACAACCACTGTCTATGATCCATTCAGATTTCTTTTCAACATGTGAAACTAGGGCGTTCTCTTCATGAATAGGTTTATCATATTTAATATAAATAAATCCAATTTAATCATCATCATCAAATATACCTTCACTAGCATAGTAACATTCCTTATCCTTGGAGTATTTAGGTCTATAAAACTTAGATTTATGTTTAGGAACCCTTGTAGGACATCTAGATGCAAAATGACCTATCTTATGGCATGAAAATATTTCATAGGTAACTTTCCTTCAAACTTACCCTTACCCCTCTTTTATCTTCTTGCACTCAGGGGCACAATTTCATCTAATTTCCTTTCTTCTTCTTGTATATTTTTCTCAATCATCAGAATATTCACCAAGCTCTTCTTGCAAGTCACTTCTTCTAGTGTTTGAAACCCCTGATAAAGTATTTTATTATTATGTACAGTCACCTTGAATGTTGTTTCAACCTTAGGTAATGAATCTCCCAGCTCTATAGCCTCAAAGGTAGTCAATTTTGCAATTAAAATCTCTCTATTGAAGTTCTCTGTCAAAGGTATGATCTCCTCTAGAGCTTGTACTTTATTTTCAAATATCTAAGAATATTTTTTATCACTTCTTCTTCATTGTATGTGCCTCTTGAGTTTCTAATGCCAATAAAAATCTCAATAACTCTCTATACATATGCTCTAACATTCTCATCATCTTTCATTTTTAAAGTTTCTATCCTTGTCTTCGAGTTCTGTAACTTTGCATGGTTAGTAAACTTATCTCCTTCATATAGTGCTTCCAATATTGACCAAATTTTATGTGAAAAATAAAAATCTTTAACTTATATGAATTCACCTTTAGAGAGTGCACTAATCAGTGCTTCTCTTGCAACCATGTTACTAGAAAACAACATA
Organism: Thuja plicata; assembly: GCA_018584345.1. Taxonomy (NCBI): domain Eukaryota; kingdom Viridiplantae; phylum Streptophyta; class Pinopsida; order Cupressales; family Cupressaceae; genus Thuja; species Thuja plicata. The sequence goes on along the minus strand of MU225852.1, from coordinate 963,095 downwards.
TTTTCATCATCAGTAGCTTTATCCAATTCATATTCAATCTTAATCTACTCATCTTTCTTTGTAATCATTTAGTAGTCAATTCCCAAACACAACAAATGAGTTCTCATCTTGTTCTTCCAACTGTCAAATTTTTTCAGGATCTAACTTCAGACTATCCTTTCTATAGTACACCATCTTTTAGGGTCAACTCAAGCTATTAAGATTTATCTCAAAGGACAAGTAGCTCTGATACCAATTGTTAGCAATAATAGTTCACTAGAACAGCTAAGAGGGGGGGGGGAATCAGATGTTTAAATAATATAAACTTTAACTTAAAACAAAAGATAACTATAATTTTGAACACATTAACAAAAAAAACCATAACACAACCATTTCTTGTCGAGGAAACTTTGTTAAGGGAAAAAACCCCGGTGGGAATTAGCACCCATAAATATTGTACTGAAGTATAGTATCCCTGTTAGGAGTTGATTATTACATACAGTACATAGTTCCTATTAAAGGATAGACCCTGTTAGGATTAAAGAGAAGTAATGGGCTCACTTCCCAGGCTCACTGCCTAAATAAGGTTAAATCTACCCCCAGGACATACTGTCTGAAATACAGATGTATATGTGATATATAATTCATTGAACTGACTGATAGAAACAACTTTGCTAAAATAGTTCCAATAAAGTTCTTCAACCACAACCACTTGTCTACATCCAATATACTTCACAAATACAATCTCACAGCTTGCACACTTTTCTATCTCATCATGCTCTCCACAAAAGAAAACAACTTTCTTTTATACAGGTTAACAATAAGCAATTAGGTCAGGCAATTAAGACTTCTCCAATGCACAAGTAATTACATAACCACTTGCTAAGATACACATGGTACCTATAACAAGTAAACATCAATTACAATCCATTAAATTTAGTCCAAGATTCGTAGTCCATGCTCTCTATCCATAATACATGCTACATCTCTAAAGTCAGCCCCAAATAGGTCTTCTCCAGAGTACACATCACAACTGACGTCACCAAGAGTCTTGCAACCCAATAATTATGAAAAAAAATACCTCAACATTTCTTTTTCCATTCCTCAAGCTTGCATAACATGAATCAGTTTCACACATAAGTTATCCTCGAAACTCAGAAACTAACTCTATCACAATTCTCTGCCACTGTTCAACAAATTGTCTTCACAAAAATTGTTGTAACTCAAACAAAAAAAAACATAAAATCAAGAGACCTTAGATATAAGATCAAGGCTCATACCTATACACATCCCCATCTTTGCATACAATTAAATGTTTGTATAGTGCCTGTACACTTCTTTTAGTCATCCATGCACCAATGATAACCAGTATGTCTGTCTCATTAGAAACATATGTTGACATCAGTGACAAAACATGAATTCCAACAACTACAATATAAACCAACTCCAATAAAATGTTGGCGATTTTGATAAGATATTGGAAGAATATAGGAAAGATTTTGATCAAATGTTTAAGAAGGAAGAAGATAAGGACAGTGGTAAAGTATGGAAAGAAAAGGAATATAGTAAGACTAAAGTTCAGAGAGAATCAATAAATGCTACTGAACCCTTTCCTGATGTTGCTACATCATCCTAAATGGCCAAGCATGGCCTTAGGGGGAGATTTTGAGAAACATTACATAAATATATCTAGCCCCTATTTGTACAGAATAAGTTGTGATCTTATGGATAGATAATATGATTAGTGTAGATTCTATATTCGAGATTGCATGGTTATACACATTATTTTGGATGACCTCCAGAAAGATGGATGACTAGATCTTTGCATACACATAGGTTCATCGGGAAATGTGTCAATTTGTGCATGTGAATTATAAGTTTATTTCCTCAAAAAATTTTAATCACCATTCAAGAAGAACTAAAGGAGGCTAGAGGAGCAAGCAAAGAAGCTAGATCATTTTTGTGATTGTTGAGTGTGCATTACCCTAATTCACCAATTAAAAGGTATTTTTATCTTCTGCGAGATTTTTTTACTATATATATTCCATTGATATTTGATGTTAGTGAGAGGCTAAGGTATAAGTTTAAGAAACAACCTTACAAATCCACGGAGGATGATCATGAAGGTGCATTTTTCCAAACTCTATACAATGTGCTTCATGTGGAAGATATTAGGGCATACATACATTACAAGTATGAGTCATTAGGGGACTTTGAAATCTTCAAATAAATGAAATACATGATAAATGATGATGTAACTTGGAAGGACGAGTTCACTCATTTATAGAACCTCAACATAATGCAAATGATAGAACTCTATGAATTCGACAAGGAAGAATGGATCAAGATCATTCTTAGAAGATTCCATGACTAGTTTCTATGGATAGGAGAGAAGCTTGTTATGATTTCCAGTGAGTTGATTCATGATGTGACCAGATTGGATAATATTGGCATTATCCCTACGATGGAAAAGAACATAAAGAATCAAGTCAACACCCTAACACATTCGAAGTGGGACAAGAGGGTAATACAAAAATTTGACATCTTTCATAAAGATGTAAGATTGATTTCTATAATTTTTGGATATAAACTTCCCTACACCAGCCGGTCTAATTCAATTTCTGCGGGTGTAACAATGATGGCATATAAGATGGTGAAGGAACACGTGAAATACAACTTATGTGAAGTACTCAGAATGCACTTCCTAGAGAATGTTAATCAAATCAAGTGAGAGAAATCAAAACCATTCAGGTTTGGATCTCTACTAATACATATCTACATTTATATTGTACACAAGCTTCTTGGAATGCACCCTAGAGCATGGAAAAACATTGAAACCATAGGTATTCAATTGACTAATAGTTATAGAAGGAAAATAGTACATGGGTGGATGGAGAACTCTTTGGTATGTTCAAGATTATTCAAAGGGAAATAAAAGAAAGAATGAGAATTCTTGAAGCAATGGTAGGGAAGTACAAAGATACAATCTATTTCATGGTTGAAAATGATTGTGTATGCTTTGAAGTAGTAGAACCTAGGAAGAAATGGAGATACCCTGTGGGTTATAAGGTCAGTTCAGAAGTTCTCACCATGCAAGTAGAACATTTTCTATCTTTTGAGATTGATTCTATTGAAGAAAGATGGGGCACCTATTAAGAAAATTCTGCCAAAATTAGAGATTTGCAAACTAGGGCAACAAGAAAAAGGAAGATTGAGAAAATGGTTGATAATCTTGTAGAGAAGGTAGGTATAAGCCAAGATGAGATGAAAGGTGTAAGAAAGAAGATAGAAAAATGAGCTTCTGGGTTTGTGAGAACTTCTCCTGTGACCCTTCCTCCTCCTAAAGCTGTAGAGGTTGTTGATTCACCTCCTACTATGGTTGACGTACTTGATACCACCCCTACACCACCCAAAAGGTCATTGCAGATAAAATGCATGACTGAAACAGAAAGGTCAGGAAAGATTCTTGTGAGGAGAACAAGGTCCTCTAAAAAAAACTCACCTCCTAAAAGGAAGAGGATTGTAGTGGAGAATAAAGAAGAAAATAAGATTGAAGAGGAGAAAAATGAGAAGAAAATCAAAGTAATAGCACAAGATAAAATAGCTGAGAGACAACTTTGGAAACACGGTCTAAGGATATTGGTGAAGAGGATAGTTTTTTATTATGGTAAAAATAGGTTTTGAAGGGGCCCCAAAACCCTTTACAAGAAGATTTTAACGAGAATCTAAAACCCAACAAAGATGAAACACTGCTAAAAGGCGTGCAATTAAACCACCAGCCCAAAGATAATAAACTATCAACAACTAAAAAGGATGAATCATTAAAACCCTAGTTGCCTCAAAAACATACCTAAGCCTTACAACATTAAATTTGTCGAAGTATTAAAACTCCCCAAATAGAACACCAGGGTTTTAACTTGGAACCCAAAACCAATAAGACCATCATCAAAGAGAAACAAAGCCCCAAAGCCAGGATGGGCTGTTAAAAACTATCAGCATCCATATGCCTGCACCTACCAGCCATAAATAACAAACGACTCCAAAAAAAAAGAAAAGGGGGGAAAACAAAAAAATCCCTCTTCCTCATCTTTAGTAACAAATCTGATGCCCATCAACATGAAAGGAGAACCTCCAGCCCTGAACATGCATCTCATCACTGCCCAATCCACCTTAAAAAGTAAAGGGCCCACCCCCCGCCAATTCTAGCTAGCCTTCATGTGGCAATAAGAGGGAGGAGACCACGCTCCACCACCAGTAACCTCCTCCTAGCAGTCGTAGACCACCTCAATAGGCTGAGCCTTCACCTCAATAGGAAGAGGGGAAGAATAAAACTAAAGTAAAGAGAGACTCCGCCTCCAAGATTGATGCAAGGGGGGAGGAGACGGGGCCTAGGGCACACCCGAAACCATCCAAATTGCAGATACAATGCGGAATAGACACAAAAACATAGTGAGAGAGAGAGAAACACATAGATCTTATGTATTAAATCATCAAAATGAATACATTTCAGGCTATAAGGCCTTCCTAGTTATGACCATAAACATCATAATGTATTACAATTTGATCTTCTTACAACAGAGATCTCAGATCTTCAATATCTTAGCATTTTCATTCTTTCTCTAAGACTTGCTACCAAACTAAGAACACATAAAATAATATATACAAGAGACCAAAAAGGAATTTGAAACTCAAAACCCAAAGGAGAGACCCAAATTTAGGTCCACACGGATCCCAAGATAGATCCCAAATAAATCCAGCCACAAAAATTAAATGAAGAAGTCGGCCACAACTCCAACTCCAAAATAAACCAACTCAGCAAGGACATGACTGAGAAATAGATCACTTGGCCAAAGAAGAGCCGAGAAACAACAATAGGCATGACTAAGCAACTCGGCAAGTATGCCGAGAAACAGAAGCAAAGCAACAAAGAACAAACTAAGGAATGCAGTAAACATATTTTTGGTTGAGCAGGATTACCAAGGACCCAAGATGCTCCTGCATCAGACACCTGGAGTTGAAAAGAAATAATTCCCCAAATCATGCATCAAGTCCAACCTAAAATGAATCCAACTTAGATTGAGAAATCCAAGATGAGTCCTCGATCAGTCTATTTTTCCACTTTACCAAATATTCCATGTATTATTTTCCTCTTGTACTTCTTCCAACTCTTTGTTTCAAGATCTTCTCAACTTCCTCTATCTGCTTCTTAGGATAATCACTTGGTACTATTACTTCTTCATCAGGTTCATGATATTCATACAAGTCTAAAATATTGAATATAGGTGATATATCCATGTCACCAGGCAATTCAACTTTGTAAGCATTTCCACTGTCAAATCTTCTCAGTATTTTACAAGGGCCAAATTTCTTCATCTTCAGTTTCCCATATGTTCCAATAGGAAATATTCCTTTCTTCAAATGAACCATCAAAACATCATCAATTTCAAATGTCTTATGTCTTCTTGATCTATCTGCATCATATTTGTATTTATGATTACTTTTCTCCAGCTTTTACTTTACATCCTCATGCAATGTCTTCATAAATTCTGTAAATTCCTCTACTTCAACACTTCTTTTCTCTTTACCAACAATGTCTCTCAAATCTGATATACCTCTAGGTTGTGTGCCATGAACAATCTCAAAAGGTGTCTTTCCAGTACTTCTATTTACTGAACTGTTGTATGCAAAATTTGCTTGTGCCAACATCAAATCCCAATTTCTTGGTGTGTCTCAACTAAACATCTCAACAAGTTACCCAAAATTTTGTTTACAACCTCTGTTTGTCCATCAGTCTGTGGATGAAATTTAGAACTAAATTTCAACTCAGTATTCAGTTGCTTCCAAAGTGTTCTCCAAAAATAACTTACAAACTTGATGTCTCTGTCAGAGATGATACTCTTTGGTATTCCATGCAATCTGACAATCTCCTTGAAGAAAAGATCTGATATATGTATTACATCTGATGTTTTCCTACATGGTATGAAATGTGTCATCTTGGAAAATATATCCACAACAACAAATATAGAATCATTACCTCTTGCTGTCCTCGGAAGTCCAAGAACAAAATCCATGCAGATACCACTCCAAGGTTTCTCAGGAACAGTAATAGGTGTATACAAATTAGTATTCTGACTTACTCCCTTGGCAACTTGACAAACTCCACAACTTCTTACAAATTTCTGAACATCTTTATACAAGTGAGGCCAAAAGTACCTCTCCTTCAGCAGACTCAATGTTTTATCAATGCCAAAGTGTCCAGCCAATCCACTACTATGTTTCTCCTTAATCAAATTAGTTCTCATTGAACCTCTTGGTATGCACAATTGAATTCCTTTGAACAACATATCTTCCTGAATGAAATAGTCTTCATACTTACTTGATTGATTTTTATTAGGTGCTCTGCACAATCTCCACTGCTTTGAAAAATCAGGATCATCTTCATACAAATGCTTCATGTCATCAAATCCAAGAACTTCAATTCTCATTTCAGTTAATAAAGATCTTCTTCTACTCAATGCATCAAAAACTCTATTAGAAACTCCACTCTTATGCTTAATCACAAATGTAAAGCTTTGCAAATATTCAACCCATTTCATATGTCTCTAATTCAACATATTCTGACTACCCAAATACTATAAAGCCTTATGATCAGTATAAAACACAAATTCATTTGGCATCAAGTAATGTCTCCATTTCTTCATAGCTTGCACAATAGCATAGAATTATTCATCATAGATAGAATATTTTCTCTTTGCATCATTCAAATTTTCACTAAAGAAAGCAACAGGTTTACCTTCTTGAGTCAATACAACTCCAATTGCACTTCCACTTGCATCACATTCAACTTGAAATAATTTATTGAAATCAGGTAAGGCTAGCACGGGTAATTCAGAAACCTTCAACTTTAAAGCTTCAAAAATCTTATCAGCTCCATGTGTCCATTTGAATTATCTTTTGTCTCCTCTCATTGTCTCAGTCATAGCATTTCAAATAGAACTGAAATTTTGGATAAAATTTCTATAAAAACTTGCCAATCCATGAAATGATCTTACCTCTGTAAGTGTAGGCCAACTCAATATAGCTTCAACCTTTTCTGGATCCATCTTCAAACCATCATCTAAAATTAAAAACCCAAATACACAAGCTCTTCTTTCATGAAGGAACACTTATTCAGATTTATCAGCAACTTTTCCTCTTTTAATCTCTATAACACTTGTCTTATATGCATCATATATTCTTCTTTGGTCTTACTGAATATCACAATTTCATCCAAATATACAATCACACAATTATTCAAGAATTGCTTCAGAACTTCATTCATCAGCCTCATAAATGTACTAGGTGCATTAGTTAAACCAAAAGGCATAACCAACCACTAATACAAACCTTCCTTTGTCTTGAAAGAAGTCTTCCATACATCACCTTCTCTGATTCTGATATGATGATACCCACTCTTCAAATCAATTTTGGTAAAATACTTTTCTCCACTCAAACAATCCATTATATCATCTATCCTTGGTATAGGAAACCTATACTTCATTGTGATCTTGTTTATTGCTCTGGAATCAGTGCACATTCTCCATTCTCCATTCTTCTTAGGTGCCAACACAGCAGGCATTGCACATGGACTCAAACTTTCTCTGATTAAGCCTTTGTTCAATAATTCATGAACTTGTTGATTAAGCTCTTCATTCTCGGTATGTGTTAACCTATGTGGTGCTTTGTTTGGTAAACTAGCTCCAGGAATCAGATCCATACAGTGACTAATATCTCTGATTGGTGGCAAACCATCAGGTACATTATCTGAAATGATTTCTTTCTATTTAGTTAGCAACTTCTCAACTTATGCAGGTATGTCATCTTTTGCATTCTTACTTGGTTTCTTAGGAATCAAAGCATAACATATATCATTTCTTTTTAGATCTTTAACAAACTTTCTACCTTCCATCAAAATTTTTTTTATAGATGTACACAACTCATCAACAAATTCTTCAATAAAAGGCAACAAAATTTACTTCTTTCCATCAATAAGTAGAATATTTATTCAACCTTCCATCATTTATAGCATGTCTATCATACTGCCAAGGTCTACCTAACAATATATCACAACAATCCATTGGCATAATCTCACATAACACCTTATCATAGAGCTTTCAAATTTTTAGATTCACAAAACATTGTTCACTCACCATTAATGTGTGCTCATCCTTGATCCATGAGATCTTGTAGGGTTTTGGATGTTTCATCCTCTCCAACTGTAAATTTGCAACCATTTCCTTAGATTCCAGATTCTCTGAGCTTCCACTGTCAACAATGACTTTCCAAACCTTGTTAGAAACTCTACATCTAGTCTTGGATAAACTTTTCCTGACAGGATCTTGCTTGTCTTTCTCACTCCATAGTATCCTTCGGATCATGAGATTCTCAGGTTCATTCGATGACTCCTCTTGAACCAAAGTATTTCTTCTACTGCTACCACCTTTCTTGCTTGCATGTGTACACTCAAAGGATTTGTGTCCTTCTTCACCATAATTGTAGCAACTTATTTGGAACCCTCTTCTGCTATATCCACCTCTGGAATAGTTGCCTCTTCCTCGCTATGAATTTCCCCCTTTCCATTCAGTCTTTCCTTTGTCTTGACTAGTGTTTGTATTTGAATTGTCTACTTCAGATATACTATTTTCACCATGAGATCTACCTCTTCCTCTAGAGAATCTACCACCTCTACCTCTGTCTTTGTTCATATCTTCTGTTCATCTTTTCTTCAGCTTTTAGGGCAAATTGATATGCCTCTTCAATACCTTCCATTTTGACTAAACTGATTTCATCTTGTATGGAACTTCTTAAGCCATTCAGGTATCTTGCAAATCTTTCCACTTCATCTTCAACATGTCTAAATCTGATGTCTAATCTATAGAATTCCTTAGTATAGTCTTTGATTGATTTGTCCTTCTGCTTCAAACTTTGCATCTGCCAGATTAGGTTAATCTGATAATCACAAGGTAGAAATTTACCTTTCAATTTGTTAACCATCTTATCCCATACCTTGATCTTGTCTTTACCTTTCTTCTTTCTATCTAATTTTAGGTATTCCCACCATAAGGATGCATGACCTTTCAATTTTGTGCTTGCAATCTTCACCTTTTTATTTTCTGCAACATTCTCATATTCAAAATATTTTTCCATCTCAGTGATCTAGTCAATCAATTCATCAGAATCTAACTTTCCACTATACTTAGGAGGATTAAAATAAGGTGTGGATTTCAAACTTGTCAAGGCTGTCAGGAATCTCTCTTCTTCCTGGTCTATCATAGGTGCATGTGCAGCTTCATCTTGAATCTCTTCAAATTCATCATCACTAACATCTTCAAGATGTCTTCCTCTGTGTTGGACTGTCTCAACAGCTTCAAATCTTGCAGCCATTTGTCTAAGCATATAAGATAGACCTTGATCAACATTTCCTCTCCCATGAATCATCTTGAGACTCTCTACAATTGTATGTCAGATTGCAACCTTCCACCCTACAACAAATATCTTTAGAGTTTACAAGAAGGAACCACAGATCTCAACTCGCTTTGATACCACCTGACGCAAGGGTGGAGGAGATAGGGCCTAGGGCACACCCAAAACCATCCAACTTGCATATAGAATGCGGAATAAACACAACAACATAGTGTGAGAGAGAAACACATAGATCTTATTTATTAAATCATCAAACTGAATACATTCAAGGCTGTAAGGCCTTCCTAGTTATGACCATATACATCAAAATGTATTACAATTCAATCTTCTTACAACAGAGATCTCAGATCTTCAATATCTTAGCATTTAAATTCTTTCTCTAAGACTTTCTACCAAACTAAGAAAATACAAAAGAATATATACAAGAGACCAAAATGGAAGTCAGTGTGAAAAACCTAAAGGAGAGACCCAGATTTAGGTCCACACAGATCCCAAGATAGATCCCAAATAAATCCAGCCATGAAAATTAAATGAAGAATTTGACTATAGCTCCAACTCCAAAATAAACCAACTCGGCAAGGACATGACCGAGCAATAGAGCACTCGGCCAAAGAAGAGCTGAGTAACAACAACAGGCATGACCAAGCAACTTGGCAAGCATGCTGAGCAACATAAGCCGAGCAACAGAGAAAAAACTAAGGAATGCAGTAAACATATTTTTGGTTGAGTAGGACTACCAAGGACCCAAGATGCTCCTACATCAAAGATGACACATGAAAAATGTTGGAAACAATTGTTTAATTGTGTATTGTCCTTGATGTTACATAAATGTCATATCAGTCATTAGACAGAGTCTACCGAGCTCAGAATGTTCAGCAAGGTAGTTGACAGAGTCTACCGAGCTCAGACGGTAAGAGAAGCTACTTACAGAGTCTACCAAGTGCTCTAGAATACTATACCGAGAAGTTAGTTACTACCGAGCTCTCTCGGTCGACAAAGGAAATTTAGTCTCTACCGAGTTCACTCGGTCATCAAAGAAAATGTGAAGGAAAGTCAGTGCTTACCAAGTTCACTCGGTTACCAAAGGATTTTCGCAGAATCTGCAGTGTTCACCGAGCATCCGTTGGTCAACACTGGAATATCATTTCTGGACTGCGGCGGCCTGCGAAGGATATTATTTATAAATGTTTGTACAGCCGACCAATGTAATATCTATTAATTGAAACTTGTAATTGGGCCGACTTGATAACTTGAAGGGTATATATGAAAGGTCAAGTTGCGAATTCAAGAAGAGAGTGTGAGAAGTGTGGAAATGTGAAGAAGCAGAAGGAATGCGCGAATTCTGATGAAGGATTAGAGATATCCTTGAGGTGCTGCAAAGATATATGTGATCAGTAAGGATCTATTGGAGCAGAACAGAGATCTGTATCAGCAAGATAAGTTGCATTTAATTCAGATCACT
>MU225852.1:892251-930348 GCA_018584345.1 Thuja plicata | reverse complement strand
GGTTCCTTAAAGAGTCATTATGCTTATGCTGCAGGAAGGTAAGAAATGCATAAAAGAAACCTACACTAGTGCTGCAGGAAAAGAATACACTTATCTCCTTACTAAAATGAATGCTAGAAATTGCAAATTCTACTTAAACCTATACTTTTAACCCAGAACATCCATTATAACTATTCTTGTAGATGTTGCAGGAACATTCACAAAGTACAATGTTGCAGGAAGGAACTGTAACTTCTATTTGATATACTGGAAATAAATCTACTCTACTCTAATCTATTCCCCCTCAAAAGTGAGCCCCCTTGGTTGGCTTCTGTTAATCTAATAACACAGAATGTAAACCAAGAATCACTTCATTGTATTTCAAAAATGCATTACATAAGAACAATACATGAAACTTAAAATAACTTGTTGTAAGATATAACAGTTTTCTTCCAAAAAATTTTCCTAACTCTTCTAACTACAAACCATTGGTCCAATCCCTATAAATAGAGGATCAAACACTTATTAAAAAACATAAAGAAACTATCTTACTGAAAACACGTCGGAGAAGAAGATGGAAACGCAACAGCCCACGGTGTGGGTAATAAAGTTTGGGTGACCAGTTCACATAATGAAGTGCAGAGGGAATATAGTAGCACTACATCCCTATATCCTAGAATAGTGGCTCCTTCATTGTAGCATCCGTGTCTTCTAGCGCTATGATGATCACTTTGCCGTAGCTAGTTCTCAACAGTTTTCTTGTAATGTTGTCGACCACTCTCCAGCCGCTTCCTTCCCTGACAAGTTAGTTGTGATGCAAAAATATTCATGCAACAAGCTTAATCAAATTAAATCCAGATATTAGAACATATATTCTGATGGTTATATGAAATACAACACTATATGTATAATATTGGAAAAATATGTCACAAATATCTACCCATGGTTTATCAGTTCTAACTGGACTTTATCACAAGTTTTAACTGGCTAGGTTCACAAATGTCTTGACATAAATTAGAACAGAGTATTGAAAATTATACAAAATAAAGGCAATAATTTGGCCTCATCACTACCCATACCTTTCACCTTTCAGGGAAATGATACAGTTGATAATTTGAACAAAGTCCTTCATGAATTTTATGTTCACTTTACTTCTTTGGAGAAAGCCACAACTATGAAATTAGAGAAGGAATACATGGAAAAGAAGTTAGAGGAGATATGCCAGCCATTAAAGTGGGATATCAGCATATAAGACACCACTATCTCTAGTATTAGGTCTTGCATCAAGCATGGAAATAATATATATAGCTACTACATAAACCCTTCTAGGCATGTATAGAATGTGGTAGATATAATCCATAATTATGAGAAGACATTGGATGACTTGGTGAAGGATTGTGGGTCCTCCTCACAATCTGTTATAGAGATGGATAAGGAAGTGTCTAGGTTAGTGGACAAAATTAGTGTGCTTGAAACTGAGAAGTCAAGAATATTGGGTATATTTTCTATGTTGAGGAGTATTCTTACTCCTAAACTATCAATTCTAGAGAAACACCTTAAGTACAGGAGATAACAAAGAAGCCCCTTGATGAAGCTCTTCCTACAGTATTGAAGGATGTAGAGATCTCATCCTTTGTTTTGAATGTCCTTATTCATGTTGGTGAGACCTTGGAGAAGACATGGAAAGCAGATACAAAGATCTTGGAAACCTCTTTTCAAGATATTCTTAATATGGTATGAGTTTTGGTAAGAAGCTCTACAATTTTGATGTGTATATTGTTAGATTTTTTAGTATACATTTTCCATTGATGTCAAAGGGAGAGTAATAAGTGTAGTATGAAAAATGTATAGTCAGTAGTTTGGCATTAGACACTTAGTCATTTTTTAGTAAGTGTTGCCATCAATGCCAAAGGGGGAGATTGTTGGCAAGTGGCCTGATGAGTATAGCATTGAGGTTTTAATTTATTGAAATACTACTTATTGGCATGGTCTCTTGGAGTATAATCTAGTTTTGGATATTCTATTTGGAAAAATTACTAAGTCTGAGAAGGATTTGACATAGTACAGTTGCACAATTTTTCTCAAAAAGCATGGTTTGTGATGAACTAAGTCATGTGAGATTAGAGGAATGTATTATGGGATGTAGTATATCTTCAGTTAAGGTTCTTGCATTTTGGAGTTGACTGGAGAGAGTTACAACTTGATATGGATACGTGAAGACTGTGTAGCAGTGTAACATGGAAAATGAGTGGTCACAATATTTAAGGGAGTAACATGTGGATTCTAGAAGTTCTACTTTGGATTTGGTTTGGTTCCTACGCTAACTTTGTTTATATATGATCTCTGATTATGTATTTTATATTTGATTATGTGTTGGACACATTTTGTGATGTATTTGTGAGCTGAGTGGAAAGGTTATGAGATTGAGTATATATGTGAAATTTTTTTGAGATGCGAAGATATGTGTGGAGTAGATAGATGCCTTGTGATGTCAGAATTAGGCATAGGATGTTGTGAGCTATAACTGGGACTACCTAAGTGTTGCAAATTATTTTACAGTTCACTTTATGATAAATAATTGTAAAGAAAGTTTTGCATTGTAATAGAAGTGAGCTCCTTATATTACCCCTAACAGGGTTTTTATCCTTTAACAAGGATTTGTACTAAATGTAATATTCAACTCCTAATAGTCTAAGCCTCCTAACAGGGACATTATATTCTTAGTGCATTATTTGTGGGTATCATCCCCACCGTGGTTTTCCCTTGGCCTCCTCATTAACAAATCATGGTGTTATGAGTTGTTTACTTTATGTGTATGTTCTTCTTATTTAAATAATTGCATGGTTAAGTTTGAATTTCTTAAGTTTGATACTAAAGTTCTGTAATGTTGATTCACCCCCTGTCAGTATTACTTAATCCTAACAATGTGTCCATTTTATTCCTATGGGATAAAATCATTTTAGCATCCTCGAGATGTACTGACATCTTTGATTGACATTGGTGTCTAGTTGCATGTTTGTCCTTAAGACAAGAGAAAAAATAATAAGGTAAATAACGATGAAGTAGGGGTAGACAAAATTAGATTAAAATATTTGAAATTCATATAGTTGAGATTTTTGGAGGTTCTTCCAAGGGATTGAGATCACACTACTATTCATCTAATATCGCTTCCTCAAAGTTGTGAAGAAGATATCACAACATCAAAAATGAAGTGCCTACATTGTGTAGGCCTCTAGTGGGTGTATAGGCTACCATAATTATATTTCCATCATCCAATGATGATAAAGTTGGTGGAACAGTGAGATGATAACACTGTATATTTAAATATTTCCATAGGGGAGATAATTGTTACATACATGGATGTTAACTGCATTTTTATGCCATCCTATTTGGGGATAGAGGGTATATATTGATACGTGAGTATTTTCACATACTTGTTATAATAAATGTATCACACACAACTGAGAGGGGGGATGAATCAATTGTATAAAAAACTCAAGACCTTTAACAAAATTACCAAATTAATCTTAGATCTGAAAGATAAACATGAATGCAGGAACATAACACAGTAATCAACATATAACACCAAGATTTGTTCTGTGAAAACCTTGGTAGTGGATAAACCATGATGGGGATCAAACCCACAAGATGAATGCATTATGTTAAAAGTAATATACCATGTTATGAGTATTATAAAGGGTATTTCACATGCATTTAGGAACACTTCCTAGAGCTCACTACTCAAATACAACAAGGATCTCAATCCCAAGGAAGGTTCACTATCTTACAACAATTTATGATCTCAAACATAGAGTACATATTGTCCAAGCTCATAATATGAAAATAGCATCTCTTATATGCCAGAACAATTCCAATGAAGTACAATAATTCTCTACCTTAATTATTTATTCCACTCATACCTCTTCTCTCAGGTATCCCACACTATCTTCCTCCTTTTCACACTCTAGTACATCTTCACAATTACAAATGATTACATATTTATACACATTACATCAATTTATCTCAACTAGCTCAGCTAGGGACCTAAATACAAAATATTAATTCATTACATCTCAATACTCAATGGGATGAATGTAATGTCGGATAAGACATAGAAATGATCCACAATAAAAAAACCTCAAACACACTCAAGATCCATAAATCACACCATGATCCATCGCAACATGCTACACAACCAAGTTAGCCAAGAACAACAAGAACACCAACATGTTACATGAGGAATCTTCATTTCTGACCACATAACCCAATGCAATCCACTAACATGAATAGGACACAATCAAGAAACATCAGCAAGCAACATGAAATACCATGAAGTCAACAAGAACATCTCTATCTCATGAATCAAACTCATTTCTACACTGTTCATCAGGAAAACTAAACCATAACCATTGTCATAAAGGAAAAATAGATTTTTGACATCCAAATCATGAACGATTCAAAATAAGGACACATATTTATGTCCTGAACTCACCACCTAGTTAGCAATAAATAATATTTCTAAATTGATCCACACCGATCCAAATACTGAAATAATGTGTGTGACAAAATAACCAAAATAGAAGTCTCTGATAAATCTATATTAACTTTCTCAAATCATCATGAAATTCTCTTCCACTTGAATTGAATCAAGTATAGACATCCTTGAACACACTAGCTTCACAAGATATGATATTCAGTACACTAAATGTACCGTAGAAATCATCTTAATGAACTAACCAGGAACATTGTCTCCAATAGTAGGAATATGTTGACATCAATGAAAAAACATTAATGCCAGCACATATATGCATAATCTGAACAATATCTCAAAAATCACCCTCTTTGGCATTGATGACAACATTTGATGTGAAAAATTTCAAATCAATGCACAAAGAAACAATGTCGAAAACAATACAAACAATATCCACAATATCTTTCAAAGTCTCTCTAACAAAACTTGTCAACAGAAAACAAGTTTCAAACTAATTTTTCACATGAATCTCTCCCCCTTTGACATCAATGACAAAGGCACAAGTATGCACTAAGTCATAGAGGCCAAAAATATGAACAATCAACTCTTAACCACTAATCACTAATCCCGCTAAGGAGTAGCCACCAAAAATATCTATCAAGATTAATGATAATGTATAGGAACAATGAACTATTGGAATAATGGAATGGTGTGTACTGAGAGGGGAGGGGTGAATCAGTACCCTTAAAACTTTTATCACTTTAACCTTTGGTAATCTTTACTTGCATTACCGACCATATTTCTTTTCTACCTTATGCATGCAATATCATAACATAAATGTAATTGCATGTAAACATTCATAGAAACATTCATGAAACTTATTTACACATGGCACAAGAATTGGTAATGTAGAAAACCCTGTTAGAAGCTAAAAACTATGGTGGGGATGAAACCCACAAAGCTTCACTATCTACAGAATGGAAGGTATTGGTTAAGGCTACAAGTGTGATCACTTCTGATGATCTTACCCTATTAGGAGTAACATTTTAAATTTGTTAGGTCTACTCGGTTAAGAGATTTTAACAACACTGTTAAGTGTGCACTCGGTTAAGAGATTTACAATAAGACTGTTAAGTCCACCTTCTTAAAGGATTTCTTCTATTTGCTACAATTGTTTGAGATTAGTCAAAAATAATTATGACCTGATGACTTGCAATCTTGAATTTCTGATTACATATCCTTTAAGTTCACATAATGTATGTATCACCTATAGTGATGGATAATACATATGTTCTTATCGGTAGCCTTGAATCTTGTTCTTCATAACTAAATTATTTCTTTTGTGTCCTTCTACATGAAACTCTCTATCTGATCCATAGATTTCTTCTGTGTCTACAATCATCATATTCTTGATTTATTATACATC
Source organism: Thuja plicata (assembly GCA_018584345.1). Lineage (NCBI taxonomy): Eukaryota > Viridiplantae > Streptophyta > Pinopsida > Cupressales > Cupressaceae > Thuja > Thuja plicata. The sequence goes on along the minus strand of MU225852.1, from coordinate 924,472 downwards.
TATATATACAATGTATTCACCTAATTAGGTTTCACTCTTTACAATAAAATTCTATGATCAAAGGTTTACAACTTGACCTTGATCTCCTAGTTTGCATGTTTACAATTAGTTAGAATAATTAAAACTATTACATATGCTTTACTTTATCCTCAAGAAATGGTTTTATAGCTAAGCATAAAGTTATTTTTAAGACTGAATTGCTTTAGCTAACGTGTATCTCAGATCCACTTTTCTCGAGAATAAAAAATTTTCTTGGTAGACTGGTGCTCAGGTTACTCTGTGAACTATGCTCTTAGTTTACTCTGTAAACTGTCTATCGGTGATAGTGTTATTGATGTTCACTGATCTTGGTGATCACTGTGATAAGATATTTTTGGTGACCATTGCACTTGTCTGTTTCGGTGACCTCTACGCTTGTCTGAATGCTGTCACTTAGTGATTATGTAACAAATGGTTCAAAAATTGTTTCCTTGTATACTAATGACAAATTATGATCATCAATCTCCCCCTTTGGCATTAGTATCAAAAATTGATATGTGCAAGCTGATGTGTTCAGTATATACACCAAGTGTTTACCTTGTCAAATGACTCCCCTTATGTGCATGCCTCAATACAGTGTATGTACATGATTCATCCTTTGTTTATTTCCCTTTGATATGTTTTTCCCTTTTGTAAGGTATATACATATATACATTTTCTCCCTTTTTGATGTATACATATATTTTCCCCCTTTCATATATTTTCCCCCTTTTTTGAAAATAATGACAAAGGTTTAGTACTTACATCTTGTCAAATATGTGGGCATGGGATTTTTGAATGTCAGCCATCTGATTCTCCCATTTCTCCTTGAGGTGCTCAAGGGTCCTGTGCGCCAAAGTGATTCTAGTGTGCATGTCATATATACTCTTGGTAACTAGCATCTGTGGGGTTGCAATTAATGATTTTTTTGAAGTCATGTGTTTCAACAACAATGTGAGATTTGGGAGTAACATAGCTTGAAGCTCGGTTACCTCATCTTTGATTTTTCTTTCATCCTTTTGTAGCTCAAGTCTCAAGCTTTTGGATTCTACAATCTTCTCATAATGCAATTTGAATGCATTTTCCTCGTTTGTGAGACTTTGTGCACTAGCTTTAAGATCTTCATCTATTTTAGCTATCTTTTCACTATGCTTGGTAGTTAAATTCTCCTGTTTGCACAACTTTTGAACTAAGTTGACTACTTCTAATAGTATTGGTTCCAATGTAGTAACTAGCTTAGAAATTTTTACCTTGTTTTCTGCCACTTCTTGGCTAATCTTCTATGTGAGCTTGTATTGACACTTTTCTTCTGCATGTTCTTCAATCACCTTATCAGCTTCCACATTCTGTGATTTAATGGCCTTAGTGAGAACTGCTAATTGATCAAGTATTGGTGCATTTTGATCAATTTGAGTGTCAGGTACTATCTGCAATAATATTTCCTTTGTATTATTCAAGACTTGTGAATTTTTGTGCTCATTTTTAAGCTTGTCCTATATTGCCTTTCTCTTGCAAAGTTATCCATATTTGGTTAGTGAATCAGGATCCAGTGTCCTTCGATCACAGTCGGGTATGTCAATGATTTCTTCAAGTGTGACTAGTGATTTTCTTTTCTTCTTCTTCTTCTTCTTTGAAATAGTACTGGAAGCAGGGGAATGAAGAATTATGGCAAGAGCCTTCTCTTTCTCTGTTGATTTCGGTGAATGTGTGGGAGGTGTGGTGCCTTTTGTATGTTGTTCGGTATGATCTTGTCGATCGGTTATAGATGTCTCTACATCAACCTTGTCTTTATTTGCAGCCTTTTCTTCTTCGGTGTTCTTGTCGGTAGCATCACTTGGTTTCTCCTCTCCACTTGCATCTTTCTTCTCCTCATTTGTATCCTTTTTCTCCAAATGGTCATCACCTTTTTCCTCAGTTATGTCTACATCAGGCTAAGGTGTCTTCTCCTTTTCTTTAGTAATGATATTAATAGCTTGTATCAATAAAGGCATGTGACCTAGTACATTTTCCTATGCAACATCCTTTGTATCATTTTCCTTTTCTTACTTGGTAGCATCATTTACATCTTCATCATTCTTGGGATCATCATTAGAATCAATAAGAGTAATATCTTTTATTATAATGTCTGGTGTTTCCCCTAATGATTGTAATATGTGAGGTACATCATCCATAGCCTTACTTGCCTATGTTGTCAAATCAACTAGATTGGTATCCTCAGTGTCATTGATGAAGATATGCTCTGGGCTCAGTGTGGCCTCCTTCTCTTCATAGTAAGGTGTCTCGGTAAGAACTAGTAACTACTTGGGGGCATTGAAGATTTCATTCCAAATCTCATTATTTTCTCTGTCAAGGTATTCTAATCTTCCCTCTAGTACTTTGTATGCTCTCATCTTTACTAAAAAATTATTTTCATGCTCCTTCATTGTTGAATCAATTTCTTCAATAGTTGAATCAGGTGGCATGAGTGTAACTAGAGATCTTTCCCTTATCTATTTTTCTGTGTGCAAGGCATATGTCCATCTTGCTGATATTTTTCATTAAGCTCTTGTGGGATATTCTTCTTGAATTGTATAGGTACATACTTGTACACAACCATTTCCTTAATTATGGCCTCTTCTATCTTATTCTGATCTCTGGGAGACAAATTTAGCCATTGTCTAATCTTGCGATGTGATAAGCTCCCTGTGTTGATGATTGACTCTGCAACTTCATCAATTGTTTTAGGAACTTTGAGATTTTTAGTTTGGAGTCCTTGTTCTCTCTCATCCTATTCAGTGTCATCCTTGTCCTCTTTTCCTCTTATATATTTCCTTCTTTGCCTCAGTTCTGATTTCCCAATTTGAGGCTTTCTTTTCTTATAAGTCCTCACATTACCTTTCTTTACCGGTGATGAGTCTTCTTTTTTTTTTTTGTCTTACTCCTTGTTCTTGATGCAGTTGTTATATTTGTTACCTTTTCTTTCTTGGCTGGTGGTGCATTTGATTCAGTAGACTCATAGTTAGTTATTTCTTTACCTTCACCAATGGTTAACTGTCCATCGGTGACATCTTGTTTCGATTCTTCATCATTTACCAACAGTTTCTTCTCAAGTGTTTTCACCATCTTTTTTTTCTTCCTATCTATCTTCTTTACTACTAAGCCAATTTTGATTCTAGACTTGGCTTCCTCATATGTTCCAAATCTTCTCAATGATTTGTCCATTGGTTCATTCAATAAGGCTTCAATAGCATTTGCGGCTTGATCAATGTTGATCTCATAGTCTAGTGGTGGTAACCATGTTGTTCTCAGTGCAGCTGGTTTGATTAGAGTGGTATCAGTGTCCACTATGATACATATATCATCTTTGTACTATTCTACCAGTTGTGCATGGATTCTCAGTCTCTTCTACATTCTATCTTTGAAAGTGGTGAAGTATGCATCCATTACAGATGTGAAATTATCCCCTGGTGACTTAATGAGTTCACTAATCTTTGCAATTATTGGTCGAGTTGTGTCCCAATTGACATTACTGACAGAAGGGAATAAATTCTAAAAATAGAAGAATGTGCACATAAGGAGTGAACTGAGCTTACATGAATTAGATCTGTATGATCTAATAGTTCTCATATTCTCCTCCAGTTTCTTTAATAGCAGCTCATATAAGTCCAATTGAATTCCCTTCTTCACAATCTTATAAGAAGTGTCAACTACTCCACATGCTATGTTGTACATTCGGCTAGCTTGGAATACCTTGTACCCAATCAGACATGCATCGAACTTGATCTCTAGGTTAGTGATTCAATTAACTTTCAAACCTCTGTCATCCCATACTGCACCAGTTAAATTTTCAATCTCAGGGCGAGAAGGATTCTTTAAGGCTTTTTCCTTCTCGGTAATGGGATAACCTATTATAGTGTAAATGACATCCTTTGTGATTGGTTTTGGTTCATCCAACCACATTTTTCTGTCATGTACCCAGCTAAGTACAATGTGTATCCACTCGGTCTTGAATTCTCTCAAGAATAGTAGGGCATTGGTTAACACTTTCACCTCAATGTTCTTGTGTTCATCTTTCAGGTTTCCATCTTGGCATAGCTTTTGGTAAGCTTCTTCAACCTCAAGATCTCTGATTTCTACAACCTTGGAGTGGATGTATGTGTGGATATCTTCAACCAGAAAAACCCTAGGAGGTATACTTGAGAATGCTCCCTTATCATCGATTTGAGAAGCAACCTCAGGGAAAAACTTATAGTTAGGATCTTCACAGGTTGTATTCTTAATTAGGTTGATCTTCTTTTCCTTTAAGTTCTTGATCTTTGAGACTCGTGATGTGGTTGTCATTCTTTTTGTTTTTAGGGCTTCTCTGTAAACAAACTATGAGCTTGGTGAGTCTAGTTACTCACTTGATCTTTGTTGTAGATGCTAAGAATCTGTAGGAGTAGCCTTTGAAACTGCTGTGAATCGCTCTTCAATATTTTCAATTTTGGTTGCTTGTCTTCACACTACTATTTTCTCCTTTTCGCTTGGTGAATGAATGAGTTCTTTTTTTCCCTATTATAGATAATAACCTAAGTGGTTCATTGAATGCTTCAGCTACCACTCGGTTGATGAAACAAAGATGCTCAAGTATCATACCAAAGTCTTCATCCTCGGTGAGTATACAATGCCAGGGGTAAGTGACAATTTAGTTTTACTTTTCACATGTTCACCGATGGTGCTCGATATGTAGCAAAAATTTGATTGTCTTTTACATTTTTACCGACGATTCTCAGTTTATATTGACGACTTGGTTGTTTTTCATATGTATACCGATGATGCTCAATATTTATTGACTGACGAGACTAGATTCTCAAAATCATAACAATTAATACCATAGTGCATGTCCATTCATGTTAATTTGGCATATTATCAATGAATATTGCAATTGATGTATATTGGAACTGATGTAAAATATAGTTTTGTAGAGTGGAGTTCCACACTTACTTGTTTTTCTTAGGTGGGGGTGTGATATCACTAGATCCATTGGATGAGGTGTCACCTACTATGGTGCTTGGTCCATCATCATCTCTACTTCAATATTTCCTCGATAGTTTATTTCTCATTCTCTTGATATCTTCAATAGTGTTCCCATTAGAAAAAGTTCTTGACTCTGTCACTCGGTCTCTATAGTCCTTTCTTAGGTGACTGACCTTATGATAGTGTAAGAATGCCATTCTGGAGTTAGTCCAGTTCCTTGATCTTTGTATCCATTTACTCATGCATTTTGCAACTATGTGTCCATATCTACCACATGTTGTGCAATTTACCCATGTGTTGTAATCCCAAACATATGAGTTACTGACTCTTCTCGATTTATAAGCATTTTCTTGTTCTTTTGGTTTCCATACTTTCTTTTTCTTTTTTTTTTGCATTCATGAGATGTGTGGCCATGTATTTTGCAGGTAGAACTATATTCTTCCATGTAGGATTCCTTCTTTGGTTTATTCACCTTAGATTTGCATTTATGTACTTTGTCTCCATGATTTTTACAGTTATAACATTTACCTATGAATGTAGAAGTGGATTTAGGAATACCTTTATCTTTGCTCCTGCAAACATTTGATGTGTGGCCTGGTTTTCCACAGTGATTGCATGACTAATTATTTGCTCTTGGATTTTTGTATACATCTTTTTTATCAGCTCAATTTGATGATTCTCCATGCTCGGCATACCCTATACTGGTATTGTTGGTGAGTCTTCTTTGTCCATTTAGAAAATCAACCATTTTTTTTGTACTTTCTTCAGCTTTCTTGATCATATCAATATGTTGTTTCTTAATCCTTGCTTCATGCTTTAGTTTCTCATTTTCTTCTCTTAGTTCACCAATAGCTTCCAATTTACCATTAAGTTCTATGTTCACTTAGTTGGCCTCATGACTCATAAGAAATATTGATTGGTAATCTCATGATGATGTTCAGTAAGTCTTTGTATTTTAGTTTCTTTCTCTTGCATCTTTTCAATGATCTTCCTCTTGTCATCAATAGCTAATGTTATTTCTTGTTTTTATTATCTAGAATTATTCATAACATCAATCATTCTTACCATATATGTCTCTTGACTGATTTGTAGTACATTTACTTGTTTTGTCAGATGTTGATTGATTTCATTGAGACTTGTAATGCTTCCTTCAGATGTGTCAGATGTAGATCCTGATGACTCAAACAAATCAGGTATCAATCAGATATCTCTTCTTCATGATAGTTAGTTTCATTTAAGTGAGATGCCATGGATTTTCTTTCATCCAATAATTCTCTCATTTTGATTCTTTCTTCTTTTTATTTCTCATAGAAGATCTGTATCTGCAACTTCTAATTTTCAATATTGTTGTCAATCTTATACCTTTCCATTGTATGATATTTTCTCTCAAGTGATTTAAACTTTTCCAAATAAGATATCTAGCTCTGATACTAATTATTGGAATAATAGAATGGTGTGTACTGAGAGGGGAGGGGTGAATCAGTACCCTTAAATTTTTTATCACTTTAACCTTTGGTAATCTTTACTTGCATTACCGACCATATTGCTTTTCTACCTTATGCATGTAATATCATAACATAAATATAATTGCATATAAAAATTCATAGAAACATCCATGAAACCTAGTTACACATGACACAAGAATTGGTAATGCAAAAAACCCCTGTTAGAAGGTAAAAACTACGGTGGGGATGAAACCCACAAAGATTCACTATCTGCATAATGGAAGGTGCTGGTTAAGGCTAAAAGTGTGATCACTTCTGATGATCTTACCCTGTTAGGAGTAACATTTTAGAATTTTTAGGTCTACTTGGTTAAGATATTTTAACAACATTGTTAAGTGTGCACTCAGTTAAGAGATTTACAATAAGATTGTTAAGTCCACCTTCTTAAATGATTTCTTCTATTTTCTACAATTGTTAGAGAGTAGTCAAAAATACTTATGACCTAATGACTTGAAATCTTGAATTTTTGATTACAGATCCTTTATGTTCACATAATGTGTGTATCACCTATAGTGATGGATAATACCTCTATTCTTCTCAGTAGCCTTTAATCTTGTTCTTCATAACTAAATTCTTTCTTTTGTGTCCTTCTGCATGAAACTCTCTGTTTGATCCATATATGTCTTCTGTGGCTACAATCATCATATTCTTGATTGATTATACATCTATATATAATGTATTCACCTAATTAGGTTTCACACTTTACTATAAAAACTCTATGATCAAAGGTTTACAACTTGACCTTGATCTCCGAGTTTGCATGTTTACAATCAGTTAGACTGATTAAAACTATTACATATGCTTTACTTGATCCTCAAGAAATGGTTTTATAGCTAAGCATAAAGCTATTTTTAAGACTGAAGTGCTTTAGCTGGTGTGTATCTCAGATCCACTTTTCTCAGGAATAAAATTCTCTCTTAGTAGACTGCTTCTTGGGTTACTCTATGAACTATTCTCTTGGTTTACTCTGTAAACTATCTGTTAGTGATAGTGCTGTCAGTGTTCCCTGATCTTGGTGATCACTATGCTAAGATATTTTTGGTCACCATTGCATTTGTCTATTTTGGTGACCATTGCACTTGTTTGTTTCGGTGACCTCTGCGCTTATTTGAATGTTGTCACTTGGTGATTATGTAACTGGCGGTTCAAAAAATGTTTCCTTGTATACTAATGACAAATTATGATCACCAGGAATTGTTACATCTCAATGCATCTCTAACTCTGCTCAGGAAGGGCAATCATCCCAAGATTACCTTGAAAATACTCAAAATTAACCTTTCACAAGGGCTTTGAGAAAATATCTACAATCTTCTCTTTTGTAGACACATACTCCAGTCTAACTTCTTTCTCATTGAATTTGTCTCTCAAGAAATTATATTTAAAATAATATGCTTTGTCTTTGAATGTAACATAGGGTTCTTTGAAATATTGATAGCACTTCAATTTTCACAATGAATAGTAATAGGCTCATCAATAATCACTCTTATATATTTTAGCATTTGCTTCATCTACATTATTTGAGTATAGTTAGTAGCATCAGTAACATATTCAGCTTCAATAGTAGATTATGATATATAATTTTGTTTCTTTCTTGCCCATGACACTAATCTCTTATCCAAAAAGTATACTCCACCACTAGTTCTCTTTCTATCATCCCTATTACCTAGCCAATCTGCATTAGTAAATACACTCAATGTAAAATCACCATATTTTCCATACCATAAGCCATAATCAACTGTTCCTTTCAAGTATCTGAATATTCTCTTAACAACAACAACATGTGATTCATTCAGTTTTGCTTGAAATCTAGAAACAATGAAAACAACATTTATAATATCTGGTCTAGTTTGTGTCAAGTATAACAATCCACCGATCACCGATCTATATCTAGTTTGATTTGAATTAAGTGTATCATCAATCTTTGTCAATTTACAACCAATAATCATAGGAGTACCTATAGGCTTTGAATAATTCATACCAACGTTATTCAATAACTCTTTCACATATTTAGACTGATATATGAAAATATCTGTATCATTTTGTGTAATTTGCAATCCAAGGAAAAATTACATCTCACCTATCATAGACATCTCAAATTCCTTCTACATCTCATCAGAAAATTCATTACTCAACTTGTCATTTCCACCAAAAATAATATCATCCACAAAAACTTCAATAATTAAGATGTTATCATGATCAATTTTGAAGTAAAAATTACTATATTGCATACTAAGCTATATGTTCTTGTTTCAATCCATAAAGTGATTTCTTGAATCTAAAAACCATATCATCTTCATTGATCAATGGAAAACTATCCAATTTCTCAATGTATACTTCGTCTTCCAACTCTCCATTCAATAATGCGGACTTAATATCCATATGATATACCTTGAAATCTTTGTAACTAGCATATGAAAGAAACATCCTAACAACTTCAATTCTAGAAATATGAGAAAAGGTCTCCTCAAAGTAAATACCTTCTATCTGTGAGTATCCCTTGCAAACAAGTCTATATTTATTCTAGACAACTTCACATTCTTCATTCAATTATTTTTGAATACCCATTTAGAACCAATCACATTCTTTTCCTTGGGTCTAGGAACAAGAATCCATGTCTTATTATTTTCTATCTATTCCAACTCTTCTTCCATTTCTTTAATCCAACTATCTTAACATGCTTCATCAACATCTTTAGGCTCAATCTTAGAAATCAAACAAATTTCACTTCTAGCAATTATACGTCTAGTCAGAACACCCTGATTCTTCTTTTTGTATGCAAAATACCTGCATGAAACATTATATCAATGAATATCAAGTTAAATACTAAATATCTATGCTAATTGAACAATTAAACTTGAAATCATGGAAATCTTCTCATGGTTCTCTATCTAGAAAGATTTAATTTATGCTCTCAGCTGCAAAAGAACTCCTTAAGTGATAATATCTAGAATGAGATGGACGAATTAAGATAAATGCTGTGATCTCCATGCTTTATTTGATATGAATTTTCAATAATTATCGTAAGATGAATTTAATTAAGCTAACAATGTATGAATAATTCAAAAAATGCAATTACTATGATGCTAATGGATGTAGAGTGGTGATTTGCACTAATAAATGCACAATATTTTATAGGATTTCCCAAGGATAGCGGGTGAGTTTGATGTGATTTGAGTTACCTCAAGGTTAGATGCAAGGTTGAGTGATGTATCCCGTCTGAGTGGACAAGATTGATCTATTTAAATTGAGTAGTCAAGATAGAAAAGCCTTGGAGTGATCCATGTGCTCTCAATCCTCCTTTCCCTTTGGTTGAATTGATTTTTTCTTGTAGTGGTTGGTGAGGGAAATTAGGATTTATTTAAGTCAAATCTTTAATAAAATTAGCCATGTATGGTAATTAGATGGGTTGGATTTAATTAATTCAATGAACTATATAATCAATTGGTTAAATCAATTACATAATGATTTGATTTTTGAATTTAATTAATCTAAATGGCTTGATTTTAATTAATTAAATGTGTAGATAATTAATCAATGGTTTTGACTTGATTTTATCTCTTTGACTTTCGTTGACCAATTTAAGGTGTATACAAATGCCCCTCTTTTAAGTAATGTGTGAAGCACATTGTTTCAAAGAATGTCCAATGCTTAATGTTCTGATTTCTGATATGATGTCTAATTTGCTTTTTGATTTGATACTTGATGTTGATTTCATGTCTAATGCATTTAATTATTTGATGTTGATAATTATTTCATACTTCTCTGATGATGATGCAACCTTGATATGAATCCCTAATGAAAAATTTAGCTTATTTCGATGCCTCACTGATAATTTTGAATTTGATTGAATGATAGGTGTGTGTGTGTGTGTGTGTGTGTGTGTGTGTGAAAATGTGACTTAGCTAAACAGTAAAAACACTTCAATGAATCATTGTATGATTGATCAAAAACTTAAACTAATGAAGCACAAATCAATCAAAGCACTTCATTTACTTCTATTAAATAGGATTATGAATTTTTATCTAAGATAATTGCAAAAGTCAGTGACTATAGACACTATCTAAATGAAGTATTTTGAAACTACGCTAAATGAGATGCAAGTTCATCAAAATTATGCCAAGATTAATCCATTATTGAGAAAATGAAAGTAAGATTCCTATTATTTAATTATGAAAATGTAAGTAAACTAATTTAACTATGAATATGATAAGTAATAAACAATAATCTATCACCAAATTGACAACAATTTTCTACTTCACTAAATTTTCTTTTAGAAGAATGGGGACCTGATTTTATAGAAATTCTCTCGAAAATGGATGAACAAGATCAATTAATGATTGACAATTGAGATTGATCCCAAACTAGCACAATCCATGTGCAGCTGATTTGATTGGTCGATACTCAAATTTGAAGAATTAGTTAACTCCAATGATTAATCAACCATTTTGAAAGTTGCTAAATTGAATGATGAGTTAATAGAACTGATTGAATAGTTAACTAGTTTATTTCCAAAATGGTGAGGAGATAATGTTTAGTTAACTGAACTGAACTGATTTGATCAATTTTTTTTTTGGATTATTTGAATGGTTTAATGCATTTTCCTCTAAATTGTCATGACATAATTAATTTAATCTTTTTTTTTGTGATTAATTAACAATTCTTATTTATTTAATCAAATAAATAAAGATATTTAATTAAATAAATAGTATAAGGTTGATTTAATTATCAACAACATTTAGGATTTTGGAATTAATTAATTAAATAGGATAAAGTAGAATGATTGAATGGGACCTAGAGTTTAGTAAAATCAGATTGATGAATTGGACTTAGGGGATTTAATCAAGATTAGGGTTTTCTTGATGAATAGTTGAGATTAGGGGCATAGGGTTTTGTAGACCATTTTTGGGTGATTATAATAGGATGTTGCCTTTGATGATGAAAAACATCTGATATGAATCCTTGATGTGGATATGATGCCCCCCTCGGGGAATGAATCAAAATGGTATTGAACAATTTGGATAATTTGTGGAATTTTGAATTAGATTATGATTTCAATTTTTTTTCTAATAACAATCAATTTGGAATATGCCACGGTTGAATTAGATCATTGATGTGTCTTGAAGACTAGATTACATGCCCTTCTAAAGAATAAGTTCATATTTTTTGATGTGTATTTCAATGTCAAACGATAAATCTAGAGGATCAAAAATAGATATGCTCACCGAGATTGATAGAAACCTCAATTGATCGGATAAGATGGATGATGTTTGATGCTTGACTGATTAAGATGTTCGATAAATGATTGATTGATTGATTGATGTTTGGTTTGATAGGCCTACTTGGATGTCTTGATTATGTGGGGTCTAGTATATTATAAAATCAGAAATCCTATAGATTTAGGATGTAACAATGATATCATATTGTGATGATGTATACATGTATTTATATCTTGAGGATATTGATGTACCTTTGATGATCAGATTGAGCATGATTTTTTATGATGGATATTTGATGACATTAATTAGGACTTTGATTATATGTTTATGGACTTGGAAACTCTCACCCTTGATACTTAATGATTTTATCTCTTTTTGATGTCATGATATTTTGGACTTTATGATTTTTATGATCTAGATATGCATGATGCAGATTGATGTTTAGATGGTTAATGTATGAAAAGTCTTATGTAATGATTGTCATGCATTGATGCAATGATGTTAATGATTAATGTCATGCCCCTAATATGAAACTTATATAATAAATAATAATATTAAATTTATCTAATGAATAATGAAAGGATTTTTATATGCAAATGAAATGCACCTAAATAAAAATGATATCTATTGCTCTTTTGTTTTTTAAAGTCAAATATATTCAATCTCAAGGAGAATTTTGATGATGTAACCTTGATTAAATTTTCACCCCCTTTGAGAAATTCTATAACAACTATAAAGCAAGATTAATCTAAAATGAATGAAAATGAAACTAAGATTGTCACTTATCACTAGATTGATTTATTTTGATATTTTCATCATTGAGCTTTTTAGAACAAGAAATAGGTACAACCTCATTGGTTAAATTTTTAACCATGATGGTATGAATACCTCTTGCTTTGGATTTTAATAATGAAATTGGGACAACCCTCATTGGAAAATGATGGGAGTATTAATACCAATTTCATTGGATAGAATGTTGCAAGTGGATTGTGGCATTAAGATATGAGCAATCTAAATGGCCAAGGTATCCGTTTGCGTAAACAAACAAATATTTGATCTCTGTTCATATACAATTTTCCTCAATGATTTTTTGATGATCATGTCATTAGACTAACTTGAATATTTCTAGGAATCAACATCACAAGCATAAATAAAGAAAATATCATGTCTCCATCATTTCTTCTCTAGTCCCAATACATCATTGATTTTCTAAAAAGACATGATTCAAAAAAGTCAAGAAACATCTTTGAACTGACTTTGATTTTTGTTTATTGATCCATTTTCTTAGAAAAAGTTTCATCCATTTTGATCCTTGTTCACATTGTTTGATTTTGATGTTGTAGCTTAGATTTTTATGTTCTTAGCTTTGAATTTGATTTGGGGCAAGCGTTTGAATGTGTGAAATTTGATGTTTAGATTGATCGTAAAATGTCAAAGGTTGTGATTCTTGATTCTTGAAAAAGTGTGTTGGATTCTTATTTGTGTCTATTTATTTGATGAGCTCCTTGAGTTTAAATTGTGTCCCCAGTTAGATTTGACAACAATAATGGATCAAGGCAACTTTCAAACCATGATGAAAGCTTTGTTAGGCAATGCAGCTTAGAGGTTTTATTAATTTTTTGGTTTTTAAAAAGATTTTTTATTTTTTTGGATATAAAAATAATAATTTTTATTTAATTTTTGAATTTTAAAAGATTTTTTATTTTTTTGGACTTTAAAGATGACTGGTTCTCAAGCAAGATCACATTGATCCTCCCACAATGTCTAGCACGATGTAGGGCATTATAAATGGAATGAGGGAGAAAATTGGACTAGAGTGAATATGAAAATGATGATGGAAGTGTGTGTAATGGAGGTCTCCTTAAGATTATACAAGCTTATGAAAAAGGATATGGTAATGTGGGATAATGAGCGGTGGTTTCAGATATCATATAGGGTAATAACGTGTTGTAATGAAAGGCATGCATTTTCCAAAGGAGTGAATATGTCAAGAGGGTTTTGAGAACATGTTTTTCATTTTCATGTCCTTCATTTAGATCAAGACCAAAGGGTGTATATGGATGTGATGGAGCTCAAAGGTGATGGGGGATGATGGAAGAAACAAGAAGATGGTTAGGAAATCATGGTGTAAGAAAAGTTAGGATTGGTTTAGGGTAAGAAAGATCATGATAGGGAATGATGGAAGAAATAAGTGAGTGAGAATAATATGATGGATAAGCTAAATGGTTAGGATGTTATATGTTCCTGGAACTTCTCAACCATGTTAAGATTAATGGTGGAAAATGGAATATGTACGTAGATACGATAAATGTAAGATAATGGATAGTGAGGGATATGATGGAGAATGGAGGATGTGATGGCTAAGATGGCATGGATGGAACTTTCCCACAAGTGTAGAGTACAAGAAGGTGGACTGCGCATGATGCATATTTGCCAAGTTTTCATCATGGTACTTACCCAAGGTGCCACAAGAATTTGTTTTCACCATAAGATAGATTTATTTCTCTTTACTTTTTCTTCTTTTCCTTTCAATTTTTTTTTTGTATTTTGAGACTTTTTGGAAGATAGTGATTATGTGATAGGAAATAGAGGAATTCAAACATGTGTTTATCTCTAAATAGTACCCCTTTTAGAGATATGATATAATGAATCATGGCTACTGAAAATATGCTCAAATATTTTATATGGTGATGATAAAGGATAGATATGGAGGATAAAGGTAGATGGTGGTTAAATTTTTATGCTACAGACTGGATAAGGGGAATATAAGGATAGAAAGTAGGTGTTGGATAATGGATGGTATATTGAAAGGTTTGTGTATTTTTAGGTGAAAGTTTCAGAAAGATAAACATTAGCACACACTTTAAATGGTGATGGAATGATGGAGGAAAAATAGAATGGGAAGCTTGAGGTTTTGATGGAGGAAAAATGCATTGAAAAGCTTGAGATTTTGGCGGAGGACAAAATGTGGATCTTGAGACACAAGGACCCAAAATGGAAGGAGAAGGTGATGAAGTATCTGAGATAATGTATTTTGGTACATAGGGACCCAAAATAAACATGGAAGATGGAATTTTTTTGGATGGAGGTATAGTGGAAGCCTTTGGAAGCTTGAATGTCAACTTTTATTTTTCTTTTGTATGCAAGTCTTGTACAAGTGACTTGAGAATCCACATATTATTTTATTTTTATTTCCTTTGTGATGCTTTAGAATGCATTTTTTCAATGAGGGATTTAGGATCCCACATTGTCTTTTATTTTTATTTTTTCTTGGTGGGATTTTGTGGCCTTTTCAATATTTCATTTTTCTTTGTATTCACATGTCGATTAGATTGGACATGTTGATCTTTGAATGTATGTGGATTCTTGGATTTATGATTTTTATGTTTGACATACAAATTACTTCCAAAGGTTTCAAGAATTATGGAAGGATAGGACTAATATGGAGGTTTCATATGGATAGGTTCTTGGAACTTTCTCAAGTATGTGTGCCTTTGTTGATCTCGATATGTGATAGTGCAAGTGGATGACGAGTTAGGAAGGATAGGCATGGTTGATGGGGGATATAGGGACCCAATATGGATGGAAGATATGAAGGATTTAGCTTTTATATATAAGGACCAAGAATGTATTTGGAGGACGGTGAAGGCATATGGTTACATTTGAATGGAGGGAGATAAGGTGTGAAAGGGATACAACATCTTTAGAGTGAGCTACATTTCCAAGGCTCCCATATTTAATATTTATCTTTATATCAATAGGTTAATGAGTAGCTTTGATAGGAGCACCTTTTATAGGAGCAACTTTGATAGGAGAAACTAAAGCTTGAGGAGATTTATTACCATGAGATGTATTAGGAGTAATGAGGTATTTTTGAGGTAGACATGGAGTATCATAACAAGGATTTGATGGGATACTCCGATCTAGACAAGAATCTTTGGATGATGTAGAAAGGATACTTTGCTCTTGATTTTCAATAGGCTCATTGGATATGGTATAAGGGGTATCTTGATCTTTCTTGGTTGATGGGTAAGGTATAGAACCTGGAGGAATACTTTTCTCTTTAAATAGAAGGGTATCATCTTGGAAGAGGTGATAGGGTATGAGGGGATCATCATGGGATTCTAGGGATATGGGATCTTAGTCAAATTTTGGAAAGGAATGGATATTATCTTGATCTTGATCCTTACTGATACTTGTTTCTTTTCATTTTGAATTATCCTCTTGACATGGAGCCATTTCTAAGGAAGAGGTAGAAGTTTGGATATGCATGGGGTATTCTTGAAGGACTACTAGGGGATAATTTGGAATAGGTATGATATGCATTGAAGCACATGAAATATTGAGATATATTATCTTTGAAGCATGAAAGAGACTTGCAGCAAGATGCATATTAGCTTGGATTTCTTTTAGAGGTAGTCCTTGAGGGTATACATAGTCAACATAAAAAGTATCATCCTTAGGCTCTTTCTTTAATAGAGGGATTTTGACTAGCTGTGCAATTTTAGGAAATGGAGGAAAATTGGAGGAAGTAGAAGTGACATGTAGGTCATCACTAGACATAGGTTCATGATTTTGATCCTTCTTGGGATTAGTATCTTTTTATTCATTAGATAGATCATTAGGAATTTCTATTTAAATTATATCATCATCAATAAGATCTTGGATTTTATATTTCAATTCCATGCAATATGATGTTTGATGTTCATTATATTGATGATAGGCACAATAGGTACTCACAAATGTAATTCTGCATGAGATCACTTGAGGCAACATGATGAGATTGTGTTCAAGCAGTTCTTCCAATGTCGATTCAAAAGATTGTCCCAAATGAATAAAATTTATATCCAATGGAAATTTAGATTCATTTGTGTTTGCAAAAGAGATGTTGGATTCAAGATTATGAGGATATAATTTGTTTCTTTCTTCCACATCAATAATGTCTTCCTTTGATTGATGTTCAGTTCCTTTTGATGAGTGGCATTGGGATATAATTGGTTCTCCTTGATTTAGAATATTTCCTTTGATTGATAGTGAAGACACTCAACTAGATATGGAGTAACTTCCTCTTCATTATCTTAATCAAAGATAGGATGGTCATGAAACTTTGTTATTGATCAAAGATAGGATTGTTGTGCTTAGATGCCTCTTAGTTTGAGGAAAAGGGAGGTATGTTTAAATCGTGATTATAGAGAAAAGGAAAAATTTATCTTAATAAGTATTCTTTAGATGGTGAATCCTTTTCTTCCTTTAGGTCTTGGATTTTTGTTTGTAAAGATTGAATTTGTTGGTTCATAGCTTTCAAAGGGGTGTCTTCATCCTCATCTAATGTTAACTTGCACATATCAAAATCACGAGGGAGTTTAAACCCTAGTTGAGATAAGGTTATGATAAATCTTTGTCTCTTTCTAAGATCTTTTTCATCATTTTCATAAATAAAGGGTTCTGGGAAGCCTCATTAACCTTTTCCTTGGTTACCTCTTCATCATTACTTTCCATTGGAACTTCTTCTAGTTGTTCTTCTTTATTATTTTCTTGAAAGGGTTGATAAGGAGAATGAGGAGTCTCTTCTAGATAAGGTATCTCTTCTCTAAGCACGATTTTTTCTTCTTCTAAATAAAATTTAAAATGATGGGATCTTCTCCAAACAGACATGAAAAAGAGTTTAGGATCTTTGTCGAAAGAGTATCTCTCTAAAAAGAATGATGAATTTTAAGAACTTTAGATCTTTTAAATGGATGATTTTCTTTTTGATATCATGTATCATCAAACATAGCAAGGACAAATACACATGTTTTCCAACCTTTAAAAAGCTACACAAAAAAAGTATATATTCTTGATTTTTTTAACAAGTCCTTCACAAGAAAACACTTCAATCGATCTACCTAAAGTAATTTTTGGTTTAACATGGTTTTAATAGGTAGGCTTACTAATTAACTAGGATTTATTCAATGATCCGTTCAAAGAGATTTTATTTTATCTCTCAATTACGATAGCTTCCCACCACATGCATGGAAGGTTTTGTGCTATCTGGTAGGACTACTAGAGGAAGGCTATTACAATGCTCTTTGTATTCCACCCCATTAAGGATGCAAGTGTTTCTTTTTAGACTGATTTGGATCAACCATGGTAAAAATAGTTATGTATCTCACGTTAGGCCTTCCCTTCTCACTACTTTCGTAAAGCACTTGGGAGGTATGCCCTCTCAGGTTTTAAATCACTTGCAATTTGGAAAGAAAAATTTGAAGAAAAAGATAGGTCTAGGAGTTTGATCATCATAAACGAGTGAGATAATATCCCTACTAACTTTTATCTTCCAAACATGATTGACATTATTTGTTCATTTCCAAGCCTTTAATCTAATGGAACTAAAGTACTTTTGGCATTTTGATCACTTTGATAAAAGTGAGAGCATAGGCCTAATATCATTGTTCACAAACATTGAAGCTTTGCAATTATGTATTTGTTCATTCCTTGACATTTCTTTCTATTGACAAATTCAGCATGTTTGGCATTTTGATCATCTTAAAAGTGTTAGGATTAAGTAATACTGAGAGGGGGAGTGAATCAGTATTACAACACTTTAATATAAAACTTAACAAATTCAAACTTAACCAAGAAATTAATGAAGTAATAAGAACACACACATATAGTAGAAAAATCATAACAACATGATTTGGTAATGAGAAAACCTAGGCCAAGGGAAAAACCCGCTGGGGATGATATCCACAAATGATGCACTAAAAGTATAGTGTCCCTGTTAGGAGACCTAAACCTGTTAGGAGCTAAATATTGCATATAGTACATATCCATGTCAAAGGATAGAAACCTTGTTAGGGGTATATAATGATCTCATTTCTCTTACAATGCAAAACTATCAATTACAATGATTTATCAAAAACTTGAATTGTACAAGAATCTTCTATGCTCAAGTAGTCCTGGTTATAGATCAAAACATCATTTGTCTGATTCTAACATCGCAATGCATCTATCTGTTCAATACACATCCTCACATCTCAAAACATCTACGCATATACACCCGATCGCAAAGACTCTTCCAGACGGCTCACAAATACATCACAAAATGTGTCCAACACTTAATCAAATAGAAAATACATAGTCGGTAATCATACATGAACAAAATTAGGGTAGGACCCAATCTAAATCCAAAGTAGCACTTCTGGATTCCACATTATACTCCCTTAAACATTGAGTCCACTCATCTACCATGTTTCACTATGACACTATCTTCACATAACTTCAATAAGTTTTAAATTTATCTAGTTAAATCCAAAATGAAAGAATCCTTAACCTCATTCCATTTAAACTCCTCTAAGCTCGCATGACTTAGTTCATTACATATTGTGCTTGCTAAGAAAAATTGTACACCTATACACTATCAACTACTTCCTGGACTTAGTCATTTTTCTAAACAGAATCTTCAAAACTCGATTGCACTCCGAGAAACTGTGCCAATAAGTAGTGTTGTCATAAATGACAACCTTTATCCTATATTCATCAATCCACTTTCCAAAAATCTACCCCTTTGGCAATAATGGAAACACTTTGTGAAAAATGTCTAAGTGTCAAATGCCAAACTACTAACATCACTTATTACTCCCTAGTCACTTATACACCTCAAAATTGTAGAGCTAGTCACCAAACATTCATACCATGTGAAGAATATCTTGAAAATATTTTTCCAAGATCTTTGAGTCTACTTCCCATGTCTTCTCCAAAGTCTGACCTACATGAATAAGACCATTAAGATAAAAGGATGATATCTCTACATCCTTTAGTACCATAGGTAGAGCTTCACCAAGGGACTTCTTCGTTGTCTCCATGTCCTCAAGGTTTTTCTCTAGAATTAGTGGTTTAGGAGTAAGCATACTCCTCAACATAGAAAATATCCCCAAAACTCTTGACTTCTTAGTTTTGAGCACAATTATTTTGTCCACTAACCTGGACACATCCTTATCCATCTCAGAAATAGATTGTGAGGATGACTCACAATTATTCGCCAAATCATCCAATGCCTTCTCATCATTATGGATTAAGTATAGAACATTATGTACATGTCTTGAAGGGTTTATGTAGTAGTTGTACATCTTCTTTCCTTACTTGATGCAAGACCTAATACTAGAGATAGTGGTATCTAATATACTAATATCCCACATCAATGATTGACATGTCTCCTCCAACTTCTTTTCGATGTATTCTCTCTTAATTTTCATATCGGTGGCCTTCTCCAAAGAAGTAAAGTGAACATCAAAGTCATCAAGGACTTTGTTCAGATTGCCCACTGTATCATTAATCTAAAATGTGAAAGGTATAGGCATAATTTTGTTCATCCTATCTACATCCCTATCCAATGCCTTTGTCTTTTTATTTGTCCTCTATTATGATCTCTCCTTAGCCTTATAAAATGCTATGTATGAAAAATTCATCAATTCATCCTTGTCCATGCCATCAAAATTAGTGTTCATAGGTTTAACATTACTTGCCAACAATAGAGGTGAGGAAACATGAATGGATATATTAGTTTCTTGTTTAGTTTCTACCTCAATCTAATCTTCCTTCTTTACCTCAACCAAACTCTCTTGAATTTCTTTCTTAGTGTCTTGAACTCTTTCTTCAGTAGCTCATTTCATTTCATCCCCAATCAATGTGCCAAGATTCACTGTACTCTGTTGATTACTAACATCTGCCTCAATAATTGTATCATCATTCCCTTGAAAAGAGTTACCAATATCCTACGAAGTGTCCAAAGACACAGGAACAATAAGAAAAAAGAAATCTCAATTCTTGACTATACTAAAAAATTGATTATTATCATCTTCATCCATAGATGAGTCAATGTGTACATCTGCATATTTTAGAGGTCTCTCCTCTCACAATATTTTTGGGCTTAGTAGCCTTCAACTTAGGAGGTGAAAGCTTTATGATTCAATTTCCATTAACACCTTATCAATAGCCTTGTGGGTTTCTTCTATAACTTCATCATACTTTCTCCCCATAATCTTTATCATTCTTAATTTTACTCTCAACAGGGGCTTAATGGATTTCCTTATTCTCTCATGCTCATCAAATAAAAAAATAGTTAGTGTATTTTCAATGACTTTTATCCTTATCTGATCATCTTCTTTAAGTGCTAACTTCTTCCTTACTTCCAATTTATCATATAAGTCCTTAAGAATACTACCTTATATTTCAAGTATATTCTTCTTAAACATTAGCATGTGATGAATAACAATATCCTCAATCAGATATTTTTCATTATCATTGTACCTGTCATAGTATTTAGGTAATTGATTCAACTTTCCTTGATCAACTATCCTCTTTTCCAACATCCTTAGATCTGGTTTCCAAAGTTATCTCTCAGCTGGTTTATCATATTTCTCCTATGTTTTCTTCTCATGAATTTTCTTTTCTTCTTTCTTCTCTTCTATCTTATTTTCTTCTTTCTTCTCTTCTTCTTTCTTCTCTACACCAATCCTCTTCCTTTTGGGAACTGATCTTTTTTTAGAAGAACTTGTCCTTCTCATAAGAATCTTTGATACCTTCACTCTCTCAGTCTTCAATGTCCTCTTAGGTGGTGTAGGATTTGTATCAGGTACATCAACCACAGTACGAGGTGAAACAGTAACCTCTATAGCTTCAAGAGGTGGAAGGGTTGCAGGAGAAGTGTTGGCCAATATAGAATCTTCTTCTATCATCTTCTTTCTAATCTATTTCATTTCATCTTTTTTAATACCCGCCTTCTCTACAAGATTGTCAACCAATTCCTCAATTTTCCTTTTCCTTTCTTCCCTAGTTTGTTCATCTTTGATTTTGGTAGACTTTTCTTCATAAATGCCCCATCTTTCTTCTAAAGAATCAATCTGATAAGATAGAACATGTTCTATCTGCATGGTAAGAACCTCTGCACTGACATCATAACCCATAGAGTAACTCCACTTCTTCCTTGGTTCAACTGCCTTGAACCATACACAATCAGTTTCAACCATGAAATAGATTATATCTTTGTATTTCTGAACTATTGCCTCAGGGATTCTTACTCTTTCCTTCATTTGTCTTTGAATATTTTTAAACATTGTAAAGAGTTCACCATCCACCCATGTACTATTATTTCTTCTATAAATGTTAGTTATTTGAATACCAATTGGTTCATTGTCTTTCCATGCCCTAGGGTGCATTCCAACAAACTTATGAGCTATGTGAATATAAATATGTATCATTAAAGATCCAAACTGGAATGCTTTTGATTTATTTCACTTAATCTTCTCAACATTCTCCAGGAATTATTGTCTTAGTACTTCAAACAAGTTGTATTTCACATTTTCCTTCATCGTCTTATAAGCCATCATAATAACTCCCGCAGAAACTGAATTAGGTCAACTGTTGTAGTGAAGTTTGTATCCCAAAGTCATGGAAATCAATCTCACATCTTGCTAAAATATGTTGGAAGTAGTCATTTCCCTCTTGTCCCACTTAGAATGTGTTAGGGTTTCAACTTGTTTCTTCATGTTCTTCTCCACAACATGGATAATTCCAGTATTATCCAATCCAGTCACGTCATGAATCAACTCGCCAGAAATATTAATAGGTTTCTCACCTATCCATAGAAATTAATCATGAACTCTACTAAGAAAAATCTTAATCCATCCTTCCTCATTGAACTCATAGAGTTCTTCCATTTTCATGATGCTCAGATTTTGTAAATGAGCAAACTTATCTTTCCAAGATCCATCATCCTTAATCATGTCTTTTATTTCCTTGTAGATTTAAAAGTCTCCCAATGACTCATAATTTCAATGAATGTATGCCCTAATGTCTTCCACATGAAGCATGTCATAGGGTGTTTATGAAAAATTTCCTTCAGGGTCATCTTTTGTGGACTTGTAGGGTTGTTTCTTAAACTTGTACCTCAGCCTCTCACTAACATCAAATATCAATGGAGTATCCATAGTAAAAAATCTCACAGAAGATCTAAATACTTTTTTCTCGATGAATTAGCATATGCACACTTAGCAATCTTAGAAATGTTATAGATTCTCTTCTTTCTCTAGTGATCTCCTTTAGTTTTTCTCGAATTGTGATTATAAATGTCTAGGGAAGTGAACTTATACTTTTCCATGCAGATATTGATACATTTCCCAATGAACTTATAATTCTTCAAACAATCTTGTCATTCAAATTTATGGTGATCATCCAATATGGTGTGTATAACCAAGCGATCTCAGATATAGACTCTAAACAAATCATATTTATTGTCCATAAGATCACATCATCTTATTTTGCACAAATAGGGGCTGGATAGATTTTTGGTATTTCTCCAAAGGTCCCCCTAAGGCCATTCTTGGCCATTTAGGATGAAGTAGCAACATCAGGTGAGGGTTTAGTAATATCTATTTATTCTCATTGATCCTTAGTCTCACTATGCTCCTTATCTTTTCATACTTTACCACTATCCTTGTCTCCTTCCTTCTTTAAATGATTGTCAAACTCATCCATGTATTCTTCCATAATATTTCCAACATCACCAACATTTTTCTTCATAACAACAAATGGTGGTCTTATGTTTCTTGCAGCTCCATTATACCTGCAAATCTTTTCTACATGTCCTTTATTGTTACATTTATAACATGTAGGAGATGATCTGTTATGATTAACCTGTAACCTACAATTCCTTGCGATGTGCCCAAATGTTTTGCACTTGTAACATGTAATCTTAGTTGTTGTTTCTTCTATGATGTAATCTTGTTTAGTGCTAGATTGATTAGGTTTTCTACATTCTTCCTTATTGTTACCATATTCATAGAAATTGAAACAATAACTAGAAAAGGGCTTATAAGGAGTCTTACCTCTACAATCCATCTTCATGTGATCAAATTTGTTATGTCTAGTGAATCTTCCTCTAAAAGGTCTGATCTTCTCTCTAGGTTTCTCTTGTTGTATAGGATCTTCCCGACGATTAGGTGTCTCAACTGATTTGCATTCATACTATCTTTCTTTAGATTTTGAGCATTCTTCTTTATCAAATTCAACTTTTTCATGTCACCTTTACACTTTTGTCTCCCCCTCTATTCATTAATCTTTTCACTGCTCGCATGAAGTTTTTCAATGTGAATTTTTGCATCAACAAGTTCTCCCTTAATGATGTGATTATATTTCTCTAATTCCTGATACTTGATTTTGTAATCATCAACTTAAAACTACATCTTTCCCATTTGCACATTTTCATTCTTCAAGATCTCTTCAATTTTTTTATTTTCATCTTTCTCTTGTTGAATTTCTTTAGCCATCTGAATAGTGGTAACTTCGCATTCATGTTTCAACACTTCATTGTCTTTTTCAAGCTGTTTAATCTGATTAGATGAATCATTATCAGATTCTTCATGTAACTTATCCATAAGATCTTGCCTTTGGTACCTGGAAAGTTTAAGTTGTTCCTTAAGCTTCTTAATGAAACCCTCATCTCTTCTTAGTTTGAATTTGAATTCAACATTATCAGCTTTTTCCTTATCAATGTCTTCAAGTGTTGCCTCAAGTTTTTCTTCCAAACTACTTAAATCCATCTTGATCTCCCTCAAGGTGTTAGGCTTTCTCTCCAAGGGACACAAGATTTCATACCAATTGTTAGGATAATTAATACTGAGGGGGGTGAATCAGTATTACAGAACTTTAATATAAAACTTTAAAAAATCAAACTTAACCAAGAAATTACTAAAGTAAGAACTCACACATATAGTAGACAACTCATAAAACCATGATTTGTTAATGAGGAAACCATGGCTAAGGAAAAACCTCGGTGGAGTGATACCCAAAAATGATGTACTAAAAGTATAGTGTCCCTATTAGGAGTTGAATATTACATTTATTACATATCCATATCAAAGGATAGAAACCTTGTTAGGGGTATGCAATGAGCTCACTACTCTTACAATGCAAAACTATCAATTACAATGATTTATAAAAAAAATGAACTGTAAAATCATCTTCTATACTCAAGTAGTCCCAGTTATAGCTCACAACATCCTCTATTTTATTCTAACATCACAGTGCATCTATTTTTTCAACACACATCTTCGCATCTCAAAATATCTACTCATATATACCCAATCTTAAAGACTCTTCTAGTTGGCTTACAAATACATCACAAAATGTGTCCAAAACTTAATCAAATATAAAATAAATAGTTATGGATCATAAATTAAAAAAATTAAGGTATGACCCAATCCAAATCCAAAGTATCACTTCTGGATTCCACATTATACTCCCTTAAACATCGCGACCACTCATCTGCCAAGTTTCATTGTTGCACTGTCTTCGCATAACTTCAAAAAGTTGTAACTCTGTCTAGTCAACTCCAAAATGAAAGAGAACTTAAATGAAGGTCTAATACATCCCATATTACACTCCTATAAGCTCTCATTACTTATTTCATTACATACTATGCTCTCTAAGAAAAATTGTACACTGTCAATTGCTTCCTGGACTTAGTCATTTTTCCAAACAGAATCTCCAAAATTGGATTACACTCCAAGTGACCATGCCAATAATTCATGTTTCCATAAATGACAACCTTTGTGCTATACTCATCAGGACACTTTCCAATAAAAAGATGATAATATAGGCTTAATGTCATCATTGACAAAAAATAATAGGTTTCTATTTAGACTAGATTTTAAACCTTGAAATGTCGCAATTTGAGCAAATGACTTGAAATCAAAGGTTTTAGGACTCACCTTCTTTGAATCTTATATGAACATTTTTTAGAGTATTTTTCTTTTTGATACATACCTTGACAGTTTTTCATGCTCCTAAGCATCCCCTTTCACAAACGTTAATCCAACACAATCCAATTAAAAGTGAAGGAAATCCAAGCTATTTGCACAAAATGTGATGGAATTTCAAAATAAAAACTAATTTGTGAAAAGATTAGAAAGGAGAAGAATTATAGTTGATCCTAGGAATATTCTAGAAATCTTGATACAAATTTATCTTTTTGATGTAATTATTATATTATTTAACATCATCATCTAAATTTGCAACAATATTTGCATTATGAATTTTCTTTGTGTATTCATCAAGCCTTTTTACCTCTTTCTCCTTATAGTAATCTAGATTTTGAACCAGAGGTTTCCTCACCTTTTTATGTTCTAACATCTGCAAACAATTCAAGCCAAATTATTTTAAAGATTTGCAAATTTAACATCAAAATGCATAGGCACTAAAAGAATGTTTGTAAGCGCTAAAAGAAAGTTTGTAAGTGTTGAAAGAATGTTTGTAAGCACTAAAAGAATGTTTGTAAGCATTGAAATAATGTTTGCAAGCGCTAAAAGAATATTTATAAGTGCTAAAATAATTTTTGTAGGTGTTTAAAGAATGTTTGTAAGTACTGAAAGAATATCAGACATGAGACAAAAGAAATATTGCACGTGTTGTAAGAATTCTTGTAGGCATCACACTTTTATTTGTACACACCAAAATTTACTACATACACGCTGAAATTTTCTTTATATGTGCTCTTGTACCTGCAAATGTTAAATCTGCAACAAAAATTCACTCAAAATTGTCAAAAAATCATTTAAAAATGTTAGTATGAGGCATCTTCCCCATGGTGGGCGCCATTTGTTGTATGTAAAATACCTACATGAAACATTATATCAATGAATATCAAGTTAAATGCTAAATATCTATGGTAATTGAACAATTAAACTTTAAATCATTGAAATCTTCTCATGGTTCTCTATCTAGAAAGACTAAATTTATGCTCTCAGCTACAAAAGCACTCCTAAAGTGACACTCTCTAGAACGAGATGGAGGAATTTATTTGATATGAATTTGCAATTATGATCCTAAGATGAATTCAATTATGCTAAAAATGTATGAATAATTCAACAAAATGAAATTACTATGATACTAATGGATGTAGAGTGGTGATTTGCACTAAGAAATGCACACTATTTGTAGGATTTCCCAAGGGTAGGGAGTGAGTGTTACGTGAGTTGAGCTAACTCATGGTTAGAGGCAAGGTTGTGAGATTTGTCCCCTTTGAGTGGACAATATTGATCTATTTAAATTGAGTGGTCAAGATAGAAAATCCTTGGAGTGATCCATGTGCTCTCAATCCTCCTTTCCCA
The DNA here is from genome assembly GCA_018584345.1 of Thuja plicata. Taxonomy (NCBI): domain Eukaryota; kingdom Viridiplantae; phylum Streptophyta; class Pinopsida; order Cupressales; family Cupressaceae; genus Thuja; species Thuja plicata. Next base: position 897,592 of record MU225852.1, on the reverse strand, counting down.
CTGGTTGAATTGATTTTGTCTTGTAGTGGTTGGTGAGGGAAATTAGGATTTATTTAAATCAAAGCTTTAATTAAATTAGCCATGTATGAGAATTAGATGGGTTGGATTTAATTAATTCAATGAACTGTATAATCAATTGATTAAATCAATTACATAATGATTTGATTTTTGAATTTAATTAATCCAAATGGATTGAGTTTAATTAAATAAATGCTTTGATAATTAATCAATGGTTTTGACTTGATTTTATCTATTTGAATTTTTTTGACCAATTTAAGGTGTATATACTCATCACCAATAATCTAAATATCTAAATGATTTAACTTTACTTACCTGGGAGTCTTTAGTTTTTCTTTTGTAGCAGACTCTTGTGTTTCCACTTCATAATTTTCATCTTCTTAATTTTGTTCTACGAATCCATTCTGATTTTATGCTTCCACAATTTAACTATCTTATTCATTATTTGATTCATATTTGCAAGATCTGACCTATTTCTAAAAAAATTCATCTACTCTAACATTTTCACTTTCAATTACTTTCTTCAACCTGAGGTTATAATATTTATATGTTGGCATAATGGATGTAGAGATTGTTGAGTGTTTATTTGTACAAATTTGATGATAGGAAGATCAATTATTGTGTTTTCATTTATGTCAAATCAGTGTTGTATTTGTTGATAGTGTTCCTGATGTGCTTCTAAGTATGAGTTCAGATGAATTATGTACTGTAGTAAGAATTGGAGTATGTGATCGTTGTTGGAGACTAAGGGATGTCTCTAGAAGAACAGACAGTGACAAACAATAAATGATTTGATTGTTCTATCAAATTAGTATGGATTCATGTGTTGCAGTCATGATATGTTTATCTTGACTAAGAGATGTTGTTGATCCTATGATCGCAAAAGGATTGGAGTACCGCAAGGAGTAGTTTCAATTGAAAGAAGATTATTTTATGCAAAAGTTAGAAAATGTTTGAACATGTTTTAGTAGTTGATTTTAGATCGGTGAGTGGTGATGATGCGACTAGTTGCAGTGGATGTTTCTATGATGCAGGTGTCAAGGTGATCTGTCATAACATATTTTTAATGATTAGTTTATATTTCATTGATTGAGGTGATTGTATTTAATCAAGGTTTGGAAGTATGTTGAAGAAGTCAAAATGGTTTGATTGTTCTTCATTTAAATCGATGTGCGATGGATTTGAAGGCCAACCTGAAGTTGTAATCGAATGTTCTAGATTTGTAATATGATTTGGGTATTAAGGATTGAGCAGGAAAGATTGTATTACATTTTGTAAGGCGGTTAATTTCCCTAAGGAACTTGTAATGTATTTATATGTAAAATGATGAATTATGCAAGTGTAGATCGTGGATGCCAAGGTGTGGTCAAGTGAAGAGAGAATATTTTCTATAAGAAGAAGAATTATTGTGCTTAATTAGATTTGAACAAGCAGAGGAGACGTGCTACAACTGGATCATTATACTTGTTAATTCCTAATAGTTTTTGCAAGCAAATCCCTTAATCGACTAGACTTTAACATGTCTAATTTGTAAATCCTTTAATAGGGTGGCTCTTTAGCTAGGATCTAAAATCCTTTAACAAGGTTATTCCTGACAAAGTGAGATGTAAATCCATTAACCAGTTGACTCCTAACATGATATTCTCCTAATAGAGTATCATTGTAAGCTCATAACAGGGCTAGGCCTTTAACATGGCACATTTCAGAAGAGTGCAAATATTTGTGAGTGCTAATCCCCATAGTGGTTTTCACCCTTAGTCAGGGTTTCTATGATAAAAATACGGTTGTTATTTTTTTGCATGTGTGGATGATTGTTTAGTTACTTTTTTTATTACATGCATAAGATTTAAAGTTGATGAATGTGGTTTATGGTGTTGAATAAATTGTGAAATGTTTCAAATCTGATAGATTACTGATTCACCCCCCCTCTCAGTAATATTGGACCTTATAGTATTAAAAATTGGTACTAGAGCCTAGGTCCTCTTTGTAGTAATCCTAATAGCTTGAGGAAAAGATTTGATGATGAAGGAAGGTCCTAAGTTTACAAGAGACAACTACACTATATGGATACTATTTGTCTCGAGATCCTTGATGCAGATCAACTGAAGGAGCTATAGGAGAACATAAAAGTAATGTGAGCAATTATAAGTACCTTATCTAATACTGAGTATGTTGGCATTCATGGACTAGAGAATGCCTTTGATGTTTGGGAAAATTTGAAGCTAATCTATAGTGGAGATAGAGATGTGCAAAAAGATAAGGTAGAGAACTTGAAGGGAAAATACAATGAAATGAAAATGGTGGAAGGTGAAAACATTGCTCAATATGGTCAAAGGATAAAGGAATTAGTTGGTTCTATCAAAGTTGTTAGTGGTAATATTGAAGAAAGTGATGTGGTAAGTAAAATATTGAGAACTTTTATACCTGCTTATGTCATTAGAGTTTCTTCTATATAAGAATTGAGGACATTTGATATTGTTTCAATTGATGGGTTGATTGGTAAGCTCACAGCTTTTGAATTAAGTAACTATGATAAGAGTATGCCTAAAGTTAAAGAAAATTTTAAGAACTCATTATCATTAGGATTAGAGAATAAGGGAAAATAGATAAGTCATGAAAGTTATTCTAGGGATCTTGAATATATCTTTGAAGAAGACAAAAGGAAAGAATACCTCGAAGATTTACTTGCAAGGAGAATACCTAGAGGAACCAGTAAGTACAAAGCCAAGTTACTTTTAAAACATTTTTCATGCAATAATATTGGACATATTTCTTCTAGGTGTCCTAATGGTGAACAAAAAGATAAGATCTAAAGATTCAAAGGAAAAGAAAAGAATCAACGCTATGTTGTTGTTGATGAAGGTGTGATTGATGAGGAGTCAGAATACAATGAAGAAGATGAGATAGTATTTATTGCAGTAGAAAGTGAAAGGGCCTTAGTATGTTGCATGGATCAATCCAATGAGTGGTTCATTAACAGTGGTTTCTCCCATCACATAACTGGTGACAGAAGTAATTTCATCAAGCTTGAAGAATTTGATGGTGGTATTGTCAGGTTTGGTAACAATACACCCTTTTTGGTAAAAGGGAAAGGTACAATTTATTTAAATGGTAAGAATAATGTTGATAATGTCTACTTTGTAGAAGGTTTAACACATAATTTGGTGAGTGTTGGTCAGTTGAAGAGAAAAGGTTATAGACTTGAGTTCAAAGGAGGTATGTGTAGGATACTTGGAAGATCAGGCGATCTTATTGCAATTGGTAGGAAGACTAGAGGTAATTTATTCCATTTAAATTCTACTCTAAATAGCCATTTGGTGGATAGAGTTGAGGATAGTTGGTTGTGGTATAGAAGGTTCTATCATGTGAACTTTGATAGTTTGTTCAATGTTAGTAAGTTGAATGTAGTTAGAGGTTTTCCACAATTAGCTGGGTAAATTAACTAGGTCTACTTGCAGTAGCAAGTCTTTTTCATCAGAGTATATACTGGATTTAGTGCACACTTATTTTTGTGGTCCTATGAGGGCTAAAAGCTATCATGGTGATAAGTATTTCATAATTTTTACTGATGATTACTCAAGGATGATGTGGTTGAATTTATTGAAGGACAATTCTTACACTTTCTATAATTTTAAAGCTTTTAAAGGACTTTTTGAGAATGAAACATGTAAAAGATTGAAGTTCTTGAGGTCTGATAGAGGAGGAGAATTTACTTCAGCAAATTTTGTCAAATATTATGAAGAAAACACAATCAACAGGAAGATGTCAGCACCTAGAACACCTTAGCAAAATGGATTTTTGTAAAGGAGGAATAGAACCATAGTAGATACTTCTAGGAATATGTTGATTCAAAGTGATCCACCAAAGATGTATTGGAGAGAAGCCATTAGTATTGCAGTATACACATTGAACAAAGTGCAAGTAAATAAAGTAACAAACAAGACACCTTATGAATTTTGGTATGGTCATACACTTAGTGTTAAACATTTCAAAGTTTTGGTAGTAGATGTTAGAATGGATTTAGAATAACTAAGAGGGGAGGGGTGAATCAGTTATCCTCAAGTTTAGATGTAGCAAATAAAACTTTCTGTATTTCAGATCTACTCCGCAGCAGTAGCATATGTCAAAAACTTTAATCATGCAATTTACTGTATAATTTAATTAGCTTGTAGAATCATAAAAGTAAAACAAACCATAAGCATTCACACAAGTTGGCACAAGTATTTAACATGGAAACCCAATATGGGAAAAACCACCAGTAACATGCTACCAAGTTTCACTCTTTTGAAGTGAGCTTTGTGAGGAGCCAACCCTGTTAAAGGTTACAATAACACACTATTAGGTGTGACCTGGTTAAAGGATTTAATTTCCCTGTTAGGAGTGGCCTTGTTAGACGACTTAGAACATTCCACCTGAATGTCACCTTGTTAGAGGATTTATACAAATGACTGTTAGGTCAATCTTGTTAAAGGATTTTAACTGATACAATGGTTAGAAAGTAATCAGAAGTTGTGATCTGATACATACAACTTAATTTGGAAATTCAAATCCAATTACAGCTCTGATGCTAGCTTACTGGATGGCCTGCATTGTCATTTCAATCTTCTAATCTGCTTGGAAATCTGTCAAGCAATCACACATGCAACTTTCTACTTTTGTATTCAACCATCTCTGCTAGGTCATGCCAATCAGTAAATCAACTATGCAACCCTCTTTCATACACACATCCACTTGCACACATAATGAATAACCCCTTGAGGTTATCATATACCTCTCTGTCTAGGTCAAATAAATATTTTCTGCTTAATCAAGATCGTAGATCTTAGGTTAGGTCAGATCCAACGGATCATTCCATAATTTCATTACATTTACTTCTCGAAAGTAGTCTCTAGTTAAAAATTGAAACCATGCATTAATTATGATTACCCATACATTAAATGATGTGGATCAATCTTTAATTAACATTACATATCCCGATAAAATTAACTAAGTCGGCCAGAGATCTCAAATCTCATCATTAATCCAATTACTGTAAGTTGGCCAACATCACTATTTTTCACTCGACAATTTCACAGGTGCTCGGCACTAAACAAACTTTCTCATCACAAACAACTTCACTTGACACAAACAACTTTTCTTGGCACAAGCCAAACTTGCTCGGCACAAAACAACCAGAAAAACTATCTTTGAAAGATCAACAACTAATTACTTTGCCAGAGTGCCAACTGATTAAGTACCCTTTTATTTGCCTTAACTCAACCATTCACTTGGTCTTCTTGTTAAATCTTCTTCATCAACAATAGATATGGTACTCAAACAGATA
>MU225852.1:864720-891597 GCA_018584345.1 Thuja plicata | reverse complement strand
TTGTGAATATGTCTGCTAATTGTTCTTTAGTGTTCACATAATCCAGTCTCACTTCTTTATTCTGAACTACCTCCCTCAAGTAATGATACTTGATAGCTATGTGCTTTGTCTTTGAGTGCATAACAGGGTTTTTAGAAATATTAATTGCACTCGTGTTATCACAATATATGACGACTGGTTCAGTGATTTCTTCCTTCATACCTTTTAGTAGTATCTTCAACCACACGATGTTAGAACAGTTGACTACTGCTACCACATACTCAGCTTCAGCTGTAGATTGTGAGGTGCAGTTCTGTTTCTTTCTTTTCCATGAGATCAATCTTTTTCCTAAAAGAAATGCTCCTCCAGTAGTGCTTTTCTTGTCATAAACATTTCCAGCCCAATCAGAGTCAGTGTAAACTCTGAGTTCAAACTTGTCATTATTCTTGTAGTATAGACCATAGTCATCTGTTCCTTTCAAATATCTTAGAATCCTTTTTACTGCCATCATGTGAGTTTCCTTGGGGTTAGCAAAAAACCTTACAACAATTCCGACAGCTATGGCAATGTCAAGTCTATTGTGTACAACATACTGTAGTTTTCCAATCATTGATCTGTAGAGTGTTTGGTTCACTTCTTTTGTGTCATCATCTTTTGTCGGCTTTTGTCCAGTAGCCATGGGTGTACTCACTGGTTTGGACTCTTCCATTCCAAAAAATTTCAGTATCTCCTTGATATATTTAGATTGAGTGATATAGATACCATTCTTCATTTGATAAATTTGTAAGCCAACAAATAATTTTATCTCACCAAACATAGACATCTCAAATTCAGTTTGCATCTCTGTTGCAAATTTTTGGCATAACACATCTTGTCCACTAAATATGATGTCATCTACAAAAATTTTAGTTAATAATGTACCTTTGATTTTCTATGTCTTCAAGTACAAGTTGTTATTATCATTGGTTCTTGCAAATCCAATCTTGATCAGATAATTGTGCCATCTCTCATACCATGCTCTTGGTGCTTGCTTCAGTCCATATAATTCTTTGTGCAATCTGCAAACCATATTCCTTTTGTTTGGGTCAACAAAACCATCAGCTTGCTCAATATACACTTCTTCCAAGATACCATTGAGAAATGCAGACTTTACATCCATCTGATAAACTTTGAATCCTTTATAGGCTGCATATGCAAGTAAGGTTCTAATTCCTTCCAATCTTGCAACTAGGGCGAATGTTTCACCATAGTCAATTCCTTCCTCCTGTGCATAACCATACCAAAGTTCATAAGGTGTAGCATTTGTACCTTTCTTGACTTGTACTCTATTTAAAGTATAGACTGCAGTACTTACAGCTTTTTTCCAGTATTTTTGTGCAACATTCTTCTCCATCATTAGTGTTCTTGCATAGTCCATGATAGATCTGTTCCTGCGTTCAACAATACCATTTTATGGAGGTGTCCTGGGTGCGGACATCTGTCTCTTTATGCCTCAGTCATTGCAGAACCTATTGAACTCATTAGAAATAAACTCTCCACCTCTGTCAGATCTTAAGCATTTCAAAATTTTGCCTATTTCCTTTTCAAATTTAGCTAAGTACCATTTAAATAACTAGAATGCATCAGATTTTTCTTTGAGAAACATTACAGTCATCATCCTTGAATAATCATCAACAAATAGAATAAAGCATCTAGCACCACAGTAGTTTTTTCTCCAATGGGACCACAAAGATCAGTATGGACTAATTCTAGAATTTCCTCTGAAATATGTGTTTTACTCTTGAAACTAGACTTAGTCATCTTTCCTAGTTGACATTGTTTGCACATTGTATTCTTGGGTTTCTTTAACTTAGGTAGCCCTCTAACCTTTTTCAATTTACTTATGCTTACCAAGTTATCAAAGTTCACATGACACAACCTCTTATGCCATAACCAAACATCATTATACTATGCAAAAAAACATATTTCTTCAGATAAATCCAGATAGAACAAATTACCATTAGTCTGATCACCACTTCCAACAAGTTCTCCAGTAGAGTCATAGATCTTTGCTTTTCTGTGATGGAACTCAACTCTATAACTAGAAGTGTTCATTTGTGCAACACTCAGCAAATTGTAATTAAGATCATCAACCCAATACACATTATCACATCTAATTTTGTCAGTCAAGTTAATCAATCCTTTACCTTTGATAAGACATGGTGCATCATTACCAAATTTTACATATCCTCCTTTACATTGGTTTAGTGTTTCAAACTTATCCTTGTCACCAGTCATATGATGGGAGAAACCACTGTCAATGATCCAATGATCACCTTTAATCTTATAAGAAATTAATGCATTTTTCTCATCATCATCAGAATCTTCTTTCATTGCAACATAAACAACTTCTATATCATTGACATCAGAATTGTCAGTATCACTGTTAGAAGTTTCTTCAGCAATATAACAAGATTTCTTACCTTTGTCTTTGTAATCCTTATATTTCCTAAAGTCTCGTTCATCCTTTTTGTCTTTGTAATCTTTGTATTTGTTCTTTCTTTCATCTTTTTCATTCTTATCGGGACATCTAGCAGCTATATGACCAACTTTATTGCATGAAAAACAAATGATAGGAAGTTTACCTCTGTATTTTCCTTTTCCCCTGGACAACCTTTTTGTCATAAGTGCTTCAAGTTCTTCAAGATCATCATCAATAGTGTCACTATCACTGTTCACATGTTTCTTTCCTTTCTTAGGTTTATTGAGAACCAATTGTGATCTAAAAGTAGAATCAATACCTTGTGGATTGTAGTTATCATAATTTGACATTTCAAATGCAGCGAGTCTGCCTATCATATTTTCCAGATTCAGATTATTGTTAGGAATACATCTTAGTTCTTGAATTGCAAAAACTCTAATAGCATATACAGGAAGTAAAGTTCTTAGTACCTTTCTCATAATAGTGTTCTCATCTATTGTTCCATTATCTCCTCTAATGGCATTTACAACTTCTTTTACTCTACCATAATACTGATTAACATTTTCACCTTCTTGCATTTTCATCTCATCAAACTTACCTCTTAGACTTTTTGATTTAGCTCTCAGCACATTTGTGTCTCCACCATAGACAGTTGCAATTTTATCCCACATCTGCTTTGCATTTGTGTAGCTCTTTATATCATCAAACTCTGAATAGCTCAATGAGGATGCAATCTCCAACATTGCTTGATTATGCTCTTTCTTTTCTCTTAGTTGCGTAGCTGTAAGAGGAGTGGTAGGTGATACATAGTCATTTTCAATAAGTCACTTAGCATCATCTCCAATACCAGCCAGATGTAGTTTCTAAAAAATTTTCCATGCAGGGAAGTTATCTTTGTTCAGCTTCAGAACCTTCTTCTTATACATCTTGATTTTTTCGCTCCAAGTACCTTCAAACTATTTTCAGGAGACCAAAGCTCTGATACCAATTGTTAGAATGAATTTAGAATAACTGAGAGGGGGGGGGTTGAATCAGTTATCCTCAGGTTTAGATGTAGCAAATAAAACTTTCTGTATTTCAAATCTACTCGACATCAGTAGCATATGTCAACAACTTTAATCATGTAGTTTACTGTATAATTTAATTATCTTGTAGAACCATAACAGTAAAACAAACCATAAGCATTCACACAAGTTGACACAAGTATTTAACGTGGAAAACCAATATGGGAAAAACCACTAGTAACGTGCTACCAAGTTTCACTCTTCTGAAGTGAGCTCTGTGAGGAGCCAATCCTGTTAAAGGTTACAATAACACACTGTTAGGTGTGACCTGGTTAAAGGATTTAATCACCCTATCAGGAGTGACCTTGTTAGAGGACTTAGAACATTCCACCTGAACGTCACCTTGTTAGAGGATTTATACAAATGATTGTTAGGTCAACCTTGTTAAAGGATTTTAACTGATACAATGGTTAGAAAGTAATTAGCAGTTGTGATCTGATACATACAACTTACTTTGCAAATTTAGATCCAATTACAGCTCTGATGCTAACTTACTGGATGGCCTGCATTGTCATTTCAATCTTTTGATCTTCTTGGAAATCCGTCAAGCAATCACACATGCAACTTTCTGCTTCTATATTCAGCCTTCTCTACTAGGTCATGCCAATCAGTAAATCAACTATGCAACCCTCTTGCATACACACATCCACTTTCACACATAATGAATAACCCCTTGAAGTTATCATATACCTCTCTATCTAGGTCAAATAAATCTTTGCTGCTTAATCAAGATCATAGATCTTAGGTTAGGTCAGATCCAACGGATCATTCCATAATTTCATTACATTTACTTCTCCAAAGTAGTCTCTAATTAAATCTTGAAACCATGCATTAATTATGGTTACCCATACATTAAATGACATGGATAAATCTTTAATTAACATTACATATCTCAATAAAATTAACTAAGTCGGTCAGAGATCTCAAATCTCATCATTAATCCAATTACTGTAAGTCGGCCAACATTGTTATTTTTTCACTTGGAAATTTCACTGGTGCTCGGCACTGAACAAACTTGCTCATCACAAACAAATTCGCCTGGCACAAACAACTTTTCTCGGCACAAGCAACTTCGCTCGACACAAGCCAAACTTGCTCAACACAAAACAGCCACAAAAAACTGTCTTTGAAAGATAAACAACTAATTACTTTGCTAGAGTGCCAACTGATCAAGTACCCTTTTATTTGCCTTAACTCAACCATTCACTTGGTCTTCTTGTTATATCTTCTTCATCAACAATAGATATGGTACTCAAATAGATAACAATAGTCTCACCAGTTAAGGTTTGACATCAATGACAAAATAACAATTGCTTGCATTGTCACTTTCCAACAGTAGACATTATATCAAAAGAGATGATTTTATTGGAAAGTTTGATCCTAAGAGTGATGAAGGTATTTTCTTGTGATATTCTACTAAAATAGAGGCCTATAAATGTTTCAATAAAATGACTAACAAGATGCTTGAAAGTACAAGTGTAAAGGTATATGAATGTCCAAATAAACTTGATGAAACAAGAAATCGGGAACCAAGAAATGTTCTAGAATTTATACATGTGCAACTGCTAGAGAAAGAAGAAGAAGCACCTAGACCTGAACCTGTTATTCCAAGGTATGTGAGATTGAATCATTCCCCTTATCAGATAATGTTAGAGTAATAAGTTAATTCACTTATTAAATAAATCATTTTGATTTAATTATTAAAGTCACTTATTAGCTCTAGTTCACTTAAGCTAAAATTTAGGCATATAATAATTAATTCTTTACTAATTATTATCATGCAACCTAGGTTTCTCCCCTTTTTACGCCTTTGATCACCTTTTATAAGGTTGTATCTCTTTGTAATTGAAAATCAATCCTGATTAACCTTGAATCCTCTTGTATTATGTATTCTATTATTGAATCAATTGAGGATGTTTCCTCTTTCACAAATCTGTTGTTTTTGGTCTCCATAGCTTTTGCTTCTCTCTTTTTGTGATAGGTGTTTACATGCAAGTGATTCTTGGGAGAGGCAAGGTTGATATTTTTTCATCAACTCTAATATGGTATCACAGCCTTGCTATTGTAGCCTGTTCTTGAATTTTTTAATGATTTATTTGGAGTACTGAGGGTTTCTAATTTTCAGATTTTTTTGTATGGATCTAGGGGAGCTATTTTTTGGAGCACTTTGGGCACAAACAAACCTCACGGATGCATTCAGAAGGCCCAAAAACCCCTATTTTCATATAAGGCTCATCCAATTTGGACATAGTTGAAATTTGGGACCTCTTTTTTGCATGCACAACCTTGGCACACTTTTTGAGGCAAAAAAACACCTTAGTTTTCACACCGCCTTAGTTTTCGTGCCACCTTGAAATTCACGCCACCAACTGGTGGATAAAATTAAATTATTATTTTTATTTATTCATTTATTTTTTTAAATTAATTTTTTTTCCTTGTTACCTCTACTAATTTCGGCAGTCCCACCATATTTAGCGGCACCGCCAGATTTAGTAGAGCTCCACTAGATTTAGCTAAGATTACTTGGAGTTCTTCTTGTTCTAGAGCCCTCTTCAATTTTTTTCTCGTACCTTGAGCAAACAGAGGTGTTTTTCTCCAAACGAGATATCATCTGAAAGTTGGTTCTAGGCCCGACCTGATTTTCCAGGTTTGATTTTATGATTTTTCCATCTTGCAAGTGTTTTTCTAGTCAAAGCCAGGGTTCCATTTTGCACTCTGGTCGCCATATCTTGCTCCTCTAGAATCTATTTTTTTGACTTCTGCATGTCGTCAGAAAGCTAGTTCTATTCTCTTTCTTCTTGAATGGGTTTCACTACCAGAATCTACTCTAGGTACATTTTATTCATTTTTTTCTTTTTTACAATCTGGTAGATATCTTGGATGTTTCAGGTCTTGGGATCATTTTCCTTGCATGAGATGACTCCTTTTTAACTATTACATATGTTCTTACAGCTTTCAATCATTCCTGAGCACTGTAGACATCATTTTGTTGCATTTCCTATTTGCAAATGCACTAAGATAAAATGTCATTATTGCATGCTTGGAATCTTACACATTGTGTACATGTTTATACTCACACTACATAATAAAGTGACACAATGGGTTTGATGTTTTCCTTATTTTTCCATCTACCTTTGTCAAGTGAGTGTTCCATCCATGGTATTAGCCTCATTATGCGTGTCAAGAGATTGATCATCCACAACACCATCCTTTATATGTGTTTGTACTTTCTTCAACATGCAAGTATTCATGGAAGACTAGTTCAGTGTACCTGTCATGCCTCTCCCTGCTCAGGATTATGAGGGGGGGGGATTTCATGTTGGTTCTAATGCTTCCTTGGTTCGATGGAGTGAGTTATGTATTTAGTAGTTGTTCCTATGTACTAGGTGGACGTAGTGGCTGGGTACCTATACATTTCTATGAGATGGATCATTTACCATATGTACACTTCTTTCATTCCTAATTTGGAGGCATCCTTCCATATTTTGATTAGCTCTTCAGACTTTGGTGTTTTTTGTCATCTGTATCTTTGAGTTTTGATGTTTTCCTTTGTTTTCTATCATGATTCACGTAGTGTCATTTGAGGGCACTCATAAATATAAAAGTCTTCTCTACCTGATCAAATTCTATTTCAGTGGAGGTTCCAGTAGTTATTCTTTGATAATGTTTACAACTTCTTGCTTCAGTGGTGTTCTTCATGTTCTTCTTTTGATCAGCTCTTCAAACTTTGGCATTTTAACCATCTGTATCTTTGAAGTCTGATGTTTTCCTTTGGTTTCCATCCTGATTCGAGTAGTGTCATTTGAGGGATCTCATACAGATTATAGTGGTCTCTACCTGTCATTTGTTCATATCTTCTAGGACATTATCTAGTTTGGAGGCTTCTTTAGTCCTTCACTAGTCTTCAACTCTTTTTGGAGAGGGTTTTTTCCACTGGGTTTTCTCCTTTTCTCCTCTTTATAGAAATTTTTTTTACTTGGGTACCTGATCAGGCCATGTTGTTGGGACCCATTTCCTTCTTTCAGTTTTTGTTTCTAGGTTTTTAGCTTATCCCTAAGTTTATTTTAAGGGGGGTGTTAGAGTAATAAGTTAATTCACTTATTAATTAAATCATTCTAATTTAATTATTAAAGTCACTTATTATCTCTAGCTCACTTAAGCTAAAATTTAGGCATATAATAATTAATTCTTTATTAATTATTACCATGCAACCTAGGTTTCTCACCTTTTTAGGGTTTTAATCACCTTTTATAAGGTTTGATGGTGCAGGAGCACACCTAGGCTAACCTCCATTGTTTTGATGTTTTGGCTTGTACCTGACATTGGCCAAGTCAGGGTAGTGTGAGTTTTTTTTAGACCTTAGGAGGTCATAGCATTGTGGACTAGGTGAGTTAGTCAGTAAGACTATGGTCACCAAAATAGTCATTGTTAGTAGTTTTGCTAAATTGTGTGTTAGAAGCTTAAAGTTAGGCTTTGAGGTGTTAATGTGTTCAAAACACTTGAGCAATGTAAGAAAGATGCCTTGAGGCCATAAATTATGTTATTTCATTATAGGTCCTAGAAATGAGGAAAGTGGCATGAGAGCAAAGATTCCAAATGTTGCTCAAAAGTTGTCATGACAACATTTGCAATAATTGCAAATGTTGCATGCAACTCGGCAACATAGGATTCCCTAAGAGATGGGAGGGGAAAATTAACCAAAAGGCCTAGAAACATGGAGAATGACATCTAATGGGAGACAAGGCTTGAATCTTGAGACCAGTCGTGCATGGTAACAAGTTTGTGAAAAGGAAATACAGTCTACAACTCTGATTTGTGAAGAACCCAAGCATTTCATTGTGACAGTGCCATCTACTGGATTGAAAGCTTTAAGTTAGTGATTTTTTTGTGTTCATAGGATAGTTCTAAGAATTTCTCATTCGGTAAGAAATTTTATTTAAGGTTGTTTAAAGTCTTGTATAAATGTTTTTGTGTTTAGTGTGTTCATTGGTCCTGTCCTAACTAGTCAATTGTTTCATGGCTCCCCCATGAAAACTAACCATGGGATTTTCCTAAGGGTGGTTGGATATGATAGGGGAATCATTAGTCTATATATATCTAGGATTAGGACTCATGAGCAGATGGATAGCTATTTTTACTACTAAGCCATGGGTGAGCTGACAGTGCCCGGTTAGAGGTTTAGGATAGAAGAATTGAAGATTTCTTGCAGGGTAAAGAAGTACTATACAGAACAAGTACATTTCCAGATAGGGTATATTCATATCCTAACATACTATGAGGATTGAGTTCATACCAATCCATTAGACCAAGTTTTGGGTGAGATTCAAACTGTGATACAGTCAGTCCTAGAAATTAGGCCTATTAGCCCTACTAGTCCTAGATATTAGGAACCCTATATACGGAGGGTTTAGGAGACTGAAACTTTCAAAATATCTTGTAAAATTATAAAGGGTATGTGAATGTGGGATTAGTTTTTCAAGTTCTTTCGGAAAGTTTTGAAATAAATAGGAAAAGGTCTCTGGAAAAGGCTACAAGGAATTAGGCCTAATTAGGCTAAGAGATCCATCAAGATGGATTCAAATGGGAACATATGTATGGTTTCCAACATGCTTAGCAACCCTACAATGAATTTCATGAATGGAGAGAAGTTGGCACTTAGATCCTTCTAAGTGTAGGAGAAGAAGTGAAGTACCCAAAAGGGTGTTAGTCTTTCAAAGGTGAAGCACAAAGTGTGAGACTCTTAGAGGAGAGTTGGATTAGGACTTAGTTAATCATCTAAGCCTAATAAGGACCTAGGGGAGATTAGGATCCTTGAAGAAGACAAAGAAGGTCTTCTTAGCACAGTGTGCAAGCAAGCCTAAGGAACACTTACACTATTTGATCTCTTTGTATTTGAGAATATATTTTGATTGATCTTGAATTATCTTGTATTTTTTATTCTATTATTGAATCAATTGAGGATGTTTCCTCTTTCACAGATTTGTTGTTTTTGGAATCCATAGCTTTTGCTTCTCTCTTTTTATGACAATTGTTTGCATGCATGTGATTCTTGGGAGCTGTAGGGTTGATAGTTTTTCATCAACTCCAATAGATAATTGGTGATAAAGATGCTGGGGTACAGACAAGAAGGAAAATCAGAGATAATACATGTTTGATTTCAAATTTTAAGCCTAAAATGGTGAAGGAAGCCTTGAAAAGTGAAGAATAGATAAAAGAAATGGAAGAAGAACTTGATCAGATTGAGAAGAATGACACATGGAGACTTGTTCATATACCAGTAGACAAGAATGTGATTGGTACAAACTAGTTTTTCAGGAAAAAACTGAATGAAGATGGAGAAGTGGTTCATAACAAGGCAAGACTTGTGTGTAAAGACTATGCACAAGAGGAAGGACTGGACTATGGAGAAACATTTTCTCCTATGGCAAGACTTCATGGGGTAAGAATTTTACTTTCTTATGCTTCTTATAAGAAGCTTAAATTTTTTCAAATGAATGTCAAATCTACTTTTCTAAATGGGATTCTTGAAGAAGAGGTTTATATAGAGAAACCTGATGGATTTGCATTAACTTAGAGTAAGGACATGGTGTGTAAGTTGGAAAAGGCACTTTATGGACTGAAACAAACACCTAGAGCATGGTATGAAAGATTACACTTTTATCTCATTAAGATTGATTTTATAAGAACAAGTGAGGATAGCAATGTGTACTTGAAGGTTGAAGGTGATAAGGTATTGTTAGCTGAAGTATTTTTTGATGACATAATCTTTAAAGGAAATGATGAGATAAGCTTGGACTTTGCAAAAGAGATGAAGAAAGAGTTTGAAATGTCAATGATTGGAGAAATTAAGTTCTTTATTGGATTGCAAATTTCACAACTAAAAGATGGTATATATATCAGTCAGTCTAAGTTCATAAAGGAATTATTGAAGACCTTTAGAATGGAATATTCTAGGCCAGTTGGAACCCCCATGGTGACATGATAAAAAATATCTAAGGATGATGAGCCAAGTGCAGTGGATGAAAATCTATACAGATCTATGATTGGTAAGTTGCATTATGTTGTTCATAGTAGACTAGGCATTGCACAAGTAGTTGTAATAGTGGAAAGATTTCAAGCTAATCCTAATGAGTCTTACATGGTTGCACTAAAAATAATATTTAATTACTCAAAAGGGACAAAAGACTATGGTCTTTGGTATGCTCACAAAGGTGATTTCCCTTTGAGTGTTTTTACTGATGCAGATTGGGGAGGAAAAATTGATGATAGAAAGAGTACAAGTGGAGGAGCATTATTTCTAGGAGGAATACTTGTGTCATGGACAAGTAAGAAGAAAAATTACATTTCCCAATCTATTGTAGAGGCTAAGTATGTAGCAGTAGCTATAAATTAAACACAAATTGCATAGATGATGCAAATCCTAGAAGGTATCAAAGAGAAGGTAATTGAACCTGTGACTATTTACTGTGATAATACAAGTGCAATAAATATTTCAAGAAATCCAGTAATGCATTCTAAGACTAAACATATTGCAATCAAGTATCATTTCTTAAGAGAGAAATTGTAGGAAAAGGAAGTTAAGTTGGAATATATGCCAATCAAGGAGCAACTAGTAGACATATTTACTAAACCATTACCCAAATATACTTTTGAGTATCTAAGAGGTAAGTTAGGGGTTATTCCCCTACTTGAAAGACACTAAGATTTCATTGCAGGTATCAATCCAGTGAACTCATTGAATATATTTTACTATTGGGTTGATGATAAAAGGGACTACTCCTTAGGGGGAGCAATTAGAGGAAACCAAAGATGTTGCAGCAGTAGGTGGCCTATGTGATGCATTTCACATTGATTGTCAAAGGGGGAGGAGAGAAAAGAAGAGTAATTCAGAATGATAATGGGGAGAAGATTACAATATTGAGAAAGAGAAGAGAAGATAAATTCAGGTAATGGGAGAAGATCAGAAGAAGACCAAGAAGTGCATCAACTAAGATGGAACTAGTGTTATCATCTCATTGTGGTATTTCCATTAATTGTGGTGTTGTCATCAATGCCAAAGGGGGAGATTGTTGGCATAACTGATGCAAATATTGTTGAGTTTTTTATTTGTACATGTTTGATGATAGGAAGATTAGTTATTGTGTTTTCATTGATGTCAACTCGATGTTGTGTTTGTTGACAGTGTTCTTGATGTGCTTCCAAGTATGAGTTCAAGTGAATTATGTGTTGCGATAAGAATTGGAGTGTGTGATCATTGTTGGAGACTCAAGGATCTCTCTAGATAAATTATGTATGATCATGTAAGCTAGAAAAAATAATAGAGAAAGTTATGATTGATTGAAGGAAACCCAAGCAGATAGAAGAATAGACAGTGAATGAGTTGATTGTTCTACAACATTGGTACAGATTCATGTGTTGCATTCATGACATTGTTGGCATAACTAAAAAAGAGATAAGTTGAGATGTTATGGTATGTGTTTGATGAATATTTGATGATGTGTTGACCAGTTATGGTGTTGTCATTGATGTCAACTTAATGTTTATTAGTTGAAAGTATGCATGTTATGTTGATGTATGTTCAAGAGGTTGAATCTAGAACTAAAGTAAGAATTGGAGTGTCCGATCATAAAAAAAATGATTAAGTGATGTCTCTAGATACTATATCTATGACTGCACATGTTGATCTTATGTATTGTGTGAGTTATGACTGATTGAAGCTTGACATGTTAACAAGAAGAAAAGGATGTAGCACAGGAAGAATGATTTGATGTTTTTGTCAACTAATTTTGGATTTAGGTGTTGTGGTCATTATATGTTTATCTAGACTATGTTAAGGGGTTGTGGTTGTGACAAAATAATGATTTGATGATCAGAAGACCAAGTTTCAAATGATATCTAAGATTGTTCAGCAAATAGTTAAAGATGTTCTTTAGCACAGTCAATCAAATCCTTGACCAGTGATGATGCACTGTGATAAACTAATTTTTAATGTATTCCATAGATCGTGGTGATTTTTTTGATTGATGAGTTGGAATTTTCTATGATCATTATGATCGGATTTATTGGAGGTTTTGCAAGAACATTGAAGAAGGTGTTGTGGTTTGACTTTTCTTTGTCAAATCAATGTGCAATGGATTTGAAGGTTGGCCTAAGTTTATTAGATAGTGTTCTAGATTTGTAACAAGTTATAGGGTTTTCTTATTGAGTTGTAAAGATTTTAAATTTTTTTTTAAGGTGGTTAATTTACCTAATGAATTTTTAATGTATAAATATGTAAAATGATGAAATGTACAAGTGTAGATTGTAGAAGTAGAGGTCTGATCGAGAAAAGAGAGAAGAAAGAAGATTTTTTGTATGTGGAACATAGATTGAGATTGAACTGGATATCTATTGACAGAGTGCTATTTTTTTAGATCATTTACTTGTTGACTCCTAACAGCTTCATCAAGCTAAATCCCTTAACCGAGTAGATCCTAATATGTCTAAATTGTAAATCCTATAGTTATGTGACTCTTTAATTATGGTTTCAAATCCTTTAATCAAGTTATTCTTAACAGAGCTAGAGGTAAATCCCTTGGCTGGGTGACTCCTAATAGGGTCTTGCTCTTTATCGGGCATATTGTAAGCTTTTAACAGGGGTCTTAACTAGGTGTACTTCAAAAGAGTGCAAATTTTAGTGGGTTTCATCCCCACACATGGTTTTTCCCAGTTAGGTTTCCAAGAGGCAAAATTTGGTGTTATTGTATTGCATTATTGTGGATACTTATTCTTATTGTTTAGTTTTTCATGCAATGGGTGCTTATTGATGCAAATGGTTGAACTTTTAATGAAAAATTAAAATTATTTGATTATTGCTTCACCCCCCCCCCCATNCCCCCCCCCCCCATCTTAGTAATCTTGGATCTCATAATAGTAATAGATATGTAATAGTAATATTAGTCTAAGGTCTAGAAAATTTGTCCTTCTATTGTGGTTTGGGAGTTATGGAAAGAAAGAAATCGCAGGATTTTTTAGGACAAGGAAGAATCCCTTAAAAGGGTCATGGTTAGAATTAATTCTTCTATTGAGGAGGTGTTGGGTGCCTCAAACTTTCTACTTAAGTCCTCTACTCCTTTTACTTTAGAAGATAGAAAAATCCAAAGTGAGTGGTCGTCTACTCACATTCGATTCAGGAATGGAGGTCTCCTTCCTGGGAAACACAAAATAGGTAGCGAGATGATCAAATGGGGAACCCCGGAATGGGGTTGGCTGAAATTTAACTTTGATGGCACTTCTAGAGGGAATCTCGGCCCCTCTGGGGCAGGTGTGATTGTTCGTGATTGGACTGGCAATATTCAGGCACATGGTGCCCAAAAGTTAGATGTGGGAACTAATTATGTGGCTGAAGTGAAAGCGGCTATTTTGGCCTTGAATTTATGTTTAAAATTGGACTGTCAGAAAATTCATTTGGAAGGAGATTCTTAGATTATTATTCAGGCTATATAGAAAGGATATACACAGGCTTGGCATCTTCAAAGATACATTTATGTTGTTAATGATCTTCTTTCTAAATTTGAGGCCTTCAAGATTAGTCATATTCGGCGAGAAGGGAATTGTGAAGCAGATATTCTATCTAAGTGGGATGTCTCCCTCAAAAATATAAATGAGGTAGTTTGGGATGATTTTAACTTGTTGGGGATTGCAGACCTCAGTCACAACCTATAATCAGCCTCTTTAATTTATTGCACAAAAACTGCAGCCTTACAGGTTTTTAAAATTTTTGAGTCCCTTGCAAAGCATCCTACATGGCTTTAAGCTGGCAACCTCTCGGCTCGTGCAAAAGATGACATCCAACCATTAATTAAAGTATTCTCATTTATTGAGTGTAATTTCGATGACTATAAAGGATTCCTTTTGGCCCTTGTTATGTGTGGATTAAATTTTTTAAATGTTTGGTCTGGTGTAGAGGAAGTTTTCGTAAACTTTGGTTTCTTGTGAGATGGTCGAGCTTTGAAATTCTACAGAACAATGGAAGTTACTTTCTCTGTGGATACAAGCAAGCAACATAAAGCTTTCAAAGGTCCAATCTCGTTGGTTTGGATGTGAGGTCTTGTCAAAATCAAGCAGGATAAGGTGGCCTGGGCTATTGGGGATGTTTTAGGGCCCGCCTTTATGAACACAAAGAAGAAATGGAGAATTAACCTGGATATAATATCAATGGTTATGGCGTGGGGGCTCAAAATTGGAAGAGAATGCATGAAAGTTAAGTGGCTAGTGTCTAGTTTGTTCAGTCAAGACCTCCTCTTTGAAATGGAATCCATTCTGGAGTGGGCGGTCCCTGGCATTGGGTCAAATATTACAGAATGCTTTGAAGATGAAAAAGAGGCTCAGATTTATGGCTTTGTTCCCTTTATCAGGTGGTGGCATAAGGTGGATAAAGTAATTTTCTGAGTGGACCGAGCTCGTGCATGGAGCAACCTAAAGGAATTGGTGGTAGAATATGAAGTGGAAAAGATCACAGAGTGGAGTTTGGTGCCTGTCATGGTGCCATGACGTAAGAGGTCAAGGCAAGGATGACTTTTCTTAGAAGGCTGATGTGCGTCAGGTGTGGACACTGGTTTTTTTCCCTTTTTTCTACGATGCCCTCAATGCCCCTACTGTGTGATAAAATTGATGAATGGACATTTATATGATGTCTGATGACTGAGGGATTTTTGAAGATGATAGTTTTTTGTGGTTGGGGAATGTTTTTTCTCTCCTGATGGCAGATTTGGGACAATCTTGGTATGATCTACAGACTGCCTAATTTTGGTCGGGTCTATACCTAGGTCATGGTGGCTAGACCTGCTGATATAATCGTTACAGACTGTACCTTGTTGTGATGCATTTGGTTTGGTTGTTTCTAGGTGAATTTTTCTTCCTGCTGCGACATTCTATCTCATGTTTTTAATATGGATAAGGGGTAGTAGCTTGGTATGTACGATTTGCTACAGATTTTGCTAGGCCAGTTGTAAAGAAAATATGATATTTCAAAAATACTCTTAATGTAATCCTCTTTATATTAATAATATAAAATCATTGTTACCGATCAAAAAAATAAGATATGTTTTTGATCCTATGATCACAAAAGGATTGGAGTACCACAAGGTATAATTTTAGTTGATAGAAGATTGTTCTATGCAGAAGTTAGAAAATGTTTGAACAGGTTTGAGCAGTTAATGTTAGATCAGTGAGCGGTGATGATGTGATCAGTTGCAATGGATGTTTCTATGATCCAAGTGTCAAGGTGACATGACATTTAAAAAATTTGTAATGATTAATTTATATTTCATTGATCAAGGTGATCTCATTTAATCAAGGTTTGGAAGTGTGTTGAAGAAGTTAAAATGGTTTTACTATTCTTGATTTAAATCAATGTGTGATGGATTTGAAGGCCGGCTTGAAGTTGTAATTGAATTTCTAGATTGGTAATATGTTTTAGGGTTTAAGGAATGATTGAGAAATATTTTAATACATTTTGTAAGGTGGCTAATTTCCCTAATGAACTTGTAATGTATTTATATGTAAAATAATGAATTATGCAAGTGTAGATCATGGATGCAAAGGTGCAGTCGATTGAAGAGAGAAGATTGTCTGCAAGAAGAAGAAGAATAATTGTGCTTAATTTGATCTAAAAAAGTAGAGGAGATGTACCTAGATCATTATACTTTTTGATTCCTAATAGTTTCTACAAGCAAATCCCTTAACGAGGTAGACTTTAACAGGTCTAATTTGTTAATCCTTTAATAGGGTGACTCTTTAGCTGGGGTCTGAAATCCTTTAAAAATTTTACTCCCAACAGGGTAAAGCTCCTAACATGGATAGAGGTAAATCCCTTAACCAAGTGACTTCTAACTGGGTCTACTCCTAACTGGGTATCATTGTAAGATCCTAACAGGGTTAGGCCTTTAACAGGGTGTATTTCAGAAGAGTGCAAATATTTTTGGGTGCTAATCTCCACCATGGTTTTCACCCTTAGTTAGGGTTTCCATGATTAAAAAACATTGGTGTTATTTTTTTGCATGTTTGGATGATTGTTTGGTTAATTTGTTTATTGCATGCGTAAGATTGAAAGTTTATGAATGTGGTTTATGGTGTTGAATGAATAGTGAAAAGTTTCAAAACTGATAGATTACTAATTTCACCCCCCTCTCTGTAATCTTGGACCTTATAGTATTAACGTTATATGATCTTCTTTTTTAAGAATAACCAATAAATATTCCTTCATCACATCTAGGATCAAACTTCCCTAGGTCTTCATCTCTTTTGATATAGCATTTACTTCAAAAAATTCTAAAATATTTTATTTTAGGAATGACCATACCAAAGTTCATAAGGTGTCTTACCAGTTTCTTGTTTAAATTGCACTCAGTTCAAAGAGTATATTGCACTTCCAACAAATTCTCTCAAATAGATCTTTGAAATATTACCTTCAATTATCATGGTTCTAACAGTGTCCAGAATAGTCTTTTTTCTTCTCTTTGCAATTTCATTTTGTTGTGGGGTCCTTGAAGAAGACAGTTGTCTCTTTATTCCATCCTCTTCACAAAATTTGTTAAACTCGGTAGAAGTAAACTCTCCACCTCTTTTGATCTCTGACATCTCAAATTCAATCTTGTTTCGGTCTCAACCATAGCTTTGAAAATCTTGAATTTTTCAAAGGCTTCAGATTTATCTTTACAAAATGTAACCTGCATCATTCTAAAATAATCATCAATGAATAGAATGAAATGCATGTCCCCATAATAACTTCTTGTTCTTGCAGGACCACATAGACCAGTATGCACAAAATCCAAAATTCCACTCGAAGAATAATTATTTCTCTTAAAAGGAGACTTATTCAATTCACCCAACTGTCATTTTTTACACATCACATTAACAGTCTTCAATAATTTAGGAAGATCTCTAACAACTCTTGTAGTACTTCTCTTCAAAATTTTATCAAAGTTTACATGACAAAATATCTTATACGACAACCAACTACCACCAATGTTAGCAATCATGCATCAACTTTGAAAATCATTCAAATAAAATTATATTACCTTTTTTCTTTCTTCCTATAGCAATCTCAATTCTAGAGCTCCCCATATTTTTTTATATTCCATGAATTTTAGATTGTATCCTTTTATCAACCAACTGTCCAACACTCAAAAGATTATATTTCAAACCTTCAACATATAGAACATCATCGGTATTAGTATTATCATCAATAGTAATAGAACCTTTTCCTTTGATCATGTAGGGAGTATCATTAAAAAATATGACAATGCCACCATCATACCTTTCTAATTTCACAAATTGTTTTTTGTCTATGATCATGTGTTGTGAACATCCACTTTCAATAACCCATTCATCCTTTTTATCTACATGTGAAACTAAGGCTTTATCTTCATTCACAAAATTAGGGTCTTCATCTTTAATATACATAAATACAATCTCATCTTCACTCTTTTCAGATTCATCATTAGCAACATAATAACACTTCTTCTGATATTTAGACTTGATTTTATTAGGCTTTTACTTATTCTCTCTATTAGAACATCTCAAAGAAATATGACCAATCTTTTTACATGCAAAACACTTTAAAGTCAACTTTCCTTGATACTTACCAGATCCCTTAGGTAGCCTCTTTGCAATTAGGGCTTCAAGCTCTCTTTATTTTTTCTTAATTTTTTCCTATTCCTTAGCATATCTACCAAGATTAGATGAACTTTATCCATAATCATATCTTTTCTTATCCTTAGAAATAGTAGCTTTAAATTCAGTTTCTACTTTAGGAAGACTATCAGAAAATTGTCTCATTCCAAAAGCAGATAACTTACTAGCCAATGTATCTCTTGTCATGGTAGTCACGGTTATGATTTATTCAATAGCATCAACTTTATGATTGTAAGCAGGAGGCAAGGATCTCAGGATTTTAGAAACAATCTCACTCTCATCCAAGGTTATACCAGCACATGTGATTCCACAAACAAGTTTGGTGATATTAGCCACATAAGCAGTAATGTTCTCATCTTCTCTCATCCTCAATGATTCATAATTTCCTTTCAGACTTTTCAGCTTGGCTTTCTTCACACATTCATCTCCTTCATATAGTTCTTCCAGCTTTGTCCATACTTCATGCACTGTTCCAATCCTAAAATGTTTGTATATTCAATATTTGATAAGGCACTCCTCAAAGATTCTTTTTCTAAAACATTACACTCAAATTATTTATTTTCATCAATAGTCGCAGTAGACAGATGAACAAGAGGCTTGTAATATTTCTTTGTAATAGCCCACTATTCTTCACTAAGACATCTCAAGTGTGTAATCATCTAGTCCTTCCATCTAGCATAGTCTATTCCATCAAATCTCAAAATCTCCTTCTTATAGGTCGACATTCTAGATCTTCTCAAGCGGTTAAGCTTTCCAAAGAGGACAATATATATGATATCAATTGTTAAAATAAATGTAGCACACACAACTAAGAAGGGGGGTGAATAAGTTGTATCAAAAAATCAAGACCTTTAACCAAATTACCAACTTAATCTCAATTATAAAAGATAAACATGAATGCGGGAACATAATATAGTAATCAACACATAACACCAATAGTTTTGACGTGAAAAAACCTGTTAGGGGAAAAACCACAGTGGGGATCAATCTCACAAGATGAATGTATTTTGTTAAACATACTAATACCCTATTAGGATTATTATAAAGAGGAATGCACATGCATTAAGGTGCACTTCCTAGATCTCATTGCTCAAATACAACAAGGATCTCAATCCTAAGGAAGGTTCGCTGGCTTACAATAATCTATGATCTCAAAACATAGAGGACACATTGTCCAAGCTCACAAATTGACAAACAAAAACTATGATATGCCAAAATAGTTCCAATGAAGTGCAAAAATTCTCTACCTCAATTGAAGATTTCACTCATACCTCTTCTCTTAGGTATCCCACACTTTCTTCCACCTCTGTACACTCTTGCACATCTTCGCAATTACAAATGATTACATATTTATACACATTACAACAATTTATCTCAACTAGGTCGGCTAGGGACCTAAATACAATATATCAATTAATTACATCTCAATACTCAATGCAATCCATTGAATGTCAACTAATACATAATAATGATACATAATAACAACCTCAAACATACTTCAGATCCATAAATCATGCCACGATCCATCGCAACATGCTATACCACCGAGTCGGCCAAGAATAAATAGAACAACAACACGTTACATGAGGAATCTTCAATTCCAATCAAATAATCAAACATGATCCACCAACACAAATAAGACATGATCAAGAAACATCAAAAAGAAACATTAAGTGCCATGACATCAACAAGAACATCATTATCTCATGAATCAAACTCATTTCTGCACTATTTGTTATGAACACTAGACCATAACCACTGTCATAATAGACAAATATCTTGATAGCATCCAAATCATGAACCATTAAAATTGAGGATACAAATCCATGTCCTGAACTCACCACTAGGTTAGCAACAAAGAATATTGCTAAACTGATCCACACCGATCCAAATACCAAAACATTGTCTATGACAAAATAACCAAAATAGAAATCTCTAATAAATCCATCATAACTTTCTCAAAATCATCATGTGATCCTCTGCCACTTGAACTGAATCAAGTATAGACATCCATGAACACATTACTAGCTTCATTAAATAATATATTCATTACAGTATTCATACCACATAAATCATCTTACTGAACTAACCATGAATATTGTCTCCAATAGTAGGAATATGTTGACATCAATGACAAAACATTAATGCCAGTACATATATGCACAATCTGAACAATATCTCAATAATATTGTGTGGGCCAGTCATATTTATTGCATTGGTTGGGTCATATTGATAACAACCACAAAGAAAATTGTGCTCCAATGACTAGATTGGGGCAAAGTAACCACACCCTTGAATAGATGCATTATGATTTTTATTGTGGCCCTCAAAATCATAGTTTATGAGTTAGGATCCCTCCTACAAGTGAGCCTTGTCTATTGTATCAGAGAGATGGAGGAGAGTTGAAAGTGTATGCCTAGGGATAGAGCATTCTAAAGAATCTATACCATGAGATAAAGTGTTATTTCTACTACAATTTTCTTAGCAATACTACTTGCACCCTACTACAAGTCTAAATATTAGAACATACTACATGTGCCAGATTGGTAGGGTTTTCCATACAAAGCTAGAGAGATGATCCCCGAGCATAGATTGTCCCTTGGTGTGGTGAGAATGGATTTTTGGAGACTTACTATATTAGAGGATGATCATCAATCACCTAGGCATCTATTATGTGTTGTGGCGTCTATATCAAGTTATGCAATTCTGGAGTATAGACTGATGATAGCTTCCCCACTACAAATTGACCAATTTATTGTTAATCATCACTCCTATATCATGGTCTCATACTATTTGTACTAGTGTGTGAAGTTATTTAGGTAGTTATAGGTGTGAATAGTGCTCTCTCCTACCTACATTAATTTGACTAGGAGTGCAATCAAGATGTAGGAAAAATTGTTACACGCTATTAATGATGTGGATTTGAGTAACAAAAACAATCCATGATGACAAACTCCCTCCTCTCTTGAGGATAAATGATGTTGGTGTTATAGAAAAATATGTAGGGTGGTGGTAAGAAACTATCCTAGCACTTATTTTTTTAATTAGGTATAGGTAGGAGAAAATCAAGATGCATAGGTTCCAGATGGAGAGGGGTACTACCTAGTAGAGGTGAGGATATCAAGTCATGGGGACGGCCCCCATTAGAGTAGGATCGTGACACACTAGTGGAAGAATTGGTCATCTTAGCAGTGTTACCATTAGAGGCCCATGATCTCTTACCTCTAGTAGGGTCACCACCACATGCACCTCATACTATGACTCCCCCAGTTACACGACATGAGACACTACGATCATCCATAAGTAGAGTTACATTGTCAAACCTCAATTGGAAAATAGGTGATCTATGTATGCTTGTGGTTTTGATTATGATGTAGATGTTCTTTTCTTATCAATATTTATGCTTATGATGGTGATATATACATTGCCACATGTCTCTTTTCTATGTCTATAGTGAAGATGTCAGAGTGGATTCGGTTAATTAGCCACATTATAGTAGAGATTGTGCCAAATGTCCATCTTAGAGGCCTTGTGTTAGATGCCTAACAAATGCATTAGTTTGAAAGGAAACATACTTAATTGCTCAAACCATTTGTATCACTATAGATAGCATATGAGGAGGCTTGAGTGGACCTAGTAAAAGAGGTTGCCTAGCTAAAAACCATGACAAGGTAGAGGGACCATATAACCACTAATATTTGTGTCATCCTCATGGAGAAATACTAGGCTATAACATTAGTAGAGAGTTTCAGAGGGAACATAATACCCTGCATAGCTAAGTTGATAACCTCCAAATATAGGTTGATGTTACACATAATAGCTCCACAAGGGACCTCAAGTACCCCTAAGTGAGATAGAAACTAGGATATCTAACAGTGGCCAAGTAGCAAGAGGAAACTTTCCAGGGGGAGCTAGAGGTGCAAAGGACATCGATAGAATCCTAGAGGCAGAAAATGGCCAAGATGAGGGGAGAGATTAGAGCACTTCATATGTGAAGTGTCTTATTTACTTGCTCTCACTCCACATCAGTCAAACAACCATCATGCCAGGATAAATATCTACATAGTCCAATAAGATTAAGGACCCAAACACCAGGAGGCTCCTATTCCATTTTATATAATTTTTTCAATAGAGAGATAGATTATTAAAGATGAGATGATTATATCATTCTTTTTTACATATATAACCATATACATATGTGAGTGTATGAACACACACACACACACACACACACACACAAACACACACACACACAGATATGTGTGTGTGTGTGTGTGTGTGTGTCTATATTCTATGTATGTATATATAAATATATAGATGCATGTATACTTACATACATACATATACACATACATACATACTCATATATGTGTGTGTGTATGTATATGTATATGTATATGTATATGTATATGTATATGTATATATATATATATATATGTATGTATGTGTATGTGTATGTATTTATATATCTAGATCTAGATATATACATACACATATGAAAATTATTTGTGTTCTTGATATATGCATTTGATCTCATGTATGTAATGGATGATTGGTGGTGCATGGTTAGATTAGATGTTATCATGATTTTATTTATCATATGTTATAGACATTCTTATACATGTGATACTGATCTAATGCTATGAGACAATATAGATGAATGTACAACTAAACATGTTTAATCTAAAATGATAAATAAACTAACATTACAACCTAAGAAGCCAACATGAGATATATAGATATTATAAAAAATAATCACACATACATCTAACATATAACCAAAAAAATTAACCATACACGTGTATAAACTATACCACAATGAAAAGGACTAATTTGTTGATGAACAAATGTCAAAATATCACAGAATATTAGGCATTATACATGTAACTGTATAGTAAGAAAAGGGTTCAGATCAAGAGGAATCAATCTTATTTCCTATGGTATATTAGGAAAGAGAGATAACCAATAGGCTTAGAAGGGTCCAAGCACTAAATGGGTATCAAGATTCTTTCACTAATACATAAAATTGATAGGGAGATGTGAGGAATAAGGTGAAATAGAGGAAATGATTAAATTTCTATGCACATAGACTGACAAGAAACAGACATATCTATACAGATATCAAAAATATAAACTAGAAGATGTAACTAACCTATGCTCTTAATTTTATACAATTTTGGAAGGAAGAGGCCACCTGGGGTAACTTGTTCTTGAAACTTTTGACTGAACTCAATTGCAAATTGTTCACAAGGTCCCAAACTTTCTAAATCCAAGCTAGTAAGAATGTCAAATGTACATGCGCACATAAAAAGAGGAATTTTTTTTGTAGGGAGGGGTTTTCCTCAATCAAACTCTAGTTTGGAATCAACCTTGAAATGAAATGAAATAAATGAAAGTTTTTCTCATTATGAATCATGAAGTGTATTATACCTTGGCAAAAAAAATGTTTCTTTGAATGTGATCAAGTATGCTGATGTAATAGCTTTGACTCCCCACAAACAACCCAAAAGGAAATCATGAAAGACAAAACCTTACGTAATGGATGTTGTATTTTTCCACAATTCTGGATGGAGAGAGAGGGATAACTTAAAGAGTTGAAGACTTTCTTGAATGAATTTGGATACTTAAATGTATGTAGATGGATGCTTGTACTATGATCTTCTTCCTTGATGGTAGACTAATTTTATTGGCCTTCAATGAGGAAAAGAAGCTTGATCCATAAAGAAGATTGCCTTGAAAATGCCTTAGAATGCTTGAGATCTTTTCTTGAGAATTCTTGAGATGCAAAATTTTAGGAGAGCTCTTGAAATCTTCTTGCCTTCTTGTCCAAATGAGGAGAAGTAGGTTAATTTTCTACCCTTCACAACATTTTGAAGCTCAAAATTTGAAGGAGGATAACGGGAATATGGAAATCCCACTTAACGAATGAGACGGGCCCCTGATTTAAATTTTGGGGAAAAACCATGGAAGAGGTCAGCCTAGGTGACCTCTTCCGAAGAAGAGGTCAGCCTAGGTGACCTCTCCCCAAGAAGAGGTCAGCTTGAGTGACCTCTTCTTGAGAAGAGGTTGGCCTGGGTGACCTCTTCCCACCAAATGGTAATGAAGTTTGTTTTGGGAGTCGGGAATGTGGAGATAAAGTTGGAAAGTAGGTGGTGCGGGGATAGAGTATCAAAAATCAATAGATGAGCCCATACATGCTAAAATAGGGCCTAATTGAGCATCTAATTATAGGTGCTTACAATTTAGGATGGTACAATAACACACAAAATGATTTTATGTATAACATTGATGTAAGTGCATGACATTTACAAGTTATTTTAGTAGTGTACCATCTATCTTAGATATATTCTAGGCACTAGAACCATACATAGAGGTGAATATGTAGGGGCCTAATCAATTGGGGATAAAATTTCCATTTTAGGTAGGCAGTGTATCCTTATTAAGTTTGCTAAAGTCAATGCAAACATGAATACGATGATTAAGCTTACTAACAAAAATAATATTTTATATCCAAGGTGAGTAGTCAATAGGATAGATAAAGCCAACTTTTAAGACCCTTTCTATCTCTGTCTTCACTATCAACATAACTTTGTGATTCATCTTACAAATATTTTTCTTAACATGCTTGACATCAACACATAGGATGCTATTATGAAATACCATGGACTCATCAATACCAATTATATCCTCATCTGATCAAGAAAATATATCAAAATAATGATGTAGGAGATCATAGTGTGATTTAGATTCTTCTAAGGAAAGGAACTTCATAATCCTACTTACCTTATCTGATTACTTAGGATCCATGATGACACCATTAGTATCTCCTTTACAAAGAGTGTTATGATCCTTTGGATGGGGCACAAACATTCTTCCATCATCATGAGATAAGGAAGTTTCTTCTTTAGAATTTAGAATGAACTCCCTAAGACATGCTTGATTATTTATATAATAAGGAAATTGCCACTTATGATGATAAGGAGGAAGATTAGAATAGACACCTAGGAATTTCTTAAATCTTCCTTCAAAGAAAAAGAATTTATGAGCACTCCATTGGCATTTACACTATTCTCAACATATTCCATATGAACTAGCTTAAGAGGGAGAGATTCAGTTGAAATTGTGTTGAAATTCAACGATGTTTTCTCCTTATATGACATTGTGCAATATTTGATCCATCATTAAAGTGATGTGGCTTAGCCTCTCAAGAGAATCCAACACCTTGTTCATCAATTCCACAACTTCTAACTTCATAGACGCGTCTAGAAACAATATTGTACCTCAAACCATAAATAAAGTGTAACTCATGAGATTTTTTAGGGTCAGTGTAGAAGAGATGATCGACATGACAAGTATCAACTAGCTTTATAAACACAAAATAATCTTTCTTAGCCAAGTAAAAATAGATCTTAGGAATTTTCAAGTGGACTAAAACTACCTTGTATTCACTGATAGAGGATTTTTTAAAATCTAGAGTTCCCCAATCATCACTTAAACATGCATTTACCATAAAGAGTGTTACAAGTAGTGAATTTGGTTGCACAAAAAGATTGACCTGTCAATGCCTGATACAAACACTAGACATATAGAATCCACAAGAGGCAGTTAAGAAATGTCATGAATCCCCTGAGGGACACTGGTGCACTGCCGAAAATTCCCCTAATGACACTTATCGCAGACCTGTGCCACTCATAGAGGAAATTAAAACCTGTGACCAAGCTCTGCTACCACTTGTTACAAGTAGTGGATGTCGTTGCACCAAAAGATTGACCTGTCAATGCATGATACAACCACTAGACTTATAGAATCCACATGAGGCAGTTAAGCCAGGTCATGAATCCCGTGAGGGACGCTGGCGTACTGTCAACAAAGAGTAGATGAGACCACCCCTCAAGTGTGAAGCCAAGTTCTACCTAGGAGAATATTATATGGTAAAGGCCCTTTAATAATGTATATTAGGGCCAGAATAATAATTGGTCCAATCTTTAAGGGAAAGATAACAATTCCTAGAGAAGTTGTATTGGTGTTATCAAAACCAAAGATAAATAGAGAAGATTCAAAAAGAGAATTCAAATCCACCTTGATTTTGGTACAATAAAAGTATTGAGAACCAAACCAATATTAATGAGAGTTTTTCTAATGCAAACACCATTAATGTATACAATGATCATTAAAGAGTATGTTGGATTACTTACTTCTAGAGGTGGGAGATCATATGGATAGAATGTAATATTAATGGAATCTAATCAAATATAATCTATCAACACATTCACATCCATAGTCCTATTAGAATAAGGTAATAGGATATTCTAAAAAGCTTTCTAAAGAATACCCTGATAAATTAGACAAATTTGAAGCATCCCATGGTGAGATATTAGCAGGAGTAACACAAAGTTTCTCGATAAGATTTTAATCACTAGGGTTCTTAACTGAAGGTTTGGGAGCTTGAAGAAGATATTGAATTGAGATGGTGGTAGAGAAGTGCTAAGATAATACATATTTTTCTCATTTTGTCTTGTTTATATATGTGAACAATAACATGATAAGAGGTGTTTCTCAGTTGGGTAAATCTCATGAACAAATCAAGAGAATTACTTTCAAAAGGTGATAGATATAGAGATGGAGATGGAGATGGAGATGAAGATGGAGATGGAGATGGAGAGGGAAACGGAGATGGAGAGGGAAATGGAGAGAGAG
>MU225852.1:833155-864561 GCA_018584345.1 Thuja plicata | reverse complement strand
GAGAGAGAGAGAGAGAGATATATAAAAGAAAGAGATAGAGTGTGTGTGTGTGTGTGTGTGTGTGTGTGTGTGTGAGAGAGAGAGAGAGAGAGAGAGAGAGAGATGAATTACAATATCCTTGATCAAATGACATGCTACCTCAAGCATAACTCTCCCACAGATACGTGTTATTCTTGGATTATTGGCATGAAATGAGTAATCAAAAGTTACTTTTCTCTCGCACTCTAACTTTTAATTTAGATTTTAAGTTTGAAATTTATTTTATTGTATAAATTAAAATAAAAATTCAAATATAATCATCATAAACTAATTAAAATTTTAATAAAATATAGAATTATAAATTAAATTAATTCTAATTAATTTCACAATTATTTTTTAATTACATAAAAAGACATAAATAAGCAAAACAAATTTAAGCTTGTTAAAAAATACTCCTAAACAGAAGAATTAGAATAAAATAAATAAAAATATTTTTTAATAAGTTTTTATTTTTCCTTTTCAAAACTGAAAAAGTTAGATAGAATATTTAATAAAAGAAAATAATACTAAAGAATATTTAATTAAATAAATTCTGGTTATTTGTAATTTCATAAAAGGAGATAAATAATTAAAATAAAAGTTAATCCTTAGTTGAAGATGAATAATAATTAGAATAAAATTATTATTTTTTTCAATAATTTTTTTTCCTTTGAAAACTTTAAAAGTAAGATAGAATAACTTCTTAGAAGAAGATAATATTAAAATATATTCTCTTCAAAAACAATGTTTGAACATAACTAAAAAAACATAATATTACTAGTAGTTGCCCATTTTCCTTACACATTTTTCGTTAGAAAACACCTTCACTCACAAAATTGCATTTGCTAATGAAATCATGCTCTCCTAAGCCCTAAAAACTATTTAATATAATAATTATATATATGAATAAATTATATTATGATTCTTACATTAAAACTCCATCCCACGTGAAGAGTGAATTGTGATAAAAAAAAGATGTGTGGAAAACCCTTACAATATATACTGTAAATTCATTTTTCAATATCACCAACAATTTTATTTTGACTAGATAAAAATAGAAATGGAGGATGGTATAAGAGGTAGTTATGATAATTCACAGAAAGTTAATAATACAGATTTTGTTGATATTTTGCTAGTTTTAGCATAGGAAATTAGCGGATGTGGAAATGAACATGAAACCGTCAATTTCAATGCTCTAGGATGATTTTGGAGAATTAGGTGAAAGCAGTGAGGGTGGACAATGTGGATCAAATCTTATGTGAACACTAAATTTAATATATCAATTATTTTATACAATAAAAGAAAATATTAAATTTTCTCATTTAGGGGTTTAGAGGGGATAATCCCTCAGTCGGTAAGGTGTTGGCTTCGGAATGGACAAATCTAGAACAAGGACGAATGAAGATTAATTTTGATGGTGCCTCTAATGGAAATCCAAGACCTTGTGGTGTTGCTTACATAATTAGATATTTGAGAGGAAGCATATTGGAAATAGGGACCAAGAGATTGGGAGAGGGGACTAATAATGAGGTGGAAATTCAGGGGGCTCTTTTACTGGTTCAGAAGGTCATGCTATTCAGGATTAGGAAGTTGCATTTAGAAGGGGAATCCAGGGCAACGCTAATTTCTTTATCCAATGAGAGATCTCAATTGTGGTATCTGAACAAGTATGTTAAACTTATTAGAACAATGTTGGTTGAGCTTGAAGACTTTAGAATAACTCATGTGAGGAGGGAGGGTAATCCAAAAGTATATGTGATGTCCAAATTGGGGATCAGAATGACAAAGATAAGAAAAGAAGAAATAATGGAAGACTTTAGGGTAGTTAAGGGAGAATGATTGAATTGAGAGTATTATGACGAAGTTATGGAGTAGTATTTGAATTTTTTATATATGGCCCTTAGCCTGAAGGAATAATGGGTAGTTTAATTTTGAATTTGAATTTAAATTTTAAAATGTTTAACGTAAATAATAATGGAAGGTAGGTAATACATCCCACGTGAGCCATTTCACAGCCTCCCCTTCAAAATGATGGCGGGAGTACTGAGATGGCAATGAAGGATGAAGGTGGCATTAATGTTGCTTATGGAAAGTCATCAATGCATGATTTTGTTGATTTGAAGGGGATGTTTTAAGCCATGAACAATCTAGAGCATTGAGGGAAGATAAATACTTCCTTTGCTTCCCATACGACGTGGCTAAGCTCCAGGAAAAATGCACCATTGACTGAATTTGAAAAATCCAAAAACACCACAAATTTTAGTGAAATTTTCATCATCTGTTTTTCATTATCTACATACTTTGTAGTTGAAAACTACAAAAAAAATTCCAAAAACTTACTATTTTTTGTGAATTTGGATTTAAAAAAGGCTGACATTTTTTTGTCTTTAGTGCACTCTAATTGGAGCTTAGCCATCACCCTTCCCATATTGGTCGCTATTGTTACCAGACAAATGAGAGTTGGGTGAGGACGGAGATACGAAGGCTATATGGAGGTGAATTTTACTTTGAAAACTCTGTATCAGCAGCGGTCATTCTGTGGTAAAGAGTCTTAGAGGAGGTTGAAAGGGATATTTAAATATAAGGATATGAAATTCCTGCAGACTTTAGACAATCTTTTTGGAGAGGAGTTTATGGAGACTGATTATTAGTATAGATTCAACGTGGATATCTCCTTTGCAATATTTGCATGGGCTCTCCAGCTAGGAACAAGGGAGGAAGCCCTCTGGGTGATAAGGGCTATTATAAAGCATGAATGGATGGGTGGTTTGGTATAAATGTTGGCTTTAATGGAGCCTAGATACAACTTTTGTGTGCAGTAGGAGGGATGGAGATTAGTTGATGGCTAGAGGGACAAATACCAATCCTTTTTGGTATGGAGTGCAATTGTCAGGAAGGAAGTGAGTATTGATGAGGTCAGGGATGGGTGAGAGATACTAAAAGAATTTGTGCGTGAGAAGGAGTTAGAAGAATAGAATAGGGTTCGGGAGTGTGGAAGGGGAAAAAGGTGTTTGAGGAAGACCAAAGAGGTGCCAATTACTTCTCCAGCGCGGTGTAAGAGGAACTCTAGTGGCATTTTTGTCCCATAGGGCTCGTCGCTAGGTGCTAAGATTCGTAAGTCCAAGAAGCAAAAGTCCCAGAAAGATCTTGATGTAGGGTTTGTTTGAATGCTCCCAATTTTGGGCATAGTGAAGGGGTTAAATGTATTTTCTTTGCACATTTTTTTGGTCAGAAAACACCTCCACTCATAAAATTTCATTCCCTAAATGAAATTAGGCACTACTAAACCCTAAACTATTTAATATAATAATTAGATATATGAATAAATTATATTATGATGCTTACATTAAAACTCCATCCCACATGAAGAGCGAATTGTGATTAAAAAAAGGTGTGTGGGAAACCCTTACAATATATACTCAAAATTAATTTTTCAATATCACCAACAATTTTATTTTGACTGGGTAAAAATGGAAATGAAGAATGATATAAGAGGTAGTTATGATAATTCACAGAAAGTTAATAATACAGATTGATTTGATATTTCGCTTGTTTTAGCTCAAGAAATTAGTGGATGTGGAAATGAAAATGAAACTATGAATTTCAATTCTCTAGGATGATTTTGGAGAAGTAGGTGAAAGCGGCGAGGATGGAAAATGTGTATCAAATCTTATGTGAACACAAAATTTAATATATGAATTATTCTATACATCAAAAATATTAAATTTGCCTATTCGGGGGCTTAAAGGGGATAATCCCTCAGTCGGAAAGGTGTTGGTATAGAATGGAAAAATCTAGAACAAGGATGGATGAAGATTAATTTGATGGAGCCTCTAAGGGAAATTCAAGACCATGTGGTGTTGGTTACATAATCATAGATTGGAGAGGAAACACATTGGCGATAGGGGTCAAGAGATTGGTAGAGGGGACTAATAACGAGGTAGAAGTTCAAGCGGCTCTTTTAGTGGTTCAGAAGGTTAGCTATTCAAGATTAGGAAATTGCATTTATAAGGGGACTCCATGGTAACAGTAATTGCATTATCCAATGAGACATATCAAGTATGGTATATGAACAAGTATGTTAAACTTATTAGAGCAATGTTGGTTGAGTTCAAAGACTTTAGAATAACTGATGTGAGGAGGGAGGGTAATCCAAAAGCAGATGTGATGTCAAAATTGGGGATCAGACTGAAAAAGCTAGGAAAATAAGAAATAATGGAGGAATTTAGGACAGTTAAGGGAGAATGGCTGGATTGGGAGCATTATGATGGAGTTATGGAGTAGTATTTGAATTTTGATATATGGCCCTTAGCATAAAGGATTAACAGGTAGTTTAATTTGAAATTTCAAAATTTTAAAGGTAAATAATAATGGAAGGTGGGTAATACATCCCACATGATCCATTTCACACCCTCCCCTCCAATGATGGCAGGAGTATTGAGCTAGAAATGAAGGACAAAGGTGGTATTAATACTGCTTGTGGGAAGTCATGGAGGCATGATTTGGTGATTTGAAGGGAATTTTTTAAGCCAAGAACAATCTAGAGCGTCGAGGGAAGATAAATACTGCTTTTGCTTCCCATATTGGTCGCTCTTGTTACCAAACATGGGAGAGTTGGGTGAGGACGAAGATACGAAGGCTATATGGAGGCGAATTTTACTTTGAAAACCCTGCATCAGCAGTGGCTATTCTCTGGCAAGGTGTCCTAGAGGAGGTTGAAAGTGATATTTAAATATAAGGAGCCAAAATTATTGCAGACTTTAGACATTCTTTTGGGAGAGGATTTTATAGAGACTGATTATCGATATAGAGTCAAAGTGGATATCTCCTTTGCAGTATTTGAATGGGCTCTCTAGTTGGGAATGAGGGAGGAAGCCCTCTGGGTGATAAGGGATATTCTAAAGCCTACCGTTTGGTAGAGGAATTAGAATTTGACTCAAAACCTGATTATCTCAAAATGAGGTTTTGAAATTCCAGTTTTGTGTATTCGCACTAGTACATTTGAGTCCTTTTTTCAACGGTTATGCATCGCAATTCTGACACTACCCCATTGGTCAAGAGAAAAATAATGGTGTTGCATTTTTGGTGTCAGAATCACATACGAATGGTATGTCCATCATTATTGTGATGGTATTGAGCATCGCAATATGCACTGGCTACGATGGTTAACATGTCATCGTTACACATTATGAGTGTCACAATTACGATGGGTATGCAATAGATATGTTGTATAGGCAATGTCTAGCTATCAGATTTGACATCTAGACGTTGTAGTGCTTTGGCATCAGTCATTCTCTTAATACCATCACAATATGCACCGGCTAGGATGGTCAACCTTTCATCGTTACACATTATGAGTTTCACAAGTATGACGGTATGTGATGGATATGTTGTACATGTGACATCTAGCTGTCAGCTATTTCCAATATCTAGATGTCACATGTAGTTCTTTGGCATCGGTCGTTCTTTGAATATCATCGCAATTGCGATGGTATGCTATATTTTTAAAAAATATGTATATTTGTCATGCATGGAGTGAGACCTTAAAATATTAAGCTTCTCTTTATTTTGAGAATAGTTTAACATTCTCTACTTAACAGGGCCAACCATGTGAAGGTGGAAGCTCATCTGACCCCTCCCAAGAGCCTCTTATGACCCTTTACAACACTTTAAGACCTCTACGATGTATTCTTAGGGATTGTATAGGGTCATAAAGGGTCATAAGGGGTCCTGGGACACAACAGTTGAGAAACGTAAATGTAGGCATCATGGTCACAATTGTTTGGAGACATAACATAATTGAGTGGTATACCCAGATGATGCAATGCAACCACTACTCCTGTTCTAAGTTGACACTGCGTGATCCAAAAACCATAGATAAAGAATAAATTTAGAGAATGCAGGAGGAGGGCCATAACGACCGAAATAATATAGGGAACCTATATTATTTTGGACATTACAGCCCTCCTCTACTCTCTAAATTGATTCCTTATCTATGGTTTTTGGATCCTGCAATATCAACTTGGAACCGGAGGAGTAGTGGTTGTGTTGCATTGGCTGGGTATACCAGTCAATTATGTTGTGTCTCCAAACAATTGTGACCATGATATCTACATTTATGTTTCTCAGATGTTGTGATATCTACATTTATGTTTCTCAGTTGTTCTATTTATGTGCATGTTCTTTATGTGTTTGGCTTCTCTCCCTTACATTCAAAATAATAATTTCCCACTCTGAATCAAGAATGCACGTGCAATTGCGTAGAATATGCATGGATAACAGGTGGAGCTGAAAAACACACCATGTTTACATTTTTTTAATAGTTCTATAATTTTTTTAATTTATAGGAACCTTGTTGCCTAATTGACATGATGACCTAAATTCAAAATGCAACTTAGGAGATATGCAAATACAAAACTTTTTGGATTTTTAGGGTTTAAAAAACTTAGGGATGCAACCTAAGGTATGCAAAGATTTTTTGAAATAATGTAAAAATGAAACTTAGGAAGATATTCAAATGCGAATTTTTTTTTGGATTTTTTGGATTTGGAATAATTATGTAAAATGTAACTATGTTTTTCAATTTTTGGGGTTTTGAATGATTATGCAAAATGCAACTATGTTTTTGGATTTTGAAGGGCTTTTGAAAGAATATGAAAATGCAACTTAGGATTGTGAAAAATGCAACAAGGCTACAAGGAAAATGTTCTAAAATTTCATGTTCACAATGGTTTTGAGTCAAGGTGTTTGTGACCAATGAATGTTTAGGGAACTTTTGAAAAGTTTTGCAAATATTTTGGAATTTTTCGAAGGGTATTATGAATGTTTTGAAAGTATTTTTTGAAATTTATTGCAATGTTTGAACACTCACATAAGACACATCAAGAAGAATGTTTTGAAAGTCTTGATTTGCTTGCATGCTGAGGACATTACCCTCGCCTATAAGAGTCAAAATTATGATGTTCACGATGGTCTATAACTTAAAATACCTAATTAAATACCTTTATCAAAAATGCAAACCTATTGCATTTTTCAGCTCCACCTAATATCCAATGCATATGAATTGAGATTACATATTGAACTAGGTGCCTCCTTCTGCATTGCGTGAAACCAAGAGATTTTCACAGTTAACATCTAAAACCATTATTGAACTTTTTTTATAATTAAAAACTACATTAATACTTACTGTATAAGTCAGCTATGACTGTTTGAAATTAGTTTTTGTTTAATATTGTTGTCTAGTTGAGAACATGGTTGTCAATTCGACCACTCCTTAACTTTTTGCATTGTATTAAAATTTTCAAAAGGATATTATGACTCTATCCTAACACTCAAACTTTAAATCACTCTTAAACCCCATACATGAGTTGTTTAGGCCTATTTTGCCAATTTGAGGCAATTACATCATTTAGCCACTTTTAGTGCTCTTGACAACTTTAAAAAGATCTATTGGCCACATTACAAACATTATGGAACTTTATAGGTCATTAAACCGTTCATCAACCTTAGGATCCACAAATGACCCTTGGGGTACACTTTATCCCCCAAATGTCGTTAAGGGTTAGAATGCTTTGATCCTTTATAGAAGGATTCACATACAATCCAAAACATAAGAAAAATATATTTAAATGGCCATTATTGGTCTCATTAACATCACTCTAAATTCCCCGTTAACATGTAAAATTCATTCTTTCATTCATCTATTAATAAAATGTAACATTCATGAATTATCACAACATTCATTAACACATAAGATTAATTAGCATTCATTAACACGCATTCATTAGCATTCATTAAGACATCATAACATTCATTAACACATAAGATTAAAACATTGAGACATAAACATCAGTCATTATCAAATAAGTTGCATAAATGAGAATCATTTCTTTTTTGACTTTTTTCTTTTTTTTTCTGCTTCCCTATATCAAATTCTATGTCAAGATTTACAGCATTAAATTGATCATAGTTGGAAGACTCAGACACAAGAAGAATATGATTATAACCAATTTTCACAAGAATGTGAATGAATGAAAACATACATAATTGAATGAACATAAATAATGAAGGTACCATACATTTCCTGAAGTAATGAAGTGTTGACCTGGAGTTGAATCCAGTATGCTCCTGTATGATCCAGAACCTACAAGGAAGGAAAATATGGGGTTAGATCCAAAGGATCTAAGAAATGTCTGGCACCCTATTACTGATCATCATCTACAATTATGCATGTGCATAGTCAAGCCATACACTTCTAAAAGGAACTATGCTACAGAACATGTGCACTCAAAAACATGTGCAGTGTATATGTGCTGGAATCAAAATGAAGCCCTAAATTAACCCTTCAGGGTTATCAGAAGCCATATTCTCATAGATTTTCTGGCTACCCTAACGGCCTCAAAGAGTAGCACTGGTCTAAGAAGTGTAAGCTTAGTGAAGAAGCAGTGTCCATGGAGCATTCATACCATGAAGACAAAATAGAAAAGACAGAAAGCATGGAAGCATAGAAAGGAGATCAAAACTGAAAGAAGAAGTAAGTGGTTGCATTTATGTCTCTATGAACACCTGGTGAAACACTATTGTGACTGCATCATCCAAATAGTGCAATAGCAACACCAAATGTTCTTGTTCCATCTAGTGTTGCTATGGCATCATTTCCAAATGATGCATCCACAGCAGTAACCCACCATGCTCATCAACACAAGGTAGTCATGATCAAGCATAATCAATGGAGGGGACATTATCAAGGTCAAATCAAAGGTAAAATTTCATGCCTTGAAATTTTATATATGTACAGTTATAAAATTTCATACCTCGGAATTTTATAACATAGTTCCTTAGCATTTTATCTTCATATGGAAGCGATGACTTGAGGTAGGAATTTGAGCTTTGTCTTCTCATTAACTCAATTTTATTTTGATGGAATTTGTTGATTTAATGGCACAATATGATTGTTAATACTGGCATTGTATACATCTTTGCATTTGGAATGCTTGATGACCCACAAGCTTTGAGAGCTAGGGCATCATTGCTATTACCTTCAACGAATTGTGTGAAGTGTTTGATCTTTCTTTATTTGGTTTTTTGTTGATATTCACTATGTGGTACTCCCCATTTATGATCATTTCATCATTTCATGAGGAAATGTCTTGATGTCTCACGAGATGCAAGCTAGGTCATCATGCATTGTTTATGAGCTCACTATTTGAGCACCACATGACCCTTCTACTATCATGGAACCATGTGGAGTATTTAGGCATTTGATTTATGCTGATATTGATGTTCACTAATTTTTCCATGCCTGTGAGTTGTCTGCATCTTTGATTGACATTATTTTATTACTGATGTCCCTATTTGATTGGCTCGTGCTCTGTTTGTTATATACATATACATATATACATACATATATATGTATATACATATATATACATATATATATATATACATATATGTATATACATATATACATATACATATACATATATACATACATATATATACATATATATGTATGATGTTATTGTTGTCATTGCATGCGTGTTGTTGTTGTGCACCATATATTGTTTTATACACTATTTATTTCATTGAGACCGTGAGCTTGGCATTTGTAATGTATTTGTTTTTATTGGATCAATTTTTCCATGTTGTTGAGGTTGTAGATGCATTGAATCACCACTGTCATTATATTTTGATAGCATGCTAGCTTGAAGAGCTTGTGAGGTTCGAGATGTGAACCATTGTTGCTTGATAACACATTTGACATTGAACATAGTTCCTTAGCATAGTAAACTATGCTAAGGAACTATGTTATAAAATTTTAAGGCATGAAATTTTATAACTATACATATATTTTATGAGTATAACTGTACAACAGAAGAACACCCACATGCCTTGGTTTTGATTGGTCTATGAAAGGTTCTAGTTTGCCTTTCCCAATTGAGATGTCATCATAAGATTCAAAAATACCAAGGTAATAATAAGTCTTGAACATAAATGCATGATTGTGGATCCTCAAGTAGGAGTTGTGATGTAAAGGAAGAACACTTATATGGGTTTACCCACATAAGAAAAATGGTTTCATTCATCTTTCTTTCAAGTGCTCTTGGGTACTTTCCTTGGCCTCTAGGATTGGGTATCCTATAGGGGTTGAACCAAAATTACGAAGGAAATAAGGACACATAGAACAATAGGTTTGGGAACTTTTAGACTTATGTTCAATCCTTAGTAATGGTTCTTGTTACCATATTTTTCATGCCCATTCCAATTTGGTAACCTAATTACTAGATGAGTGACTACAATACCCTAGTTTGCATTATTAGATTATCTTATTTAATTTGTGTTCATTTCATGAAAATATACATGGAAAGGAAAAGAAATTTTTGCATCTAAAGATTACATGTATATATATGCCAAATAACTTGTATATACTATATAAGGAAAGGAACTAAAAGATAAAATCATTAGGGCTCACACAGGTCATGAGCATAGCCAACTTTTAGAAGAATATGCAAGAGTAAAGGCATACATAAGAGGATGAACATAAATAATAAGGGTACCAAACATTGCCTCAAGTGATGAATTTTTGACCTGGGTATGAATCCAGTGTGCTCCTATGTGATCCAAAACCTGCAAAGAAAAGAGAGATGGGGGTTAGATCAAAAATATCTAAGCAATGAATGGCATCCTATTACTGATCCTCATCTACAATTATGCATGTACATAGTCAAGCCATACGCTTCTGAAAGAAAAACCATGCTACAGGACATGTGCACTCAGAAGAATGTTGCAGAAGGAAAGAAGATACCATGTTTTTCCTCATGAAATGATCATAAACAGGGAGTACCACATAGTGAATATGATTAACTATAACTGATTGAATGTTTGAAGATGTTAAGTTGATGAT
Organism: Thuja plicata; assembly: GCA_018584345.1. Classification (NCBI taxonomy): domain Eukaryota; kingdom Viridiplantae; phylum Streptophyta; class Pinopsida; order Cupressales; family Cupressaceae; genus Thuja; species Thuja plicata. The sequence continues at coordinate 853,640 of MU225852.1, read as the reverse complement.
CACCAAGCTACCGAAAGTTAATTCAAGACATTAAATTAGTTAATGTATTGTATTGTCATTGATGTCAACTTGATATAATCTAATTGGTTATATACAAAGTGTCAAAGACTTCAGAGAATCAGAGAGATAGATATTACACTATCAGTATTGCATAAAAGATCAGCATTCACTAACTGACTACAAACACTGACGGGCGGTGCACCCCGACGGATAGAAAAACCTGAAAGTAAAGTTACAGTGTTTCCCGAGCAAGAAACCCCACAAGCATTACCAACGAGAAGAACTTCATAGTTATGCCCGACAGGAAGACAACCTTGATGGAAAAACAACCCTAACAGAGATGCCCAAGGAGAACTGAAGTGTTGACCAAAGATAACAAAGAGTTAAAACACCGAAAGGAACTAAAGTTTAGAAATGACAAAAGACTTAGCTTGCAAGAGCTAAAGATAGAGTTAATTTATTGTTAAAATTGTTTTCATCGACAAGTTAAAGCTAGAGATAAGTGAAATATTTAAAGTTGTTTTATTTAAGTTGTCATGGAGAAATCTATGGGATAAAACTAAAGTAAATCTTTAAAACAAGATTGGCTAAGATTATGGATCACACCAAGAACAAGAAAGTCAAGAACTAAGAAATGGTGAAATCATGTCTATAAAGAGACAAGCTAATTCATTGTAAATTTAGGGGTGAATAGAGAAGAAGGATGCTGGAGAGAAACTAGTGAAGAACAACTTCTTACAGTCCTGATCAATTAAGCTAAGGAAAGAGATAAATATTTCTACAGACACCGAGTAACATAGAAGCACTGTATCATCAAGAAGAAAGAAGTGGAGTAAAGGTATTGAAAATATACATAGATCATAAAGGTATTATGAGCTTACAATAGATCTAAAAATTTGAAAATTATGGTTGTATTTATGAACAGATCATTTATTGTTTTAGTTTAACCATTGAATCAGAAAGTCTCTTAACCGAGCAGGACTTAAAAATCCTTTATATATTGAGATACATCCCAAGGAGTATCAAAAATTTTTATCATGAAGATAGCATGAGATGCCAAATACCATTTGACAAACTACACTGGGTTTGGTCATAAAAGGTAGCATAGAGATGCCTGATATCAAGTGACAAACTATTCTATTTGAATCCTCTAACAAGGTCACACCTAATAGTTTGTTTGTAACCTTTAATAGGGTTGGCTCTTCACCGAGCTCATTTCAGAAGAGTGAAAATTTGGGATATCGGTCCCAAGTGGTTTTTCCCTTAATAGGGTTTCCACGTTAAAAATTCATGTGTCAATGTTTTTATGAGTCATTACTTTAGTGTTTTGCATTACATATAACTAATCTGGATTGATCAATATACACTAAGTTATTTACTGCATTTTGGTAAATGAAAGACTGGTAATCAAATAGTAAGAATAAGGTTTAACAGTGAACTCTGAGCATTAGTTATTTGTTGAGATTATTTGAAGGCATTCATCTTGTAGGACTGAAGATAACTAGAGGCTTAATATTGTGGTACTAAGTTTTGGATTAATTTATTAGAATATTTTTTAGGCCACTGATTCACCCCCCCCCCTCCCCTCTCATTTATTCTAACAATTGGTATCAAGGTTTGTGTGCTTAGAAGGAAGGTTTCAAGACCTAAGGAAAATATAGGAAGATGAGAAAACNGATTCCCCCCCCCCCCTCCCCTCTCATTTATTCTAACAATTGGTATCAAGGTTTGTGTGCTTAGAAGGAAGGTTTCAAGACCTAAGGAAAATATAGGAAGATGAGAAAACGAGATGTGCCCAAAATGAACAAGGACAACTTTGCATCATGGCAAAGTATAATAAGACTCCACCTATCAGGTATTGGAAATGATGTTGTTCAATACTTAGATACTAAATTTGTGTTACATACAGGACCTCACACACTTGAACTATTAAGAGAAAAGCATAAGCATAATTGCATGATGATAGAACTTTCTTCCTCTCTCTCTGATGCTGAATTTGAAGATGTCAAAAGCTGCACCTCTGCAAAGAAAATGTGGGATAAATTGAAGCTGGTACATGGAGGAGATGCTAATTGTAGACATCCAAAAATACTAATATTATTATTAATATTAAATTCCTCTTATTCCTCTAACTATTTAATTCAATCAATTAAATAGTTTCATTGCTAGTATTTATAAATAATCTAAATACTATTCTAATGTATTTTATTTAAATACATTTGTCTAACAAAAATCCCCTCTTTAATAAATTTATATTTATTAAAATAGCTACATATTCCTAATTCTTCTAAACTATGATTTATTCAAATCTAATTTGAATTATAATCTAAACCCTAGCTAGGAACCTATTAATCCAACCTAGACACCTACCATAAGCCTACCCTATTCCTACTCTACTCCCATCACCTCACTTCCTAAGCATGCTTCCCTACCTAACTATCCTCTAATTATACTTAAAGTGTGATTCCTAACCTTTTTAAGGCTAATGAAATTCTCACCTACATGGGGAAATTCGCTCTAAAAAGGTCACCCGTTCCTCTTAAATTCCTCTTACAAGTTTGTCTCCCACTTGGAAATCTTGAGCCACTCAACATTTAATGCCAGGTTTGACCCAAATTTGGCCATCCCTTCCAAGCCCATGTGTCCAAAATGGCCACTCATTCCTCTTAAAATCTCTTTACTCCTTTGTCCCCCTACTTGGAATTCTTGAGCCACTCAATATTTATTGCTATATTTGACTCAAAATTAGCCATCCCTTCAAGCCTATGTGTCCCTTATGTGGCTCTTATGAGGGTGCCACATAGATGCCACCTCATCCAAGATCTCCTCTTCTCTCCCAAAAATCTATAAATAGAGGCATTCTCCTCTTCAATTTTCATCTCTCATATTTGCATTGTTATTATGCTAGCATAGCTCTAAATTTCATGTTTTCATATGCTCTTAGTTTCATGTTTGAATAATATAGATATCACATGCTAGGATTCAATTTGGTTGAAATGAATCATAGTTGTTACTTTGCATCTTTCATAGCTTCAATCTTGTATAGTTAGTATATCATTTTCATAAGCTTAGAATATCATCTTGTGAAGAATTTGAGACTAGTTCCTTATACTAGTTCTTGAATTCCTTCATTATTTGTAATCTTGTATCTACATTGGGGACCATTGCATTTTGTGTGTTTGAGAGAGTACATCCACATTTAATCTAAAAGAACAAATCAAATAAGTAGAATAGGGTGCAAATTTACTTGTTTTAGTTCTATCCGATGTTATGATGTTGTCTTTGTTGGTTTCTTTGTTCATTTCATGAATCATGTGTGCTAACCCACTAACTTCTCATGTTTGAGCTTGCTCCTAAAAGATTGATGATTTCACCATACTTCATTCTGGCATGCCCAGTGGGACCCATGTCCCTAAAATTTTCTAACTTCTTTTCTTTCTTTCTTCAAATTTTGCCCAGCACGCGGATCAGCGTCTGCATTTTTATGCAGCGGCATCTTTGCAAACGCTGGTTCTCTGTGAACCACTATTTGGCGTCTCTGCCTAACCAGCGTTTGCGACCTAAACTGGTTTCTCTACCTGGACTTGTTAATTTTTATATTTTTCCAAAACATCAGCTATTATTTATCAAGATTTTTGGTTTTCCGACTGCTTTTTCATATTTTAGCTTTCTATTTTTTAGCAGAGATCAATCTAAAAAGTAGTTATAATGCCAAAATTTTACTAAGGGAACAAATCTTGATAATATATTAAAGAACACTAGCTTTTAGTTGTTTGGATAATCTCAAATGGGTAAATTTGATCAAATTAAAGACTAGAAAGAAGAAAAAAATAATTTTGTTTGTTGTCTCTTGCTGTCTTTTTGTCCTTGTAGGTACAATGGCATCTTTGTAAAAGCTAGTTCATGAACCAGTGTCTGTAATTCACAAATCGGAATTTTTTCTTAACCAGATTCTATGATTCATAAACTAGCGTCTCCGACTGGTATAGCCATTTTCTAGTTTTATGTGTTTTCTGGCATGTTTTTCTACATTCTGTTAATTTTAAGCTATAACACAGAATCAATGTCTGCACCCTGATTTGGCGTCTACGCTCTAACAAATTATTTTGATCATTTGCTAACAATTGTCTAGTGGTTTTTTGTATTTTCAACACTTGCCAAAGGGTTAAATTGAAACTACTGATCAGTTGTTTTGCAGCATCGCTTGTCAAAGACACAACTTCAAAACTACCCATGTTTGTCTTGCAGATTGCCTCACATCAAAATCGACCAAACGATCGTGTTTGTGTTAATCTTTTTAGGCACATAGCATAATTAGCTAGATTTATTTGTCTAATCCAAAGAAAGTGTTAGGGGATTATGCTCTCTTCACTTTTGGGAAGATCAAAAACCTAGACACACTTGCTTTGTGTTAAACAATTGAATCTTTTTGGGAAAGAACAAAGCTTTGTCTTGCGTGTCTAGGAGAAAAAAACATTGGGTAGGAGAGTATGCTCCTTTCCCCTTGTGGAAAATCAGAAATATAGACCTCTCTTGTTGCTAATCCATGCTTTTTAAATTAATCCTTTAGATGGGCCTTCCAGTCAAGGAAAAAATCTCCCAGGAATGACCCACGTGAGAACAAGGTGTAAGCCACACCACTCTAACTCACGTTAATCAAATTTACTCTTTGGGGTTAAAGCTTCGGGAGTCAATTGGCATTTGAGCTTATACTCGGCTCTCATCTAACTTAAGTGTGGCCTCGCAGTCTCAATCACGTTTACGTGACCACTTTTGTCAAGACACTCTATGGGGCTATACACGTGAATCGTGTTTGCGCAGACATAGAGGATACAATCGAACGGAGACACTTACTAAAAACTCTAGGCATAGAAGCTACCCAATTCACCTCCAAATGGTGACTTATTATAGTGCGAGGGGAGGGAAGAATCTCCCCCCAAGATCCCCATCATATGTGTCCCAAGGTATTGTGTTGCAAAAGAGATCTTCATAGCATGACAACAATACCTGGAAAAAGGCAAAAACACGGGCGCCCTTTTGGGGGTGACACTGCTGAGTGAGCTGACGGACTACCAAGCAATGGGTCTATAATATTTCATTGAAGCCAATTCCTTAGGTAGATGTGTGCTTGAAGTGTTTGAACAACGTTTGCAAAATCCAAAAGACAAATGGAATACCCAACATTCAAATTTGTCGCATGCTTGTATCCTTCAAGGTTGCTTTGTCCCTTGTCAGATTGTTTTCAAACACATGCTTATTCTTTTTTCATTTGACTATGTTGAAATTAGTTCTTACCATGGAACAAATCTATTGAAAATCAGAATGAGAGCAAACTTTTGCCAAATTATCAAGACAACATCCCTTTGCAAAGATTTCCTTGGGCTCTAATTTTCAGAATTTGGTCTTTTATGAGATATGTCCTAAAACCTCCAGCTATTCATCCAAGATCAGATCTATTTATAGGATATGACCGATTCCAAGAAGCATAAGAAGGTAAAAACACCGTTACCACCCGTATAAAGAGAACATAAAAACACAACCTGAGAGGCTACCAAGTACCAACACATCATTGATTCCATCAAATAAGAGATTCATAAATGGGAATAATTTGACAAAGTGATCTACAACAACAAGGTTGCTCATTTTATGGGAAAATATCGTCTAAACTCTTCTTTTGTTGGATTTGAGCAATATGACTAGTCGGTTTACCATGACAAATAAAAGTTCCTCCTCTTCTTAAGCTCATTTAGCTTGCATTTTAGGAGCTCCCTTAAGTTGTCATCTTTAGAAATGCATCACACACTCATCCTAGCATGATCCTACATTAATCATATCAATCCTAATCATTCTAGCATCATCCTAATCATCATCCAAAGCATCCTTGATAACATCCGTCAGTTGGTATTGCATCCCATTTTGAGTTGCTAAAAATCTACATCTTAATCAAACCCCATCCTTGAATGTCCTTAAACTAAACATTGTTTAGGATAATCCCCTTTGTCTTTTGCAACCTCATCACCTTGATCAAAAGGTTGGATTGCATCAACAAATAATCCTATCCATCGAAGACCACAAGTCTATCTTAGGTAGACAATCATATCCACTTGATCTTACATTAGGGAAAGAAACCCTTAATCTGTGCCTACACCAAGTTATCCTTAGTCCTTGGGAGTGTATTCATCATCCTAAATGCATCCTAATCCTAGCATTATCATCCTTAGCTTCCTAGGCATATCCTTGCATTACATCTTGCATCTCATATCCCCATAGGATAGTCATTTCATGCCACCTATAACATGAGCCACTAAGAAGAGGAAAAGCATGGATCCTAATCTTGCTGCTAGTTCATCTAATCCCATGATTGAGAACACCAATGCCATGGTTACTTATGCACCTCAGCCCAGTGAGCAAATTGAGTACATCTAGGTAGACACTAATGAGACTCCCACCCTGAGTACCATGGAAACATTTATCAACCATCCAGCGCATGTCCACATGGTAAACACCATGAGTGGACACAACAGCAATCAGGTACTCTTGGATATTCAACAACAAGGACTTCAAATCCCACCTTGGATTATACCCACACTTGTCACATGACCTATGGCACTTCCAAGGGAACATTATCCTCCCACTAGACATGAAGTTTGTGACATACTTCAATGAGCCCTACAGGTGGGAACTCTTATCACGCAAGTAGTCCATCCCTCCATTCCACCCTCCATCATGCACATAACACCTTCATCTACCTCAGGAGCCCCACCTCCTGATGCAACATCAGCAGCACAAACAATACCTCTATCGCTATGTAGGCACCTCCTCAAGCCACAATCGCTCCTCTTTCACAAGAAATCCCAACATGCATCACACACTTTCCACCACCACCACCGGTCAGCACTCAACAACCCACCATTTCACCCATTCCCACTCAACCTATTCAGAGTGCAACAACCAGTTCACAGCATCAAAGCACCTAAGTCTCCATGCGTATTCCGCCTTTATTTACCATAGGCATGCCACCTACCAATGCCTATAACCAACCCTTATTTCAACAAGGGTCCACTTTTCCCTCTCCACCAGCAATGCAATCACAACCTATGGCAGCAGTTCTACCTCAAACAATGTTCAACCCAAATCCCCCCATGCAACAACCATCTATGAATCCCTTCGTCATACCCCAAATTCCCATCCAACCTATCCAGCAGCAGCAACAACCAATCCAACAACAATCTATCCAACAACAGCAACAACCAATCCAACAGTAGCAACAACCAATCCAACAACAACCTATCCAATAGCAGCAACAACCTATTCAATAGCAACAATGCATCCAATAGCCATCCCAGCAAAAAAAACCGCAATAGAAAATCACCAATCCATTCACATCCCAATCACGACAACAACAAATCAACCCCTTCGTAGCTGCACAACCCACCATCCAAACAACACAGCAGCCGCAACCACAAATGCAGGGGGAAAATCCCCTCATGGTACAACCACCGCAATAGTTTGTTAATCCTTTCATACAATCCATGCAGCAAAAGCAAACCCCTTCCACCAACTACCAAGCCATGCCATCTTCTGCTGTGTCACAAACCATTCCACCTCCACATCAATTCAGTGTCCTTAATAACACCAATTACCTTGTTACAGCCACTGGGGGCATCCCGCCTCAAAACACTTATCCTCTACACCATACAGGTGCACAATAGGCTCATCCCACCTATCCAATGTCACAGCAAATACAAGCATATTTCCACCAAATGCAAAAATCTTATCAAGCACCGACACCTCCTCCACTGCAATATTCCCTTCAACCATAGCTTCCACCACAACAACCCATATTTTTTGACCAGCAACCATGATATCAAACACCACAAAATCCACCATATTCACCATTCGATCCATATTAGGTTCAAGGAAACCATGTAATCACGATTAACAATCATCCCACGCAAATCAATCATGAATGGAAGGAAATGAAGAATGCTCTCAAGGAGCTAAAAGCTGGGACAAAGGCTAAAAAATTCAAGTTTGAAGAGGTGTGTCCTTATCCGTTTGATCGATCTATCACTGCCATACCCTTCCCCAAGCACTTTGAGACACCCAAATTTGATAAATATCAGGGGAAGGGAGATCTTGTGAGCCACGTGAAAGAATTCTACATGGCATGTCAAGAAGTGGCCTATAGCGATAATTTCCTTATGAGACTATTTCCCAAGAGCTTAGGGGGGACTACTCTTGAATGGTTCTACAAAATCCCTTACGGCATAGTCTCTACTTTCGCTGAATTATCTAAAAAATTTGTGGCCCAATACGTACATAACATCGAAAATGAACTCTCACTCCTTGACCTATGCAATTCCAAACAAAAAGGAGGATAGAGCCTGGTCGATTATCTTTAGCACTGGCAAGGGCTTACTACAAGGTTGTCCTACCAACCCCTAGAGCAACATCTTATCAAAATCTTCATTAACAACCTCCATCCTAAGCTCGCCTATCACATGCACATGAATTGCATACAAACTTATCAAGACATCAGGATCAAAGGTATGGATCTTGAACGAGGTCTCACAGAAGATGGTGCCATCAAGCACTACAAGGAATCTCAGCTTGAAAAACATAACAATGATCGGTCATGGTACTGGAAGAAGAACAAGAACACGGTAATGGATGGAGTCAGTGATACCAAACACGTTCAAGTTGTGGTAGCCAGCCCTAATGCACCTACCCAAACTTATTAGCAAGCACCACCGATGTGCCCTCAACCTCCTCCCATGTATCAACAGCCCAATCTCATGTATTCCCAACTGACTTACCAGCAAAACATGCACCCTCAAGACACGACTATCTATCCCCCTCCTGGGGCATCATATCAACACAACTATCAAGGTCCTATGAATCAGAAAAATGCTATCTCAGTCCTGCAGGGACAACAAAGACCTCGCACTTCGAATGTGCCACAACACATGTTTACCCCTTTGGGTGAACCCATAGATGTCATCTTCTGCAAGCTGGTCCAAGCTAACCAAGTTGTGTACCCAAAAATGCAGCCATTTGATGACTCAACACCTAAGACAGCCTGGTATAAAGACAATGAGTACTGTAAATACCACCGTGTTAAGGGGCACACCACTCTCAAATGCATGAAGTTAAAACATTGCATCCAGGATCTCATCAACCGAAAAGAGATCAAAGTGGACTCTCCTGCCCAACCATCACCAAATATGGGCCTTAAAATCTATCAAAATGCATTCCCTAAACACACTTCAGGTACAGGCCTAGGCAATCCTACTCAGTCCTCTGATCATGGGAAGGGTAAGCAAGGAGAAAATGTCGATAGAAAATATTATATGAATGCATATATCAACTACGATAATCTCATCGGCTGCATATCCCAAGTCCAGTCCTCCATAAATTTCATCCATGTCAAGGGTGTTGATAACCAATGTGCAATCACCACTTGTAGAGGCAGGATAATAGTTGCAGGTGTCGATCCTGCCCCATCTGCTAGGACCTAATACAACATTTTGGAACACCTAGGGAATAATCCAGCCCAAATTTTCATGATGGATCTCCTCCGCACTTCAACCACTTATCAAGCGATCCTCAATAAAGCCTTGCAAGAATCTCATGTTCCCAGTGACATCAACCTCACTGAATTCCAAAACCTTGTCGAACACTTGTCTGCATCTTGTGGGGTCTCCTTTAAACCAATAGACATGCCCTTAGAAGAACCCGATCATAATCTCCCACTCCGTATGATTGTCATGGTTAAAGATTTTTCCATCAAATGGGTCATGATAGATAATGGTTCGGCCCTAAACCTATGTACTCTAAAATTCATAAAATAGTTGGGTTGCACTGAAGCTGATATAACAAATGATGTGATCACAATAAAGGCATATGACAATTTGGAGCGTACTTTTGAAGGCACCATATCATTTCCCATTCAAGTGGGCCCGGTTATCCAGGATACATTATGTCATGTTGTTGATCTTGACCTTCCCTTCAACATCCTCCTTGGATGCCCATGGATTCATTCTATGCAAGCCGTCCCCTCCACCTACCATCATTGCATCAAATTTCCATATAACAGTACTGAGATCACCATCCATGCAGATCCCAAGCCCTTCACATACTGCAATGCATTGGAAACATCCTTTCCACATTCCAATCATTATCCCAGGATCAATATTGGAACCTCTGTCGCCAATTCATCTCAAACTCATTCAGACCCAGAAACAATCTTCTCTTCCACCTTATCCATGGTCAAGTTCAACAACAAAGTTTGTGGTGAGTACAGTTTATCTAATGCCTTTGTAGTTGGAACACTGCCAATTGATCCACACACTCAAGGCCACCGACCTAATCTAAGAAAGACAAAACCAGAGACAACCAAGGTGCTACAATTTGATTCTACCACTTTTAACTCAAAGGGTACTTTGACTGGACAAGAAATGACACCAAACATCAACCAATGGCTCTATGAAGATCCACCACCCAAGGACACAAGCTGCCTCAATTACTTCAAAGATAAGTACCCCGCAACTCACAAACTGGTGACAAAAAAATGGAACTACCAAGGAGGTGGCCTTGGTTATGAAGAGAAAGGAATGAAAGATCCTATTATACCTACCCAACTAGAAAATCACCTAGGCCTTGGCATGGGCTCTGACATGAATGGGGGCACCAATAAAAACATCTTTGCCTCTTGTTCGTCCCTGGGTGAAATCTCTGAAATCAAAGATATCCCAGAAGATAAAGTTGTGAGAACCTATGACAATGTTTTTGATGATGAAACCTTCCTAGGAAATTCTATCCTACACCAACTTTCCATTCTCTTCATTGACCTTCCCCTCCACCATCCTGAACTTATAGACTGGGACCAACCAAGTGTCATGCACGTTGATGAGTTCCAAAGTGAGGAGGCGCTCCTAATATTTATGGGAGCAATTGAGCAAAGAAATTATTGGGGGCAAGACTCAACATATGTCTACAAACTAGACCCAAAGGCATACTTTTGGGAAGAGGGGAACTTCAGCCACAAAAATGAAGAAGAAAACAAAAATAAAAAAGAGAAAAATTGATCCCCTAGTGAAAACACCTCTGGGGAACTATCTGATCATAAAATAGTAAAAACAAACGGTGTATCCCCTGGTGAAAACCTCTCTAAGGCGCCAGAAGATGAAGATTCTCCTCTTCCTCTAATTTGTGATTATAGACCTGAACAGGCATCCATAGTAGTAGGAACCTGGGTACTAAAGAGAATCCCGCCATAACATACATAGTAGCATCTCTAACTGAAGCAGAAGAAAGTGATCTTGTCACTTTATTGAAGGAATCCATCTAAAAATTTGCATGGTCTTACTCCCACATGCTGGGATTAGACCCCAACTTGGTGGTTCACCATCTTACAGTGGACCCAAACATCAAACCTATCAAACAAAAGCTCAGGAAGATGCACCCTAAAGTGGCACTACTTGTCAAAGCAGAGCTTGAGAAGTTACTCCAAGCCAAGATCATCCTCCCCATTGACTATTTAGACTGGATTTCTAACATGGTGCCCATCTCTAAGCCTGATAAATCAATCAGGATATGTATATATTTTAGAGATCTCAATAAGGCATGTCCCAAGGATGGTTTCCCCTTGCCAAACATAGACATGATTGTGGATCTCACAGTATGACATGAGATGTTGTCACTCATGGACGGCTTTTCTGGATATAATCAGATCTACATTGTAGAAGAAGATCAGCATAAGATAGCATTCACAACCCCTTGGGGCACCTTCTGCTATAACATGATGCCTTTTGGCTTGAAGAATGCTGGGGAAACTTATCAAAGGGCCATGACAGTCATTTTCCATGACATGATACATAAAATTCTTGAAGACTATGTTGATGATATCTTGGAAAAATTAGTTAAAAGGAAGATCACCTCAATATTTTGGAGTGTGTCTTTGATAGAATTGGACACGACTGCTTAATGCTCAACCCTAAGAAGTGTGTCTTTGGGATCACATCAGGCAAACTCCTTGGGTTCATTGTATCCAGACGAGGCATTAAAATAGTTCCAAAGAAGGTGCAAGCTATCATAGAAATGCCTCCACCAAAAACACTATGACAACTGCACAGCCTCCAAGAAAAGTTACAATCTGTATGTCATTTTATCTCTCAACTAGCAGACAAGTGCCAACCATTCACTCATCTCCTGTGAAAAGATAACACATTCAAGTGGGATCCTTAGTGTCAGAAGAGTTTCGACAAAATCAAAGAATACTTGGCTAATCCACCCATTTTGGTACCACCTGTACCTGGTTGACCACTCATCCTATATATTTCTGCTACTACCATAGCACTAGGGGCACTCCTCACTCAGTTGGATGATGAAGGTAAAGAAAGAGATATTTATTACATTAGTCAGACCTTAGTGGGTTATGAGATCAACTATTCACCTATGGAAAAAGCATGTCTGGCAGTGGTCTTCGCCACTCAAAAAATTTTCCACTATATGCTTAGTCATACAACCAAGCTCATTTCAAAGGTGGATCCTCTCAAGTACCTACTCTCTAGGACTACGCTTACAGGTCGAATGGAAAAATGGGTTATGTTGCTAAGCGAGTTTGATATTAAATATGTAGACAGAAAATCCATTAAAGGATAGGTCATCATAGATCAACTAGCAGAAGCACCATTGGTGGACGCATATCCTTTGATCACAGAATTTTTAGATGAGCATTTATGCATGGTCAAAGAGAAACCTACCTAGAAACTCTACTTTGATGGGTCCTACACAACTCATGGTGCAGGGGAAGGAATAATTTTTGTCACACCTCAAGGTGACTACATCCCTATGTCATTCAAATTGGGATTTCCCTGCATGAACAACATTGCAAAATATGAGGCACTAATCGCAAGACTCTGCATGGCTATCGAATGGAACATCATAGCTCTACATGTCCTTGTTGATTCCCAACTCATCATCAAATAGGTTCTAGATGAGTATCAAACTAAAGATGACAAATTAATGCCATATAAGCATATGGTTGACAATATGAAAGAGCATTTCCTCCACTTGCAGATAACACAAGTACCATGCTTGCAGAACAAGGCTACCGATGCAATGGCCATAATTGGCTCCCTCCTATAGATTCCTCATGAGTCTATGCAATACAAATTCTTAGTTGAACAACTTAATTCTCCCACTTATGAGAATGATGAATCAAATTGCATATATGTCTTGGTTGGTCCCCAGTCCCTATGGTACCACGATATCCAAGCTTACCTACAAAATGGTATCATATCCCCTCATCTCACTGCAACCCAATGCCAAAACTTTATCTGTAGAGCTTCCCATTACACCCTCGTAGCCAACACCCTTTATTGTCAAGGATATCACAATGTGCTCTCTAGATGTCTAGATGAAAATGAAGATGCCCAGGCTTTACAAGAGGTACATGTTGGAATCTGCGGTGCCCACACAAGTGGCATGGTCCTAGCCAAGGAAATTTTACACATAGGGTACTATTGGCCTAAATTGGAACATGATGCTTGTGAGTTCATCAAGAAATGTCTACCTTGCCAATAGCATGCCAATCTAATTCATGCTCCTGCCTAGGACCTCAAACCTATTGTGCCTCCTTGGCTCTTCTCTTGTTGGGGTTTTGACCTTGTTGGTAAGATTACTCCCCTCTCTTCTGAAGGCCACAAGTACATAATCATGACAATAGAGTAATTTACAAAGTGGGTTGAAGAAATTTTTCTCACCCTCACTACAAATGTCCGGATATCCAATTTCATCCTCTATCACATTGTCTTCTGCTTCAGCATACCCTCCACTATCTTCATAGATCATGGTACACCATTTGAAAATCAACACATCAGCGATCTGTGTGCTCGCCTCCATATCCATCACCATTTCTCTAGTCCATATTTCCCTCAAGGTAACGACCAAGCTGAGGTAACTAATAAAACCCTCCTCAAAATCCTCAAAAAAGTTGTCAGTGATACTGGTCGTGACTGGCATCTCTAGATCAATCCATCCCTCTGGGCATATCACACTTCCTACCGTACTCCTACTGGCACTACCCCCTATTCCCTAGTCTATGGTGCTGAAGCAGTCTTACCAATTGAGGTTGAACTACCATCCCTCTGAGTATCACTAAGAGGCTTGGTTGATGAGGAAGATTACCAAGTAGCACGACTCACACAGCTTGATCTACTAGATGAAAAGCTCTTGAAAGCCTATGATCACCTGATTGTCTACCAAAATAGACTCAAGCAGAACTATAACAAGAAGGTCCACCCACACCAGTTCCAGGTGGGGGACCTTGTGCTAAAGGAGAATTAGAAAGTGGGTACTGATCGGGAAAAGAAAGGTAAGTTTGAAGTCACCTGGCAAGGCCCATGTGTTGTCACTGCATGCTTCGGTTCTAGGGCATATCAACTCTCCACTCCTAAAGGAGAACCCTTGAATGATCCTATCAAAATCATTCATCTCAGGTGCTTCTATGCTTGAAAGCTGGTTGTTCATTCCAGTTATCTGAGAAAATCCATAAAAAGTATAAAAAGTCTTGAAAAAAGTACAAAAACAATGTAAAACAATCCTAAAAAAAAAAATCTAAAAAAAAGTAGAAAAATGAAGCTAAAAAAATGGTTGTCTCGGTGAAAACCTGGCAAACAGGCGCTTGGACAACATCAAAAACATCAAAAAGATCCAAAGAAATCAAAAAATCAAAGAAAAAGAAAGAATAAAGAGAAATATTTTGTCCAATGGTGAAAACTTGGCAATCAGGCGCCTTAGACAAGTATGGGTGATGAAAACCTGGCAACAAGCATCACACATAGTGGACCATTCCATTATCTATCAAAATATCACTCCCTTCCATCCTCCATCTCCTCTTTCACATCCTCTTCTACCTGAATCTTGCTAGTATTCCCTGGGTGTTCGCATATCACACGCACTAGTCCGAAGTGATCCTCCTATCTCATGTCCTGAGCTTTTGTACACATAATCTTGTATATTGTTGTCCATAGTTGTGCTATCTCCACCCCTGAACTTCAATCCTGTACATATTTTTTCTGGTTTTCTGCTTAGTTTTTCTTGTATATATCTCATGTCCTCGGTTAGTCTCCTTGCGGAATGTGATCCAGTTACAATTTTAGAATCCTATGTTTCAGCAAGTTCCTTTTGACGACATCTTGGTTCCGCAATTTGATCGCAGTGCACCTTTGACCAATCATATTTACAAATCCCATCTTTCTGGAAATGGGTCCTTTGAGGATGCATCCTTCCTCTCGTTGACTTAATTCTAGATCATCATCATCTTTGGGTTCTTGTAGGATGTATCCTTCCTCTTGAAACTAATAAATCAGCATACTACACTATTGCACGCATCAAACAGCAAGACCCAATCAAGTCTTGGCAGGAACCTTTGTACATACTCACTTGTAATTAATCTTTGTACATTACAAAATCGTCAAAAATCCAAAAAACAAAATTCACAAATTCCAAAAACGTCAAAAAAAATAAAAAATTCTTCAAAATATTGCAATAAACCCTTTTTTTTTCCCGCATCGCTCAGTTTTTTAATTTTTAGTGATGTTTTGACTCTTGCAACTGAGATCATATTTTTCAACAAATCAGTTTTGCGACTAACTATCCTTGCTCCTCATCTTGTTCATAGATTTTATCAGTGAATATCTTTTAATCAAATCCAATCCAATCTTTGCCCATCAGGATGCATCCTTCGAACGTCGGCTTATCAAATCCTTCATCACATCAATCATGTTCATGGAAAGAACTTTGGACTAAATGACTGATTGGTCATGAGGCCTTCTTTATTGATTTTATCTTTTTGTGTCAGTTTAAACCTACTCACCACTACCTCGATCTGTTATATCTTGGTGCGGTGTGACTGGTGCCTACTAATACATGTGTCTTTTGCAATGTGCTTTTGTTTGAGCATCTAGTCCACGCAAAGGAATTCTATCATCTATTTTTTCTAACACCTGATGCATACCTCCTCTTGCAATATCAAAATCATATGTGCTCTCCATATTTTTCATACAAATGGATCCCCAAGGCTCATTAGTTACATTTAATATCATTGCATTTGCATTCTTCATTGCATTCTTAGTTGCATTTCAAAAGACTTCTATTTATTTTGTCCTCTCCCTTCCTCCTTGTTGCATCCTTTTTCGAGAAAATCCACAACATTGTCTTTGTTGCATTCTTTTCTCGAGGGGGCACAACCCTATATCTTCGTTGCTTCCGCATGACTCCTAGAAATCCTCTTCCTCTGGGGAAACTTAGTTTCTTATCTTTGACGTAATGTCACTTGCAATGCCACGTCAAAGAGGGGCAATATGTAGATGTCCAAAAATATTAATATTAAATTCCTCTTATTCCTCTATATATTTAATTCAATCAATTAAATAGTATCATTGCTAGTATTTATCAATAATCTAAATACTATTCTAATGTATTTTATTTAAATGCATTTGTCTAACAAAAATCCCCTCTTTAATAAATTTATATTTATTAAAATACTGACATATTCCTAATTCTTCTAAACTATGATTTATTCAAATCTAATTTTAATTATAATCTAAACCCTATATAGGAACCTATTAATCCAACCTAGACACCTACCCTAAGCCTACTCTATTCCTACTCTACTCCCATCACCTCACTTCCTAAGCATGCTTCCCTACCTAACTGTCCTCTAATTATACTTAAAGTGTGATTCCTAACCTTTTTAAGGCTAATGGAATGCTCACCTACATGGGGAAATTCTCTCCAAAAAGGTCACCCGTTCCTCTTAAATTCCTCATAAAATTTTGTCTCCCACTTGGAAATCTTGAGCCACTCAACATTTAATTCCAAGTTTGACTCAAATTTGGCCATCCCTTTTAAGCCCATGTGTCCAAAATGACCACCCATTCCTCTTAAAAGCTCTTTACTCCTTTGTCCCCCCACTTGGAATTCTTGAGCCACTCAATATTTTTTTCTATATTTGACTCAAAATTAGCCATCCCTTCAAGCCTATGTGTCCCTTATGTGGCTCTTATGTGGATGCCACATAGATGCCACCTCATCCAATCTCTCCTCTTCTCTCCCAAAAATCTATAAATAGAGGCCTTCTCCTCTTCAATTTTCATCTCTCATATTTGCATTGTTATTATGCTAGCATAGCTCTAGATTTCATGTTTTCATATGCTCTTAGTTTCATGTTTGAATAATATAGATATCACATGCTAGGCTTCAATTTGGTTGAGATGAATCATAGTTGAATCATAGTTGTTACTTTGCATCTTTCATAGCTTCAATCTTGCATAGTTAGTATATCATCTTCATAAGCTTAGATATCATCTTGTGAAGAATTTGAGACTACTTCCTTATACTAGTTCTTGAATTCCTTCATTATTTGTAATCTTGCATCTACATTGGGGACCATTGCATTTTGTGTCTTTGAGAGAGCACACCCACATTTAATCTAAAAGAACAAATAAAATAAGTAGAATAGGGTGCAAATCTACTTGTTTTAGTTCTATCTGATGTTATGATGTTGTCTTTGTTGGTTTCTTTGTTCATTTCATGAATCATGTGTGCTAACCCACTAACTTATCATGTTTAAGCTTGCTCCCAACAGATTGAAGATTTCACCATACTACACTAATGTACTAAGAGCTAAGGCAAAAATCCTAAGAGGTAAATTTCATGACCTAAGAATGAAAGAAGGAGAAAATATTACTTACTACAGCTGTAGAATAAAAGAGGTAGTCAATGCTATCTGAGGAGTTGGAGGCATACTTGAAGAAGAGATAGTGGTAAGTAAAATCCTAAGAACCTTACTGCCTGTATATGCTATTAGAGTATCTGATATACAAGAAATGAGATCAGTTGCAAACAATAATGTTACTCTAGATAGTTTGGCTGGTAGATTGATTTCATTTGAGATGAATAACTTTGATAACAATGTCCTACCATCTATTGAGTATGCATTCAAATCTTCTTTGAAAATAAGTAAGTCAAGTCATAGACACACTATTAGAAATGATAGTGATAGTGATAATGATGACCAAGATCTTGATGAGATTGAAGCACTAATGGCTAGAAGATTGCAGAGAGGCAAAGGTATATACAAAGGTAAATTACCACTTGTATGTTTTAATTGTAAAGAGATTGGACACTTTGCTTCTAGATGTCCTAATAGAAGAAAAGATGACAGAAGTAATGACAAATCATTTGAAAAGAAATTTGATAAAAGTGAAAATAGAGATTACCAAAGCAACTGACAATATGAAAAAAGAGATACTCGAGACTACAAGGACAAAGGGAAGAAATCTTGTTACCTATCTTAGAACAGAGATGGAGATACTAACATTGAATCTGATGAAGACATTGAGATGGTATTTATGGCCATGAAGGATGATTTAGACGAAGAAGAAAGGTATGTAGAAACAACACTAATATCTAAGTTTAGTAAGAATGATGTTTGGATTATAGATAGTGGCTGCACTCACCACATGACCGGTGACAAACAAAATTTTGAAACTTTTGAGTACTATAATGGTGGATCAGTAAGAATGGGTAATGACACACCTTTTCCAGTTGAAGGTAAAGGAACTATAATGTTGTACAACCTGATCAAATGTGAAAAAGAATACTGGGTAAAAGGACTTAATTATAATCTGTTGAGTGTTTCACAACTGAATAACATAGGTCATCAAGTAGCATTTGAGAATAAGAAGGCAAAGATCTTTAATGAATCAGGAAGGCTGATCATAACTGGTGAACAAACAAAAGGTAACCTATTCTATCTTAAAGATATACACACTATTTGTTTAATGGCTAGAAATGAAGACATATGGTTGTGGCATAATAGATTATGTCATGTGAATTTTAAAAACATGATAAAGATAAGCAATAAAAGTAAAGTAAGAATCTTACCGAACATGTCAAAGCTCAAGCATATCATGTGTAAGAATTGTGAAAAAGGTAAGATGACAAAGTCTAGTTTCAAGAGCAAAGCCCATACATCTAATGCTATTCTAGAATTAGTTCATATTGATCTATGTGGACCTATGAGGACAAATATTTACTATGGAGATAGATATTTCATTCTCTTTGTAGATGATTATTCTAGAATGATGACAATTATGTTCTTAAAAGAAAAATCAGAAGCATTCAAGATGTTTAAATTGTATAAAGCTATGATAGAAACACAAAGCGGTAAGGAATTGAAATGCTTAATATCAGATATAGGAGGGGAATTTGTTTCTGATGAATTTACTAACTATTGCAATGAGCATGGAATTAAAAGACAGGTTTCTGCACCAAGAACACCAGAGCAAAATGAGATTGTTGAAAGGAGAAACAGATCAATTATTGATTATGCAAGAAAACTTATGATAGATAAAATTATCACTCAAACATTTTGGAGGGAAGCTGTCAGTAATGTTGTCTACACATTAAACAAAGTATAATTGAAGAGAGACACCAAAAAGACACCCTATGAGCTTTGGTATGGTTACACACCCAATGTAAGTTACTTCAGAATTTTTGGTAGTCAATGTTATATTTTGAAAGATGATAGAAATGGAAAGCTTGACTCCAAAATTGATGAAGGTATCTTTCTAGGGTATTCCACCAAAAGAAAGGCTTCTAAATGTCTTAACAAGTCCTCTAACAAAATCATTGAAAGTGAAAATATCATAATAGATTAATATACAGAGAAAAATGATGAGGAAAGAAAAAGAGAAACAGAAGACTACAATAGGTTTTTTTATACTGAATTACCTAACACTCTACCCAAACAAAAGTATATCACTCCAGAGAAATAGAACACTACACCCGAGCATCAATCTACAATTATCAAAAATCAGGATCCTTAAAATGATGTTTCAAGCGATGGAGATCAGAATGATGGTCAAGAAGATCAAAATGATGGACAAAGAGCTAAATTGAAACTTGCCAAGTATGTCAAAAGACATCATCCATAGAATCAGATCATAGGAGACAACAAGGCTGGAATGAGAACAAGAAGTAAGTCACTAAACACTAGATGTTTACTTAGTGATTTTGAGCCTAAATCTGTTAATACTGCACTTGAAAATGAAGAATGGGTCAATGCTATGAATGAAGAGATAGAATACATTGAGAAGAACAGTACATAGACATTAGTACCAAGACCAGATGACAATAATTTCATTGGTACCAAATGGATATTCAGAAATAAGCTGAATGAGAATGGAGAAGTCACAAAGAATAAAGAAAGATTAGTATGCAAGGGTTATGCACAAGAAGAGGGTATTGACTATGGTGAAACCTTTGCACCCATTTCTAGACTATAAGGAGTTAGAATCTTACTTTCTTATGTTGCATTCAAAGGATTCAAGGTATACCAGATGGATGTCAAATCTGCATTCCTAAATGGAATACTGGAAGAAGAGGTATACATTGAACAACCAGAAGGGTT